>OZ002744.1:112065790-112556550 GCA_963924295.1 Dioctria rufipes
TCTGTGCTGCCTCCTTGCATTGAATTAAAAGACTTTTTAATCTATTTGTGAATGAACTAAATGATCCTGGCGGATATTGCCGGCAAGTACCTAATTAACTTGTTTATTAGTTCATGGTATGCTTCTCGAGGTAAATACGTTAGGTAAAGCAGTTGTTCGACTTCTTCAAATTTTGTGAGAGAGCTCGACGCTATTAATTGGTACGCGTTTCCTCTCAATCTGGTGGGGAAAATCTGCATGGAGGCTTTGCTTTCCTCTACCCGTAGACACTGTTTCACTTGCTTACAACAACCTATAAAAGTCTGTAATTCTGTGAGCATTTGCGCGCTAATTTCCCCAGAGAACAAAGGCACCATTTGTGCCGTCAGTTTTGCTACATTTTCATAGTTTACAGACATTTTGTCTGTTTTACTTTGTTGTTCTGTGCGGGAAGTGATTTGAGTGTTTATACTCGAATTTGGTGTGGCAAACGCTTGCTTTGATAGTAGGGCGCCTAAACTATTATTTCTTGCAAGGAAATTAATTAGACTGTGCCCTCTGAAGTGTTTACCTGAGCGATGCTCGCAATACCAGTTTATGGATGGTCTGCTTTGGGGTGAATTTCGCTCTACTGATGGGCTGTCTGGAGGACTTGTGTTGTCAAACGACACTGAGTTTATTGCTGCCTCAAAACCTGAGCCAGGAGAGCTTTTATCAGGTCTGGGCTTGAAAGCAGCACCCACAGAGTTTTTACGCAATGATTGAGAGGGAGGAAAAGAGAAAATATGTAGTTTAGCTAATATTGTTTCATAAACGAGGAAATTACAATGATTAATTGAAAATGGTTCTACTGTTTTTGTTGCTTACATGCACATATATCGCAGTGACTACTACTTCTTCTTAACAGTTTTTATTAACTTACTTTTTACTTCACTTTAGTTAAAGTGACGGAAAAAGGAAAAAAATTTATCGTCTTTTTCCGCTACACAGATTTGATGCTGTATTATTCCAGTTGGGGCTTCTTTACCCTTATTGTTTTTGGTATTGGTATCTTTCAAGACAAAAAGCGGATACCTTTTATTGTTGTTAGAAATTCACAAAGTATCGTTTTTATGTGCCAGATTTGAAAATAATGCGCTCTTATGCACTCGTTTATGTAAATTCGAGGATCAAGGTTTTTCAACTATTTGAATTTATATGACTTCCTTGATCCTAACGGCTGCGCCAAAATTGTTGAGTTTCTTAAGTTACTAGAGACGAGACTGTTCTCAAGTACTCTCATATGAGCACCTTTTTATTTCAATCAGAAACACGGCACGGTTGCTGTAGACTTACGTGCCTTCACGACGATTGGGCTTCTTCTTATTTATGAGTAGAGCAGCGATGGATATGGAGCAGCTTACTAGCTTTACTCCTACTGTAGATGAATGGAGCAGCTTATTAACTTTACTCCTAGTGTAGGTGAATGGTGCAGCTTACTAGCTTTACTCCTAGAAAATGAAACAATTTGTGTTGTCTGCTGATACTACTGCTACTGCTGCTTTATTCCAAAACACCAGAATATTTATACAATAATTCTTGACTTAATACTATTGTTTTTTCTTATTACGCTAGGCGCTTGTAATTTTAATTTTATCACGCCATTCGTATATACATAATTATTACTTTCGTAAAGCGATTCTTTATGACATTTACGAATTAATTTCCGCAAAGTTGTTTGTTGTTGTTACATCACGGCACTCATCGCTTTCACCTGTACATACATAAATACTTCCTCATACTGTTCGCCGCTTTGCTGCTATTATGACGTCATCGCGAACCATTGCTTCGTTCAACTAAGTTCTACCGGTGGCGCACGGTTATCAAATTGATCGTGCGAATTCTTGCGCGCAAGGTTATTGTGTCACTGCCTTCACTTGTTTCTTTATGTGATTAAGAAATTGGTGTAGGTCAGTAGCGAGTGGCTTTATTCAATTACTGAAGTTTGTAAATATGTTTGTAAATATGTTTATACATGCAGCTGGGAATTATAATTCTGCATGCAATGAGAATGCTGTAGGTATGTATGTATCTATATGTTTTCATTTCTTCATTGATGCAATTATTGATATTATAATTCTGCGGGAAGCGATACAGACATGTACACATGTATGTATATATATGTTTAACTGATGCCAATGGATGCCCTGTATGTAACAACATTGCGCTTGAGGATCTTTAGAATTTGGGCTTCAGTTAAGTTATCGGTGGGTCGAGAGAACATGGTAGTCATAATGGCTACATAGGTACCAATGGACTCCTCTTTTCCTTGCGTGCGTCTCTTGATTTCACCGAGCAATCTATCATCATAGTCAGATGGTAAAAATTCTTTTCTCAATTAGCGAACAAGTTCTGACGATGTCTGTAATTGACGCTTATTTGCGCGGCATCGTATGAGTGCTCGGCCCGTAAACAAATCTACGACCGAATGAAATAGTTGAGATTCGTTGACCGCCCTAGCTGCGCTTAGTTCCAACACCCGCTCTAGAAACGAATTCAATGATTATCCATGTTTTCCGGAGAAATTGACACCCCATTTAAATACTTGAGCTCTTGAGTTTGAATGTTGGACAGTCGTAATTTCAGCTGCATTATCTTGCTTGGAATATTCTACGCCCCGCCATTTGCTTTGTCTTGCAGTGACCCTAAAGCCGAAACTAACGCACTCTTTATAAGACTCGTTTCCTTCTTTTTCCCGTCATCCGTTGCGATAATTCTACTCAACCTAGATAAAGCCCATTATATCTTGGTCAATACCTTCTTATAATCCGTTGAAGAGGGATCTCCGGCAAAACTAGTAATTATTGTCTGTATTTCTTCTATTTTTTTTCCAATGCTTCCTTATCTTCGGAGAATTCGAATGGATATGGGTCTACTAACAAACATTGGCCCGTCTTTTCTCCTTTTAACGCGGTACGCAGGCTTACCCGCATATCATCTACTTTACCTATCTGAAGTCTCGGATAACTATCTCATAGTATTAATTGAACTATGTGAATACTTGAAATAGAGGTTTTATATGGTTCCGACCCGTATACGGATAGCGTTCTGAAGGTACGTAAGTCGAATACAAAAGAAACGATACGTACACCAGTAACCTTTACTACCGTAGTACGTTCTCGCGGGGGCAATACTTTCACACTTAGTAATCGTTAATAAATTCAGATCCTATTAGGATGAGCCGTATACTTTTCCCGACGAATTAACTTAACACTAAGGTGATTAACGACAAGTCCGCAAAGAAAATATTCTGGAAAATAGTATCTGAATTCAAGGTTTAGAGTTACTTGCTCTTGTCGTTAATATTTGTTAAGACTAATTGGGTTTTTTTTCGATCCATACTATGAGTTGTTAAATATCCTTGGCGTAAACTCAAAATAACTGTGTGATCACTAGTTAATCGACACTATAACCCAAGCAACCTAATTTTGGTTCTATATTGTTGTACGAAACCTCTTACACATGCGTATGTTATTTCACCCTGATCTCAGAGTTATATATCCAGCTTCCTTCGAAGAAAACTTTTTTCCAAAATATATTGATATATCTATAGAATAATAGAACCTTTAATAATACACCAAATTATTAATAAGAATGGATCGATTATAATTTCGGAATTGCTAAATACCAATCTTGTACTTGCACGAGATGTGTTATATATTTGTTGATGTAACTATGAAATTAATTTATTTGTTTTCAGCCTACGCAGAACTTGTTATATAACCGGGGAGTAAATTCATTTATTAAACCTTCCCCATTATGAGCATAGTACTTTCCCTAACCACATACAAAGAAAAGTAATCAAATGTAAATTCATATACTATATGTATTCATTAAAAATACCACTTATATTGTTCAATTACCTTCATGGGTCGTATACATAAAGAACCACCAAATTAACTTAAACATAGTAGGTATTACTAGGTATTCTACTAATACTTATAACCTACGAGACCAATTACTACATGGACCCATCCCCCATTGAACACTGATTTATTGACTTTTCATATTCCATCAACTTCTGCACGGATAAGGAAATATTTCAAACTTACATCGAGACCACTATCGTGTACGAAGATATGCAACTGAAGATGGACAAGTATATACGCCTATACCTGGAGGACTTGCTTTTAAAGTACGGTATAATATATGTAGAAAATGGTCTTTTAAAACTTACTATGGGCTACGTAAATACTCCATTACAATACAGCTCAAGGCTCGCTCCCGTCATAAGGAAAGCGAAGCAATGATCAGATAATTTCTAGTATTTCTAGTAACTATGTACCTGTATAATACTGTGTTATTCACCCAGCCCGCTGTTGGAAACCATGGAGTATGTAGCATTAAAACATTCCACCGGCTAGCTTCCTTTTTCCAAACAAGAAACTGTACTTGTCCACATATCTGCAATCCATGCCAGAAATAAACACCCATGAATTAAGTCAGTGTACAAACAAAATCCGATAAACTCAAAATGTAATCATTTGACCATTGAGAAAAATATTAGCATTCCGATAAACTTTAAGCAGAAAAAAATTTAAACTGTTTGAATTGATAAATGATATCCAGATGACCACTACGACGATTAATACTTTGAATCAAGTCTGTTCGCAGCAACATGTATGTAAGCTGAGGTCACCAGGCTGATAAAATTCCTTTGTCAACGTTCATCTTTCTGTGAAACTTCAAAACTATTGTGCGATACTCATGCACCGTTATGGCTAATGAATAGCACCGCAAAAGAATTCCGTAATCCATAAGTGCGGATAATAATTTACGCCCATGCGATACAACCGTATACCGGCGTTAGCTGAAAGATATATTTATATGTATTTTTATTTCATTTTTTTTAACACTCAGGCCCCACGTTGGGCGTCAAGTTTATGATACGTCCTCCACAATTCGTAGAGGAGATGGGATGGTTTGAGTAGGCTTATATTGAGCGCCATGTGATTTTCTTTCAGCCGGTTAAATCACGAAACCGGATTTCGTTTAGCACCTGTAAAGTCCACCTGTAGTTTTCCTACACCAAAATAAAAGATGTATTAAAAAAAGAATATTACACAATCTTCGAGAGATGCCAATACCACCTTACAGAGCTGTACTATGCAAAAAAAAGTATTATTCACTGTGATACACCGAATATCCATAGAAACTATTTCATTATTAAGTTATCACGCCCTACAAACTGTAACAAGGACTAGTATTCTTATATCACTATGCCCGACAGAACATATTGCAAGAGAATATCACTACTATACTACTATACCATACCAAATAGACAAAAGAAATGTGGCTACTAGATTACTATACTATATAAAATAGATTAAGAAAAAGAATATTTTTAGTACGTTTCTATGCCATATAAAATAAAAAAACAATGGGGTTATGTACTATATTACTATGTTACATAAAATATATTTATAAAAAAGAATATTATTACTGCGCCAGTCAGCCACACAACGTACCGGAGGACAAAATTCGCCGACGCTCCTGGTACCGAAAATCAAATATCAATAAGGTCCAAAAGGATTTCTTAAAAATTAATTTAACATTGAATCAGATACTCATATTCGATGTACAACTGCTCACTGCCGTTTTTCCTACATACTTAACGGATCATTTTGTCCGTTGCCAAATACAAAACCCGGTCGTCCAAAATTCTTGATACCACTGACTTGATTTTCCTATTTATCAAATTGGACTTCACCAACTGAATAAAAACTGCGCAGCAAAACTGCGCAGCAAAACTGCTGATAGACGTCCGTACACTTAGAATGTTCGAGGAAAAAAGCGCCCGATGTGCCGCCTTCGTGTCTATTTTCCACTTCTTCTCAAAAGTTACTTTTGGTGATTTCACGCGCTGTCATTTAGCAAGTACATTCGTACACTGTGATTGCACATAAACCTACAAATGTATTTTCCGGATTGCGTTTACACGGTGCTGCCTGTATTATTCAACTTAAACATTTATTAATGTGTTTTATGCCTTTTAAATTATGATTGCTGCCTGCGTATGTTTTATTCACGCCTAGTTTGTCTCTTTTTTTTTATATATATATAGGGCTAGTGTCTTATTATACTTGTAATTTATTTAATGTATTTCTTGTATTGGACTTTGTTTCACTGTTGTTAATTGTTCGTAATTCCCTTATTATTACACTTTGATTTTGTTGTATTTATGATCATTGTTTAACGTATTTGTCTTGACATTGGGCTTCGGTTGTTTTTCTTTTCTTTTAATGAATCCTGGACTGCACTTTCATTTTCAAATTTAAATTTCCTAAACTGACTATAGTTGCGTTTGCTAGAATTAATGCCAAGATAAATCGCAGCGAGCATGGCAGTCGAGAGTTAATTAATAGGATTAATAATTTTGAAGCGTGCAGCTGAATGACGTTGTTCAGATTCGGCTCCATGTAATGTAAATTTTAAGATTAGTTATACAAATTTCAAATTTAAATCAAGAGCATGGAACGATAAAATTTAAGCTATAGAATTTAGTACTTAGCGGTCGGTATTTAAACATCTCTATTCTAATTTATACAATTCAAAAGCTAAATATAAATACATGAGTCCTTAACTAATTTTATAATGTTCGCTTCAGACTAACGAACTAACAAATGCAATTCAACTCTGCCATTTTAGTTTCAGGATACAAATAAAGTTCCGATCTTTCCTCTTGCTTCAGGATACAAACAAAGTTCCGACATTTCCTCTTGCTTTAGAATACAAATGAAGTCCTGATCTTTCCTCTTGCTTTGTTTCGAGATGCTAATAACATTCAATGAGCGTAGCCTTGGCGCACCTCCTCAGTGTTGGTGCACCCTTGCACAAGTAATGCCAAATGTAAGTCGTTCATTTTGGTAACTGAAGTGATAATACCCATGGAATAAGAGGGGTACCAACCCAAGGTAGTCGAAAATCAATGCCTACAATGAAAGGATCTGCAGTATTACTAGCTCAAAGCAAAAGAAAAATGACATTATTGTGGATGAGACAAACACAAACACGTTACACAACAGGGTCGATTTTCCCCAGAGACCGTAACAACTACCAGTAATGATTTGAGATTTGAAGCTTGTACAACAACACTTGCTACCGTATTAGCGTGCAGATAATGTATGGATATTTGCTTTTGTCCTCATCCCTAATTCGCGCTGTCGAATTTCTTTCAGCTGTTGCAAGTACATCAATTTTTGGATGTAGTGCCAATGAATAAACGGCGGACAAATGACCATGATAATGCCTTATGAAGCTGGAAATTTTTCCATGTGATTTGATCAATCTGGATCTAAAGTGATTACAGCAGCAGTTCACAAAACTATAAAAATTTATAGAGAAGACGAACAAGCTATAGAAGAAACCAATGTCATCTGAATTAAATTCAAAAATCATCATTTCGAAATCCCATAGTTTTATAGTTTAGGAGAAGTGACATTTTGTTTTGTCATTTTGCCATTGACATTTCTCCCTACGTTCAATTTGAGGAAGAAGTAGGCACTAATCATTATAAGGAGACCTGAAGTGTACTGTCATGATAGCCAAATTTAAAGTTAATTATACTATAAAATAAGCGTGACGGCTCAATTATTTTTTCATATTCGGTGTTTTTAGTTCTTTTTGCATTAATGTACAAAGTTTCAACTCGATCGGAGAATTGTGGCGTAAGTAAAATACCTTCATTGTATGAATTATAAAAAACTTTTGATATCGTACTATCATAGATGTCACATGAAGTATATGTCATATGTCATTCTAGAGCAGAGTATTGTAGTAGTAAATGAGATTACGGTCGGCATGTAGTAATTGTTGAGATCGTTACGGTTACAAAGTAGTAGTATATTATTATTATGGTCGCTAAGTGGTGAGAAGCTTAACAAGCAGGTCTAATTGGAGAAGCTCAGTGAGCAGATCTCCTAGTGAGGAGGCTTTCAAATAGAAAGCAGATCCCCTGATAATGTCTTAGGCGCAGCTCAGAGAGCAGATACCCAGAGGTAGGAAGGTAGAAGTAAAACACATATGTACCTATATGAAACTTATCAACGAGTGTATTCTTTAGGTATTGCTGCAAGTGGTATTTTAACTAGAACAATTCCGGTATGAGTTTTAATTGCTGACATGCAACTTTATTATTGATTGATAATTATTTGTATTGTTTTACGTAATGCGAATTGTATTTGCTTATTCATTCTTTTGTGTCTTTACGTTGCAATGGTTATTCTTGCGAAATTTGTAAAATGCTTGTGCTTGGGTTTAAGCGATCATGCCACAGTATACAGATTATGAAATGGGTAGTGAATTCTGGAATGGACCATAACATGTTCTAGAGTGTGCCGAAGGCAAATGTTTTCATAACAGCAGTTTTGTATAATTTATCGCTTCCTCAACGCTTCAGATACGAAAAAATATGAATCACTCGAAGTATACATCACTTCAAGTTTTGTGGTCCATTTCGGAATGGACCACCCAGTCATATAAATTTTGTATACTTTTCTGGTACTGCATGCGACATCTAGTTATTGTGCCATATATGGTACTGTCGTACTCCTCGAGCAATCAAACCAAAGAAATTATCGAATTATACTAGAACACTTCTTTATTTATATAACTTATTTTTACATCACTGTGACCTTCCCTATCTTACGCTTAATACAGACTACCTGGCGCTTAGTTAATCTGAGCGGACGAATGGAACTTGACGCGCTCTAACAGTAACTAAAACTTGACTGATCAGTTAACGGCATCCGCCAGACCAGTCATTAGGCTTTTTATGTCCGATATTCGGAATTCGGATTTCTTTACTCACAACGCGGATGTAAACAAACGACAACAACCTTACCGTTTGCTCTACCGGTTGCAGCACCTGAGTCGCTTAGTTGTAAACAATCGCCTTACATAATAATTACCATGCTATGTTAATTATTATCGTAATAGTCGGTTGCTCCACTAAGCGCTCATCTCAGCCAGCTGTTGGGCTAATCAATAAAATAATCGACAGTTGCAGAACAATATAATGCGAGGTTATTGTTTAGCAATTGCTGATTATTTCGCTAGAGTGAGCCCTTGGCTGCCCTGCTGTATACAAAATTTTGCGTAACAGTAGATTGTTGCAAAAATTATATTCTGATGGCGCACGATATTCTAATGACTATGTAAAATTTACAAAACTTTTGCAATATTTTCACGACTACAAAAATTAAAATTGCAAAATAATAATTTTTGTTAATTTTAGCCGATTTTTTAAGTTCAGTTCGAGATTGTAATCTTACCAGATTGTGACAAAAATAACGACCTAGTTTGCAACTTGTAGAACGATCTGGATTGCAGAACTTTTGAATTTTGTTATGTAAAATGACAGCCAAATAAAATAAACAATTGTTGCTTCGTTGGTGGAAAAAAATATATTGCGAGCAAAATAAATGCAGCATTCACAATGCAAATTGGAGCCGAGTGGAGCAGAGCGAGCGCTGAGTCCAGAGCAAAGCTGTTCACAATACAGCGCAGAGTGAAACGCGAACTTTGAAATTAACAACGCCAAATCAACAAACAGCAAACAACCGTCGATGTTAAGGTAATATATTCGAAAAAGGAGACTACTGTTGCACCATTAGATTGCTTCGAAACTAGCTAAAAATTATAGTAACTTTTTTGTTTGTTTTAAAACATGAAGTTTGCGAAAAATACCTCGTTTCTTTTATTAGTATTCATTAAAAATAATTAATGAAAATAACATTAAAACATATTAGTTATGATAAAAGGAAGTATGGGGCTTTTTCCACGCCATCCACATGCTAGTAGTTTGAAATTCTAGTTGGTAATCTTTCGGAAATGGCAGCATGAAAATAGAATAAAACCTATTTTCATTCAGCTTCACCATGCACTACCCTGAGCCAAACAAAACTGGTCATATGACTACTGTGCGAGTTAATTCCCGAACGATTATTAACCACAAAAAATAATGAAATAACAACACCAACTTTAAGCTTTCAAAATTTATTGAAAGAAAACCCTCGCAAATTCAACTCTATATCTCCGGCTAGACATCGGTCAAGAACAAAATCAAAACTAATTTTCTTGTTTAAAGCTTTTCGTCACTTCATTTTACAAAAATGATTACATGGGAAAATATAAAGTGAATTTAATGCAACATGATATTCATATACTGTGAGTAAATGCAAAGTCGTTGGAATTGAGCTTTGTGAGAAAATGCAAAAAGTGTTACAATTTCGTTTAAACAATTAATTTGGGAAATGGGGTAAGTGATTTATGAGAAAGGTGTAGTGGATGTAACCTAATACTATGTTGGTTATAATGTTGAGGATAAACCTCGCGCGATAAAAAGGATGCCAGTAGCCACTCTACGCTACTCTACTCCTCTCTGCCTCGCGAATGTGGCAAAAACGTTTCAAATTGGTACAGGTGTTTAGGTAAATTGTAACAGTTATTCTATCGTTTTGCAGCACATTTGGATTTTTATTTATTTTTTCGCGGACGGGAATCGAACCTACACTTGTTAGAATCAGTCAGTGATGGATAAAGAAGAATTTTAAGAACTTTTATTTTTAACGATTCTAAATCAAATTAATAAATACAAGAAGAAAAAACAGCCGCCTCGTCCGGGGTTTGAAACCGGGACCTTCCGCTTGCCGGGCGACTGCTCTTACCACTGAGCTAACGAGACAGATGATTTTCCCTCTTGCATTTATCAATTTGTTATTAGCCTACTAAGCCACGATTTGCTTTCAGCTGGCATAAACCAGTACCGATGAAAGCGCACAAATAAATTGTAAATTCAATTTTTATTTATTTTTTCCCGGACGGGAATCGAACCTACACTTGTTAGAATCAGTCAATGATGGATAAAGAAGAATTTTAAGAACTTTTATTTTTAACGATTCTAAATCAAATTAATAAATACAAGAAGAAAAAACAACCGCCTCGTCCGGGGTTTGAAACCGGGACCTTCCGCTTGCCGGGCGACTGCTCTTACCACTGAGCTAACGAGACAGATGATTTTCCCTCTTGCATTTATCAATTTTTTATTAGCCTACTAAGCCACGATTTGCTTTCAGCTGGCAGTAACCAGTAACGTTGAAAGCGCACAAATAAATTGTATATGTATATGAAAAAAACGTAAATTTTTATATGACAACACAAAGAAAGGGCTACCCGATTTAGTCCATTTTTAAAATTTTATTTGCTATTACTATGAAAACACTATGTACCAAATTTTAGCTCTCTATGGCGCCGCGTTCTCAGGCAATGTGCAAATATATAGTGGAAAACGAAAGTTTTGTATGGCAGCCCCACGAAGGAGTGGCCCGATTTGTCTCATTTTTGAACTTGATTTTACTTTTTTTTTTAAGTCCGTGCACAACATTTCAGCTTTCTAAGTTCTCCAGTTATCGTGAGCTCGTACAGACAGACGGGCATGCAAAAATCAAAATAACTTTTAATATTTGCGTGGATATCCAATCCATTTTGCTCTATCATCATTATTTCTGTGCGTTACAAATGGAATGACAAACTTAGTATACCCTATAGATTTCATCTAGTGTATAAAAAATGCAGAAAAAGCATTGAAATCCTTAGGAATTCCATGCAGAAACGTCATGTAAGAGTCTTAGAATTCTCTCTAACTTCCATGCGCAAATAATAAGAAAAAAACATGGGAATCTGGTAGATTGCCACGTTCAATTCCAACTACCAATACAATCAAAGACTTGGAATCTCGAATTGCTTAATGGGATCTTACAGACTTGAATACGTAGCTGAAATGTAGTAATTATATGTATACTCGTACATATAAAAATTTTTTTTGCCCTAGTAATATCAACATCACAGGAGAAATTATTGAATCAATGAAAACATAATTGATTCTATTCTGTGTAGTATATAGCAATTTTAGGGAAAAATGAGCTACTCTGGTGAGCATAATCTAATAAGTCTGGAGGTTTAGTCTTTTGCGTTAATATATCTTTTATAAATATATCACAATCAACTTCGCATTTAAGCTTTAGTGATGACAATCTAAGAAGTAAACATTTAATTTCATATGGTTGTTAATATTTGGAATTAATGGGTATAAAAATAAACTCGATCAATTGCGATCTGATAATCAATTAAAAATGTTATTACATCAATTCGGTATGTACATACATACATACCTATATGATGATAATAAATTACAATCGTAACGAAATAAAGCAGAACAAAAGAAATTTACATCAACGAATTTTCATGAGTAGGCAATGTCACTGACCATAGTTTCGTTTGCATCTCTATATGCAATTGCTGACATAGCAAATTTGGTAACGTAAGAATTGCGTAGATATACATAGGTGAAGGTAGAAATTGCATCGGTAGAATGAAATCACGGTCGTTAACTTATTGCGCTTGTTCAGTATTAATTTGTTGGCGATTTTGTATCTCTATATTCCCCCACCTAGCGTTATCAAGTGGTGGTACCTCTAAGATAATACCGAGTTGTTCTTGAGACCTGGAACCTGCTCTTCTTGGGGTTCGTTGAAGTCAGATAAGTGACATCATCATGTTGCTTCGTCGCTTTTTACCTAAAAAATAAGACCACAATCTAACGAATATAATAGCTACCAATGAATATAATCTAACATAATGATGTATGTGGTGACGGTGCAGGTAAGGAATTCTCGCGACATGCTTTTGTTGCCTTTTAATTGTCTTATTGAGCTCTTCAATATCATCAGCCATGATCTCTTTAATCAGCAAGAGAATGAAGTTATTGGTAGTATTTTGACTTGCTAAATATTCATCAAAGTGAGTAGAATTATTTCTTCCAATATATATGCATTGAGCAATGGAACTCGAACGTCAAATAATGTATTCCTTTGCGTGATGCGCACCTTAACATGCATTAAATTGTATATTTCGTTTATTTCAATCTACGGAATAAATCCTACAGATTACAAGAATTTATACAAATATAAGTATGTATATAATACTGAATTCATCAAAACAAATCAAAAGTTATTTAAAAACTAAACTATATTACAAATCTATAAAGCTTAAGCGGAAAAAATAATTATCTTAAATCTCTCTCTAGATATAAAGGGTTTTCCAATAAGAGGTGTTATTTTAATTAGCCCGCTATTTCGGTAGATGTCACTTTTGGAGCTGTAATTTTTTGACACTTGACAATAAGAAACTACGCCATTAATAAAAATGGAACGACACACGATTCAACAACGCATTGAAATTATTAAAATTCACTATAAACAAGTAAAAAAGCTAGAATTGGTCTAAGACCAATTCTTATGATACCCTCTAGATGAATGCCCGTATTAAATTTCGTATGGTCATCGATCTATTCAAGTATTGATTTTGAAGTTGTTTTTCGCATATATTTCTAGAACAGTTTGTCGCACAGAAAAAATGGTAATAACCAATTTTATAGGATGTCGTATTCTGCAGAAGTTTGTAGTACAGTAAAAATGTCTTGGACTGATCGTTTTCAAAGCATACGTAAAAAGCCGAAATTTTTATATGGCAACACCAAGAAGGAGTTGCCTGATTTAGTCCATTTTTGAAATTCTATTTGCTAATGTAGGAAAAACATCATGTAAGAAATTTCAGCTCTCTACGTCGATGCGTTCTCAGGCAGTGTCCAAATATATAGCGGAGAACGAAATTTTTATATGGCAACCCCACGAAGGAGTTGCCCGATTTGTCTCATTTTCGAACTTAATTTTACTTTTTTTTTTAAAGTCCGTGTACAAAATTTCAGCGTTCTCGAGTTATCGTGCGCACAGACGGACGGACGGACGGACGGACAGACGGATGGACGGACGGACGGACGGACAGACGGACGGACGGACGGACGGACGGACATGCAAAAATCGAAATAACTTTTAATATTATGAATGGGTGTCCAATCCATTTTGCTCTACCATCATTATTTCGAGGTGTAACAAACGGAATGACAAACTTAGTATACCCCTAAGATTTCATCTAGGGTATAACTATGATTTCATCTAGGGTATAAAAAGAGACGGTTGGTAAAACTCGAACATTTTTGGGTCGTCCTGAAGCAATTTGTCGGACCGCAATACAGAAATTGTTAGAAAAATTCGAGCTGTCGGGACAAGCTAGTGATATGAAGGATAAAACCCGTGCACGTCGCTCAAGAACAGCCGAGCATATTGCTGCTGTAGCCGAAAGTGTTGAAGAAAACCCAGGTTTGTCCATTCCTCGTCGTTTTTCGGAATTATGCATTCCACAAACGTCAATACACCGTATTTTGCATAAAGATTTGGGTCTTAAGGCTTATAAAGTTCAGTTAACACAAGAACTCAAGCCGGCCGATCGTCAACAACGTCGAGTCTTTGCTGATTGGGTCCTTGAAATGCATGAAAATGATCAAGAATTCCATCGAAAACTCATCTTGAGTGATGAGGCCCATTTCCACCTCGATGGCTTCGTCAACAAGCAAAATTGTCGCATCTGGGGCTTGGAAAACCCACGAGGTATTTTTGAAAAGCCTCTTTATCCTCAACGTGTGACTGTTTGGTGCGGTTTATGGTCCCACAGGGTCATTGGACCTTACTTTTTCGAAAATGAGGCTGGAGCAACAGTTACGGTGAATGGATTGCGCTATCGACAGATGATTAATGATTTTTTAAGGCCGGAATTGGATGGTATTGATCTGGACAATGTTTACTTTCAACAAGACGGAGCTACGTGCCATACAAGCAACGAAACCATTGATCGTTTACGGGAAAAGTTTCCGGACCGTGATCATACAATTGGCCACCGAGATCTGTGACTTAACACCATGCGACTTCTTCCTTTGGGGCCATGTGAAAGAGAAGGTCTACACCAACAGCCCAGCGTCGATTCAAGACCTCAAAGATGGAATTCGTGAGGCTATCGAGGACATAGGGCAGCCACTTTGCGATTGGGTTATGTAAAATTTCATGAAAAGGATACGGTCCTGTTGGCGTGGTCGTGACGGTCATTATTAACGGCATACCTTCCTCTTTATAACGAAATAAAGATCCGATCATTTATCTCTAAAAATGGTATTTTTCTTGGAATCTCAAAATAACACCTCTTATTGGAAAACCCTGTATTAAAATCATGTAATGAATCAACCAGATTGAAGTTAGAAATAGCATGTGTGATAGGTTCACGATATCCAAAGTTCGATCTATGAAAGGGTACAACCAATAAACGTCTAGGACGAATATATCTTTGGGGCACATAGAAGGGAATTGAAGATAGCAGTTCTGGACATGAAATCCTACAACTAAGTACATCATGGACCAGCATTATTGAACCTATAACTCTCCTAGACTGTAAGAAATGCAATCCTAATAAAAGACAACGTGATTTATAGTCCAACGTAAGATCCCAATTTAGTTTCTTTTGACACAGCAAATCGTGAATCGGACCGTACTAATGTTAAGGGATCTTTAAATTCACCTGTCTGCCTCTTTAAAAATCTTAGCAACTGAAAAGCTTTAGATGTAACATAATTGATATGCTCTTTAAACGATATCTTCTTATCAAAAATTACACCTAGATCAGTTATACTTGAAGGTCTGTCAAGAATAACATTTCTGACACTATAACGAAAGGATATGTATGTGCTAAATGGTAAAATGACATAGTTTTGCATTTAGAAGCATTTAGTTCGAATGAATTTGCCACACAACAGGAGTCTAGACTATTCAAATTCTGTTGAAGCTCCATGCAATTACTAAAGGTATATATAGTCATAAAAAGCTTTAAATCATCTAAAAAGAGAAGATTGGCAGTAATAATTTCAAAATTTTATCTCCTGGTACTCTAAAATATTTTGGTAGGTGCTTTTTTCTCACAAATCTGAATGGGTGTGAGCAGTAGTGTGCTAAATATTCCGTGTTTTGTGTCGGTTACTACAGCTAATAAGCTCTTTTGCATATGATTTACTCCCGCGTTCGATATACACACTTAAATACTACAGGCTAGTACATTGGATGTTCAGTCGAGTATATGTACGATCGCTCGACCTTCCACACCACATCCATTGACTCTTACTGAGGTTAGTTCTAGCGCCTACTATACGCTCGTACTGTTCCAAAACAACACGAACGACCGATAATCTAAATTTCTTGTCACGAAAATAGAACGATCATCCGTATATACTAACATAAGAAGCCTTATATTGGTATATAGTAAACGAACTGTATATTCTCCGAGCACTGTTCTGGGTGTATTACCGAAGCAATCACTGAGCGGACTATAGTCTAGACTATAGTCCACATTGCATAGGGTGACTGGTCTCCAATTCCCCACCTTCTGCACATCTCCCTTCTTTGGAATCAAGCGCATAACAGATCTCCCCCAATTGAAGGAAAGTCTGAATGTGTCTCAACCGCCGAATTCAAGATTTCCAAAAGTTCAAGCATTAATAAATTCCTGAAACGTATGACGAGTACTGGAGTCAAGCCATCATAGCCAGTTGAAGCGTTTCGCCTTAGATCCTTTGTCGCAGCGACCATATCCTCCAATGTGATCACTGTATTCAGGAGCTCTTTATTCTCTTCAGAAAAAGTAGAAATATTCTCAAGAAATTCATGAGAGGTCGAAGATGTTGTCAACGTATATTCAGAATAGAGACTACTGTAGTAGTGTCGAATAAATTCTGATAACTATTGTTAGTTGGGGACTTCTCCAGTTTCATCAATTATCGAGTCGACTTCACAAGAAGCAGTACGTTGTCTAGTTGCCTGGATGAAGTGCTTGGTTGGAGATTCGCATTCCTTCAGCCAGTTTGATTAGCTCCGCAGTATAAACTCCAAACTGTGCTTGTAAGTTTGTGTTGCCAGCCATTCCTTTATTCTGTTAAAATAAAGAATAAACTCCGGCTGAATTGGGAGAAGAGCTGTCACCCTAGATACTTCAGCCGACAAGCTGCAAGTATGATACCCACTTCGGTTGACACTCGTTTCGACAAAGGATCGAATTTGGTGTTTAGCTACATCTCACCATTCACTAACGAAAGGAAAATCAGCTTTCCTCTCGGTCAATCTTGCCAGAATTCAATGAACTCATAGCTAAACTGCTCTTAATTCAACAACTACTAGAGTGCTGTTTGCCACCACATGACGGTGATTACTAACCGAATGCAATTCATGAGGGACACCAACGAAATGTTCTAGTATTTCAGGTGAGACGTATAGTCTCACAATTCTCGAGCGTGCCAGTTTTCCATAGATATTTCACGCGAACCTCGGGTATGATCTAATCGTAGGATGCATCCAACGACAGATATCCAGTTTCAGTTTCATTACTAAAACTCTCCAAACAGGATTGAACACTATCAAGAGCTTGTTTTATAATGTTCTGGTCATGAGATCATAACGAAGGTGTAATAAACTTGATGTGTTCTGGAGTTGGGATGGCTAAAGAGCCGCTGTCTTTTTATTTTAATGAGGCAGAGTTTTGCCTGTATTTATGTAGAAGGCAGAGTATGCCAAGTTATTCTTTATGGCAGAGTATGCCAATGTTTATTTGGAAGGCAGAGTATGCCAATTTACTCCTTATGGCAGAGTCTGCCGCTGTGACGAGAATTAAAAGAACCTTGGGTAAAGTTAACTTAACTCTGTCTTTATTAAATCAATCGCAGGTTATTTATACAATTATTTTACATGCTACGATAATACAAAAGGGGGGCATTATTGCAGAATTGCAATAATGCATTGAAAGAATCATTTATGTTGTGTCAGCTTTTCTGATCACAACATTCACATTGAATTATTGAATAATTCACATATAACTGTGGAATTTGTAAAGCGATGACCCCGGGTATAAATATTTTTCTCAATTAAGAATTATGCTTGCATAGCAGAATTTGCTTGCGTTGCAAATTTTTCTTGAGGTCGAGTAACTTTGTCTGTTTTTAATTATTATTCATTTCAATTTCTGTTTATAATTATTGACCGTGGTCATGGCTTTACATCCTTACCCTTAAAAGAAAAAAAAAAAATTTTTTTTTTACATGAGAAGAAAAAAATTTTTTTTGTGTTTATTTACAGATGGTTCTTTTTAAAACTTATTCTTAACTGTTTTGTGTTCTACTCTAAATTATGAAAGTCTTTTAAATTTACATGCCTTATATCTTATTAATTTTATTGGAAATTGAAATAATGCCTCACTTTTTGTTAATTCTATTGAAATAATTATTTTATTAAATGCCCTAATTAGTTCTATTGAAATATCATCTTATTTAAATTTACATTTTAGTAATCTGTTGTTATGCACCTCTTTAGGTTTATTCTTTACTAATACTGTGGAGTTCACTCCTTTTTGTTTAATGATCTTGAAGGGTCCGTCGTAGGCTTTCATGTTTTTTTCTAGAGTTCATTCTCAAGTATACATAGTCGTTGACGTTAAAATCTGAGGGATTGGTGTTTTTGTCTTTAGTTCTTTTTCGCTCTATCTTAGCTTCTTCCAAGTGCTCTTTGCTCTTTTCGTGGGCTCTTTTTAATCTTTCTCTCAGTTCTCTTGCATAGCTGTGTATGCTGTCTATTTGTTCTTTATTTTTCTGAATTTCTGCTGGAAGTGTTGCTATCTTTCCAAATACTAATTCGAATGGTGTGTAATTCGTATCTGTGTGTGGTGTTGTGTTATAGCAGAATACGTAGTATGGAATTAGCTCATCCCAATTGGCTTCTTTCGAGAATATTCTTAGGTATTCGTTTAGCACTCTATGGTTTCGTTCGATGGATCCTAGCGTTTCGTGATGGAACGGTGTGGATGTGACATGTTTTATGTTTAGAAATTTGCAGATATTCTTAAGTAATTCATTCACAAATTCTGTACCTCTGTCCGTTTTCAGTGTCTTGAAACTTCCATATTTCAAGATGAATCTTTCAACAATCGTTTTTGCCACCGAGGAGGCTTCTTTTGTCTCCATTGGGTATGCCTCTACGAATTTAGTTAATTCGCATTGAAGAGTTAGAATATATCTAAAGCCGTTTGACATCCTTAAAGGTCCTACGGTGTCAATTGCGATCGTTTCAAAATTACTGTTCGGTGTATCCGTTATCACTAGAGGTTCTTTTGTGTATTTTTTTGTATTTGTTTTTCGCACAGTTATCACACTTGTTTATGTACTTCTTTACCATTTTGTTAAGGTTTTTCCATATATACCTTTGTTTTAATTTATTTATGCAGCGTTTAATTCCAGCGTGTCCACCATGCATGCTGTCATGGTATTCTTTTATTAATTCTTGTTGTTTCTTTGGATTATCGATCCTTGTTGGGGGTTCATAAAGTAGTATCTTCAGTGGTGTTGCCTTACCTCGTTTATTGTTTCGCTGCAGCTTATTGAATTCATCTTTAAATTTATTTATACCAATATGATTAAATATAGCATCGTCTTTTGCGAGTGCTAATTTAATTCTTCAATATTATTCTCGTTCATTTCTTGTATCAGCTTCTCCATGATGTAACCAGAGTTGAACATTGGATTGTCGCTGTACTGAACGGTTACCCCTTTTTTTGTTATATTCATCTTTGGCAAACTTTCTTTATTATGCGCATTATTCTGTACATACGCTGTGTGGAATTGTAACTTTTTAATACTTCTTATATCGGAGATGGATGTGCATTCCCATATATATAGTTGGCCTGGCTCTATACTTTTTCTTTTCTTCGTATCGTTTTGCTGCTTTTTCGCCATGTTACGTGTGATAACATTTATTTCTGCCGGTATCATTGACTTTAATTTTTCGGAGTCTATTTTTATTCTTGACAGGGCATCTGCGTTTGTATTCATTTTTCCTTGTTTGTACATTATCTCAAAATCATAATCCATGAGATCTAAATGAATTCTCGTTAGTTTCGAAGACGGGTTCTTATGTGTGAAAAGGCTGACGAGCGGTCGGTGATCTGTTACCACCGTGAATCTGTTCCCATAGAGATAGGGTCTAAAAAAATTGATTCCCCAGTGTATACCAAGCAATTCTTTTTCGATTATAGATTTATTCAGCTCGTGCTTATTTAGTGTTTTACTTGCATAGGCTATTGGCAAATCTCGTCCTATTTCACCTTGCGAGAGCACTGCTCCAAGTGCAAAATTCGAGGCATCCGTCGTTAGGATGAATGGTTTGCTGAAATCAGGATATTGCAAGACTGGTGAAGTCATTAGCTTCGTTTTGAGTGTTTCGAAGGATTTCTTGCACTCTTCTGACCAAAGGAACAGTGTATTTTTCTATAGGAGTGCATTGAGTGGTCGGGCTATTTCTGCAAAGTTTTGTATGAAGCGCCTGTAATAATTGCAGAAGGCTACGAATCGTCGTACGTCATCCACATTTTTTGGTACTGGATACGTCTTTATTACTTCGTGTTTGCTTGGATCTGTTTGGACTCCATTCTTCGTTATTAAGTGTCCCAGATATAAGACTTCTGGTTTTAAGAAGTTGCATTTGCTTGGATTAAGTTTCAAGTTGTACTGCTGAAGCCTTTTTAATACCTTTTCTAGATTTTGGTTGTGGTTCTTAAGGCTGCATCCATGTATTATGATGTCATCTACATATATGAATGCACCGTCATCCAAGCCACTTAATGCAATTGAGAGCATTCGCTGAAAACTGTTCGTGGATATTTTCAGCCCAAAAGGTAATCTTTTGAATTGATAATGCCCTTGATTGGTTGAAAATGCTGTTAATTTTCTTGAATCTTTCTCGAGCTCTATTTGGTGAAAGGAGTTCGTCATATCAAGTGTTGAGAAGTATTTCGCTCGTCCTAATCTGTCTAGTATGTCTTCTAATCTTGTTAGTGGATATTTATCATTGACCACTTTCTTGTTCAGCTGCCTGAAGTCCACAACTAATCTCCATTTTTTTTTGTCACCTGATTTTTTTGGTACTATCAGGAGTGGTGAGTTGTATGGACTCACTGAAGGTTCAACTATATCATTTCGTATTAGCTTCTCGACTTCTTTGTTTATTTCATTAATATGTGAATGTGGCAGTCTGTAATTCTTTATGTAGAAGGGGTTCTTGTCTATTATATTTATATTTTGTGTGTAAAAATTATTTGTGGTTAACCCCTCGTCTTCCAAGTGAAATACCTCTTGATACTTTCTGCAGAGTTCTTTGATTGAATTCTTCGCATTCTCGTCCAGTCCTTCCAGTTTAAGTTCTTTTAATAATTTATGGAATCGTAAATCGGTTTCACTACTTTGAACATATTGCTTTCTACTTGGTGCTCTTGTTATTCTGTAGTTTTTCACCGGATGTAGCTCTGCTGTGAATGGTTTTAACGTCACCATATGGTTGTTCGTGTTTAGTAGCTTTACGTGTTGAAATCCTTCCTTTGGTATAATTGTGTTGCTTAGAAATACTCCTTCTGTTAATTCTTCACCACAAACTAAGCTATCTTCATTGATGCTGATTGAAATTGCTTGGATTATTTCTGTCCTTGCTGGTATTGTGATTTCGTCTGTAAGTCTACTTATCATGGGTATTGTAACATCGTCATCATTCAGATTTGCAGTTATTGTGAAGGTTTCATAATCTATTTTACATAGATATTTCATTAGAAAATCTCTTCCTAGAATCCCATGTGTGGTTACCGGTGTTCTTGAATCCACTATGTGAAACCTGTGTTCTATGACGTGCTCTTCATATGCTAACTGCAATATAGCTGTACCCAAGGAGTGAGTTTCATTATTCGTTATGCCCGTTATCTTGCATTGGTCACTCCTGTTTATTTCATATTCCAATGTGTTTATTTTACAAATCGAGATGTCTGCACCTGTGTCAACGAGAAAATTTAGTTTTGCGTTTGAGAGTTTGTCCGTCAGCGTTATGTAGTTTGTTGTACAACTCCTTATATTGTAAATTCTCGAATTTTGTCTTATTCTTGCTGACCTCGTCCTGGACTTTGCGCATTGCTCGTTTCTTGGAGAAAATTTACCCTTCCTCGTTGGTTTTGCTGGGGGTTTCTGAAAAAATTCCTTCCTCTGTTATTTTGATAGCTATTCTGCCAAACATTATTTCTATTTTGGCTATTTCTCTGGTTGTTATTGTAACTGTTATTATGTAGATTTACTCTGTTTTGCCAATTAGTGGTTCTGTTCTGGTAGCTATTGTTGTTATTTTTATATCTATTGGCATTGGTAGTTCTGTTGAAATCTCTGTAATTTTGCATCTGTGTATTATTTCCGTTTTGCCGGTTACGGAGATTTCTGTTGAAACTAAAAATTCTTGTTTCATTCGTCAGAGGATGTTCAATTTGATTTGCGAGGCTTATTGCGTCATTCAGAGTTTTCGACTGTGCGGCTAGAATGGTTGGTTTTAGTGCGTCTTTCAACCCATTTTGAAAGGTATTCAATCCTATCTTGTCATTTAGTTTACAGATCACCTCTCTGTGTTCTTCTCCTATCTCATTTATCTGAACTTTGTTCAGGTCCGCGACTATCTCTAGTATCTTATCGGAGAATTCTTGCACTGTCATGTTGTATTGCCTACAACTTAATAGTTTTTGTTGTAGATTCTGTGAACTATCTTTCGTTCTGAATGCTTCTGTCAGAACTCTTTTCAGGTTTTCTAGAGATGTCGGTTTGGCTATTGCAGACATCTTGTTTCATACTCTTTCGCTTAGGCGTGCTAGCCATACGAATTCAATTAATTGCGGCTGGGCATCAGCCTTCAGCGTCTTGCTGTACATTTCTACGAGGCTTAGAAAATTTGACAGCTCTTTTGTATTGCCCCCAAATTCCGGCAATATTTTTATAGCTACACTCAGATCAAAGGTATTTGTGCCCATTTTTACTTCTTTTTGTATGGTATTTGCCCCTTGATTTGTTTCTTCAGATTCCGAATCTTCGGTGCTATTTAGAGTTTCTTGTGTTTTCTCTTCTAATATCGATTTTAGTTCAATAAACTTTGTATTGAATTTGTTCTGCAGCTCGTCTGCTTGTTTTCCCTTTTGAGTGACTGTTATTAGATCGAAGTCTTTCTTGATCTTTCTGGCTAGAGCTTGCTTTTGTAGCAAATTTCTACTCGTGAATGTTCTCTGTGGATTTTTCGTGAAAGTTTCTAATAATTTCTTTAATTCGGTGAAAAGATTCTCGTATGTTTCCATCAGTTTATTTATTTAAATATATTATCGAAGAACCCAAAGATAGTTAACATTATTTTTTAAAGTCATGTGAAATAAAAATTTATTTATTTTAAAAGTAATTTTATTGTTCTATAATATCATATTAAATTTACTCTAATGTAATCTAGGACCCATATAACTAACTCTATTCCCAAGAGCTATATTCATAAACTCATAAGTTATAATTATTTTATTATTAAGGCGTTTTAAATAACCCTAATTTTTTTAATATTTTATCACTAAAAGCTATTCAATATATAAAGTTAATTTAAGATGGCTATTCTAATATATTGCCACTCCCCTAGACGTTAGCCATATTATTCACACGCTCTTGTATGTTTTTGCTGATGTATTTGTGCAGCACTCTTTTTCCAAAGTATATTGCGATCATTAATAGGACTAGCAGTATCGCTATCGTTAAAGCAGTCGGTACGTGAAGAATGTCGGGGATAGAAACTGATTGAACTACTGGAGCTGTTGCTGCTGCTGCTGCATTTTGAGCTACAATCAGTTCCTTCGATTGTGGCTTTCCCATTTGCGCTTTTTGATTTAACTTTTTTCTTTAAGTTTTGTTTTTGTAGATATCGTAGTTATTCTATATAGCTTTGTTATCTGTTGGCGGAGCTTAACTGCTATACCGCCCCTTTTCTTCTTTGTTTTAGTTTTTTTTTTTTCTTTCAGTTTATTTACTGATTTCTGCTTCTCTTTGTACTGCGCGATTGTTATCGCTTTCGCACCAGCTGTGGGATTACTTTGTATTTTTTTAGCTATTGTAGTTGTGTTTCCATTTGTTGGTTTTTCGGCATATTAAGGGCCTTGGTTCCGTCTTCTTACGTACGGTGAAGTCAAAAATTCTCCACTGATGGTTCGTTTCGCAGGGTCGCCATGTAATAAACTTGATGTGTTCTGGAGTTGGGATGGCTAAAGATCCGCTGTGTCTTTATTTTAATGAGGCAGAGTTTTGCCTGTATTTATGTAGAAGGCAGAGTATGCCAAGTTATTCTTTATGGCAGAGTATGCCAATGTTTATTTTGGAAGGCAGAGTATGCCAATTTACTCCTTATGGCAGAGTATGCCAATGTTTATTTTGGAAGGCAGAGTATGCCAATTTACTCCTTATGGCAGAGTATGCCGCTGTTTATTTGAAAGGCAGAGTATGCCAATTTACTCCTAATGGCAGAGTATGCCGCTGTTTATTTGGAAGGCAGAGTATGCCAATTTACTCCTTATGGCAGAGTCTGCCGCTGTGACGAGAATTAAAAGAACCTTGGGTAAAGTTAACTTAACTCTGTATTTATTAAATCAATCGCAGGTTATTTATACAATTATTTTACATGCTACGATAATACAAAAGGGGGGCATTATTGCAGAATTGCAATAATGCATTGAAAGAATCATTTATGTTGTGTCAGCTTTTCTGATCACAACATTCACATTGAATTATTGAATGATTCACATATAACTGTGGAATTTGTAAAGCGATGACCCCGGGTATAAATATTTTTCTCAATTAAGAATTATGCTTGCATAGCAGAATTTGCTTGCGTTGCAAATTCTTCTTGAGGTCGAGTAACTTTGTCTGTTTTTAATTATTTTTCATTTCAATTTCTGTTTATAATTGTTGACCGTGGTCATGGCTTTACAAAGGTACACGCTTACTACCTTGATGTTTTGGTCTTGAACGACAAAATCCAAGAAAGAAGCGAGCCTGTGAAGATATCTGTATAAACAGGAGTTGAGAGTGTAAATTTGTTGGATACAATTGTAATGATCGAAGTTCAGTGTAAATATTCCACAGACTATCTCGATGAATATCCCTATCTATAGCGCGTCACTATTGGCTACGCACTGCTCAATGGCATCGACACTGTATCAAATTCTTTCTCTGCTTTTGTTTACCTACTTGCGTTTTGTTTATCATCATATGCTCTGATTCAGAACATATGGTTGTATAGTGACCATTATGAATGTACACGCGGTGATTCATATTACACAAGCGCTTATTGTTAACTTGACCCAGTGCAGGGGACATTCGCTTCTACCGGTTGAATAATATCGTTATGATAGTGGGTCACTATTGATTTGAATGAAGGTTGTGGTGTAATGATCGTATTGTCATTAAATTCAGATGAATAATGAGATCACCACACCCTCGCCCTTTCTATCTTTGGACGAAACATATACATATATTATAGCAGTGTATTCTTACTACTATGTTACACGTGTAATGATATGAAATGTAAGAATATCTATGCTTACTTATTCTATTATGAGCAACTTTCTATCTGGTTTATGCTGTGCTATGATTCTTTTATCTTATGGTTACATATTATTTTTGTTACTATTTCCGTATTTTTTAATCTGTCATTATCGACTTTCTTTGGTGTACCGTTTATTTCGATTATGCTATTGACGCCTTGTCTTTGCAATACTTTATATGGACCTTTATATGGTTTGTGATATTTTTTTGGATCTTCGTTTCTCAAGAGCACCAAGGCGTTTGTGTTGATGTTTATTAGGTTTGATGCACCCTGTTTTTCAATTCGTTTGTTTTACGTTATCTATTAAATTCCTTGCTTTTGAAATAGCTGTTTTTAATCTCAATTTTAGTTCATTAGCATAGTCTAAATTGTAAATTTTGTTGTTATCGTTAATTATGTCAAAAGGTAAACAAGGTTAATTGCCAAATATTAGATCACATGGTGTGTAATTTGTGCCTACATGAGGTTTGGTGTTGTAAAAAAAAAGTGTGGTATGGCATTAATTTATTCCATTCTAAGTCTTCGGCGAACGAAAGCATATATTCATTGAGGACGCGATGGTTTCTTCCGCTATTCCCATAGTTTGATGATGGTAGTGGGTGCTAAAGACGTGTTTTATTTCAAGCAGTTTGCATATCTCTTGTATTAACTTTTGGTGAACTCTGTACCCTAATCCGTTTTTAAGATCTTGAAATGTTCATATTTAATATAAATTCGTTTATTATCGTTGAAGCTACTGCGTTAGCATCTTTTGTTTCTGAAGGTGATGCTATCACGAATTTTGTCAATTCGCACTGCATGGCATGGTAAGTGTATATCGGTAATTTTGAGATTCTAAGGGCCGGTTTCACAGTTCGAGTTTAAACTCAGGATTAGTTAAACTCCGTTCGTAGTATAAACTGAGTATAAACCAAACCGAACACTGTGAAGTTCGACCTTTTTTAATATGGAAGCACTATGGCATTGTGGACTAACAAGCAATTTTCTGTAAAATTGTGAACAAATAAACTATTGTAAATCATTTACTTCAAGATATAGTTGATATTTTATTCTTTCAAAGTTTTCCCAACAAATCGTTGTGAGAAAAAAATATATTAATTAAGCGTACAAAAATGAGTAAAGACTTTTTAAAACGCACGACGAACTTTTCATCAAAAGAAACAACGATATTAATGAAAATTATTGAAAAGCATAAAAATATTATCGACTGTAAAAGGACTGACAGAGTGCGCGCAGACGAGAACCAATAAATGGAAGGAAATAGAAAAATATTTCAATTATGCATCGAAAAATATTTCAATTATGTATAGAAATAAATAAACATCAGTTATTTGAACTTTAATATTTCTAACACACCCACATAAGTTGATTAAATTCAACTTTGTAGTGCAATTTTTACAATTATTTACTTTAAATTATACCAGGTGCTTAAAATAATCGTCTATGAGCACACGTCTCGTGATATTATTGGAATTGGTGCTCATACGATTACGGGGAGTACCAAGTCAATGTTAACTGCATCATCTAATTCTTGTGATAGAATTGGTAATTTCTTATGAAATCCTCCTCATCCCACTCATCGAAATTATTTGGTTGATTTCTCATTGTTCTTTGTCGTCTTGATGTTATAGTTGGTCTAAATTCATTACACAAATTGTTATCTAAAAACCAATCTACTTGAGCCAGTGTCAAATCGAAATGTCATTTTATTCACATTTAAAGATAAACTCAGTTTAACTGCTCAATTTTGGTGGTTTAAGCTAATTTTAAACGAAGTTAATCGTACCACTGTGAAACTGTTTTGAAGAGATAAACTGAGTTTAAATCACATCTTAAGCTTAAACTTGAACCATAGTTAACTTAACAACAAGTTAAGAAGCAGGCGTGATTTCCGAGTGTTTTACATTTAAAATGCACCCGGTAAGGAAAGGAAGAAAGAAAGAAAAAAAAAATCAAACTCTCTTTAAAACTTTTATGAATAAATATAAAAAATGTGATAGCGCAAATTGCATGCAACGAAACAGAATGGTAAATGTTTTATTTTCGTAAATAAATGAGAAGGGGTTATGACGGCTTGACTCCAGAATTCTACATATCTTTCAGGGATTTATTAATCTCTGACGTAATGGAAGTCTTCAATTCGGCGGTTGAGACACATTCAGACTTTCCTTCTAGGAGGAGCGGGTCTGTTATGCGATTGATTCCAAAGAAAGGAGATTTGCAGAGGATGGGGAACTGGAGGCCAGTAACCCTATGCAATGTGGACTACAAAATCGTCTGCAAAGCATTAGGGGCGATACTCCGCTCAGTGGTTGCTTTGGTAATACACCAGGAAAAGTCCTATTATGTTCCTGGTCTACGACAACATCGTGGTAGCCAAACACTTGTTTGCCTACCATGAACAGGCAGGTTCACAAATGGCCATGATTTCACTTGACCAGCAAAAGGATTTTGATAGCGTCTCGCACGAGTATCTCCTGACTGCTCTCGAGGCATTCGGGTTCCCGCCCAGGTGGCTCGATATCATCGGTAAACTGTATACAGATTCAGCGGTTTTTATTAAGCATCAAGGACAAGTTCTGGCTCCTATCTCGTTTCATCGAGGTATCAGACAGGGCTGCCCATTGTCAGGTATGCTTTATGATCTTTCGTTGAAGCCGCTACTGGTGAATCTTCGTCGAATGCTCGGACAATATTCAGTGCATCTATCATATACCAATGTGATGCCTCTTATGTTGGAATATGCGGATGACTTTTCTATTTTCGTGACAAGATATGAAGCTTTTCCGGTCGCTCGTGCTGTTTTCGAACAGTACGAACGTATAGCGGGCGCTAAAATCAACCTTAGCAAGAGTCAACGCTTGTAGTGTGGAAGGTGGAGAGATCGTACAGATACTCCACTGAACATTCAATGGACTAATACTTGCCTGAAATATTTAGGTGTGTATATCGGACGCGAGAGTAAATCAAATAATAGCCGCATCACTCTTGAGAAAATCTCTAGAGCTGTACACTCAGTCGACTGTTTCCTTTATCCGTAATGGGAAGGTCAGCCGTGATAAACTATTTGATTACCTCGTCCATCGATCATCTGCTAAAGTCTGAGACTTTTGATGAAGGCTTCGTAGGTCTTCTTCAAGCAAAAGCGATAGACGCCTTTTGGTGGGGAAGACGATAGGTTGTTGAAAGCACGCTCTGTCTGCCAGTCAAGATAGGTGGATTAGGTCTCACTAACTTGGTTATGAAAACAAGGTGTCTCGAAGTGCGTGCATTCCAATGAGTGCTTCGCCAGAAAGACACCTTAATTTCACAACTGTGGGTGAATGTACTGGGAGGGATCGGCATAGGGGAGTAATACTACATGCTCTCTGTTCTCGGAGATATTATTGATATCTCTGGAAACTGTCGAATAAACACGAACACTCCACGACTACTCGAACTGGTGGCTTCTGCGCGGGAGGTATTTCGCCAACTTGGGACCAGTGACCCTGGCACTAAGTTGGAAGATGCTTTCGTTCTGGACAGACCGCCTCACACACCTTTCAGCACACTTACAACACGTGTGCTCCATGACGTGCTTATGTCAATAAGACCTCCGGAGTACACAGGATACAACAGATGGCGAACACACCTCGGGGTGAATATGGGCGTGATGGGAGGGTTAACTTGCAGAGTAGTCTACAGTTAACCTTCTAGTTACAAAAATGCTGATGTAGCATTCAAATTGCTGCATCACAGTCTTATGCATCCTAATAAGTTGTCACATATCGACCGGCGTGTTCAGAGGATCTGCACAGTTTGTTCTGGTGAAGGCACCTTGTTTCACAGGTTCTTCACTTGTCCAGCTTAGCAGAGTCTGATGGAACTGGTGCGCGATATGTGTCAGTTGATCCACCCGAATTTCAGCATTACTAGGACATCGTTTCTATGGGGACCAAAGGTTTGTAGTCGGGTGAACTGTTTGATTAGCTTTGTGTTGACACTGGCCAAATCTACAATTCACTTGTACTACATGAGAGCCGGAGATGGGAATCAGACCCACAACACCACGCACAAGCACTTAAGCGCCACTTCGTTGACAGAATGAAGAGACGTTTACGTCTTGAATATCTGGCAACGAATGCAGACACATTCAACTGCACATGGCAACCACTATCGTCGGTGCAGGACGGAGCTCTTGTCATTCGCTGGTGATAGCAGGCCACAGTATTTGCAAGACTAGTCCACGGGGATTCTCCCCGCTTAGGACTGGTTGCGCGTGCTGTGGGAAGGACAAGTACTCTGTTAGAGATGCTAAGCTGGAGGGAAGATGAGGGCAGTTTGTAGAGGTCTATGATACTACAGGCTGCCCCCGCGGGACTCTATAACGGTATCGGGTAAATTTTTTCGTTCGTTCGGTTATTAGTTTCTAATTCGGTTTCGGTCTCGGTACAAAATTGTAAAATTTATAAGTTGAAATTTCGATCGTTTAGGAAATAATTTTTGTTAGATAATTTTTGGAAAATTTGGATCTGCTTGGAACTGCCACTTACCCTATTGTCAGAATAAGGAAAAAATTTTTGTTTTTCATCTTTTAGGCATTTTCCAAAAATTTTGTAACCGTCCATATTGCCTCTTTTGAGAACATTGTGTTAGTTTGTGCTTTTTTGTGCCTTTAAATGTTAGTTTATCTTGTTGTCCCTATTGACTTGTATATTGTTATTTATATATTAGTCAGTTAGATCCTTTTCTCCTTTTTACAGAGCCACTTTTTGTTTGTTTTTTAATTTTAAGAGTCAATTTATAACGTTTAATAAAGATCTTATATACATAAAAAAAAATTATTATTTCTGTTATAGTTAAAGTTTCTGTTACTATTGTTATTACGGTTGTAGTTTCTATTGTTGTTTTACTGTTTATAGCTAGTTCTAGTGTTATTGTTTTCATTGCTGTGATTATTGTTAGATCTGTAGTTGTTATTCTGGTTATGGTTTTGCCTGTTGTAGTTTTGATTATTTTAATTGTATCTGCCAATATATCTGTTAATTTCTTGGTACATATTTGAATTATTTTGCGTTTTGAAGTGCATAATATTACTGACTGGTTGTGGCTCATTCTTTCCAGTTCCAGCGTAATTTCAATTCTTCTTGAAAAGTCACGTGAACACTGTGCTTTTGTATTGGTCTCTAAGACCGTTCTTAAAAATTGTCAAGGTGTATGTATCATTAATTGTCTTGATTGTTGCTATTTCTGCTGATGTAACAGAAGAACCAAGAGCATCTATTTACAATTACTTATTTGGCTTATGAGAGTTAATATTATATCTTTATAAACCGAGATTATTGACGTATTCTGGGATAAATGGCCAAGTGTTGTGTGAGTTTGGGATACAATATTAGTGTTTGTATATCTTGAATTAAGTTCCTTCTTTAAAATCGCAAAAGGTGTTGGTGTCCTCACACATATTGCCGATTGAAGGTTTAGTGACAATTTTACATTGAAAACAAAGTCCAACAAATCCAATTTTGCGTTGTCGCTTAGGGTTTTATTAATAAACTCTACAATCTTCAAAAATTCGGTTAATTCGCTAAATTTCCCTTCAAATGTAGGGATGGCTTTCATTGCCGTGCCCAAATCAAAGTTGGTCATTTCGTTGTTTTCTTTTGCCAATCTTTCTTGTAAAGCTGCTACCAATACAGCTCTTAGTTCTCTTGAGAATCTATTGAAGTTAAGTTTAATATGAAGAGTTTTTGTCTAATGTACTTATCAGAGTTTTAAATTCTTGACTTATTTCTTTTGCAACTTCGATCTTACGGTGTTAATTTTATACCCACGACTTTTACTTTTATTAAAATTCTCTAAGATTTTTTTCGACTTCCTTAGTTAGCAGTATTATCGAGTCCATTCAGACGAAGGGAGAGAAAAGTTAAGATGCTGGTTCTTAATTTTTATTTTAAAATGTTAGTTTGTAACTTTTTGCATAATTATATATGGACAGATTTCCTACCATACTACTTATCTATTAAAAAAAAATTTTTTTTTACACTATTTGTTGTAGATATTAAAGAATCTTCAAACACTTACTTAGCTGTTTCCTAACATAATCCCTATTGTATTTATTGTAGATATATAAAATTATTGCAATAATCACAAAAATTGCTGATATTGTCAACGTCTGTTGATATTCGATGAAAAAACTCCTTTGATATTAGTTGAAAATCTCAGCTTATTCGCAGTAGACGCTGAAACTGAGACAGTCACAAATCTGGCCTTTCCAGCTCCCTTTCAAGAATATTCTAGATTTTATCTGAGCTCTTCTTGTAATGGAGCCGGTCAAGAATGCCGGGAATCTTCCCCTAGGAACTATTTCCACAATCATCCTCCCCCGAGTGGGGTCGCTTTGGAGCGACTGGCTTTGCTGGGTCTGCAGGAGGTAGCATCGCGCGGTGAACCTTGTTTCTCCTCCTCCTCGTTCTCACTCTCTTGCATCTGAAAATCACAGCGTTTATAATCCTGGCATAATGCCGTTCGGTTAGGTTCCCCACAGCAACCCTACAAATACAAACAGTCACATACAGCCGTCACAGTTCACACAAGCAAACGCACCATCAGTAAATATCAAATAATAATAATAATTATTTAAATAAAATTACTTGTAATTTTTGTAACTTAAGAGGCCATACATACGCCGATTGCCTCAAACGTAAAAATACCCCGTACTATGTGAACTGCTGGATGTATAATCATGAGACGTGCGTGACTGCAGAAGAAATAACAACAGCAGCCAAAGATAAACACGGAGTCAGGAAAACGACGTACAGTCGACCCAAAATTCCCCGGCTCTACTATAACTATCCCATCTACAGTACAGTAAAACTTCCTTTAGATATAGAACTAAACGGCCAAACTAAACTGGTAGTAGACACAGACGCTGATGTTAGTATAACAAAGAAAAGGTCATTAAAAGCTCTTAAAGCAATTAACCACAATGAGGCATGTACACTTCAGACCCTATTTGGTACCGGAAAGACGCTGGGAAATTGCCAGGGAAACTTCGTTTTTAAAAACAAAATTCCCTGCAAGTTGCAAGTCGTAAAGAATTTGCCCGGCCTTTCCTATGATGGACTTCTAGGAAATGATTTCCTAGCGACCAACTGTAACGTTGAGGGCCCTAATAGGGCACTCAGGTTTCCACTCGCGGAAACCAATCCTGATCAATTTTCTTTGCCATTAGAGTTTGAAACGGACAAGCCACATTCTGAAAAAGAAGAGGTAGAGTCTACACAGGCTGTACTATCCACCTGTAGTGTATTCAAAACTTCTCAAACGAGAAAAGCTGGCTGCCAAGCTGCAAAGAAGCCGAAGGAATGTGAAATAAGCTGTCTAGGTGAACAAGAGACCATCGAAATCAGACAGCAATTGGTTATCTTTAGGGAACCGATATACATACCTGCGCGGTCTCAAATTGTCGCCCCAGTCCCGTTAAAAGCTCAAGAAGAAATACTCTATTTATCCCAAGAGATAAGCAATGGAGTCTTCCTGGCAAACAGTTTGCTATCGTTGGAGTAGAATTAGTGTTGATCAGTATTCTCAACACATCAAGTAGTCATATACAGTTAAAATTCACAACTCTATCCCATAAACGACTACACAATAGTCCTGCTAACAGGTGTGAAAAACCACAAAAGCACGCATATACCCATACTAAAAACAAAATAATCAACGGATACGAATTAAGACGGAAATGAGTTTCTAAAGCCTGAGAAAAGGGTGCATATAACTCTACCGTCCTCTAGCAGAAAAAACTCTACCACGTCAAAGCAAAGTAGCATCGACGCGCATGAGTACCTTACACAATTAAGGGCAAAGACCACACAGGTGTACAAAACTCAGCAGTCAACAAAGTAGGAAGTAATTACCCTGCAACATGTTAAACACATCACAGCGAAGCCTAAAAAGGAATTATACACACCGAACGAAGTGGTAAGAAGCAACTTTCAAAGGAAGAACAAGTTAATAAGTTAAAGTTCAGCTGAAAAAACAGCAACCCTGCATTATGTACGCTATTTATACCCAGGATTATGAGACTCCGGACGACCAAAACCAATACCCGCATATTACTAGATTAGAGGAAGAACTCAGCCTAAACCCTAATTTAACCGCGGAAGTGAAAACTGCGATATCAGAGCTCTGCGAAGAGTATAACGATATCTTCTTCCTCAAAGGTGACAAACTCACCTTTTCAAACGCGATAACGCATAATATTCCATTGGTGCAAGACCAAGCACCAATCAATCAAAAAATTTATCGCTTACCTGAAACACAGCGGAAAATAATTAATTAGCCGCTAAAAGAAATGCTAGACAGCGGAATAGTCCAGTCTAGTAAAATCCCTTGGAATTCACCTCTATTAGTTGTCCCCAACATGGCGGGACCAGACGATATAAAAAGGTGACGCGTCGTTGTCGACTTCCGTAAGTTATACGAAAAGACAATAGGCGATGCATTTACGTTACGCGGAACCGACGACATTCTTGACCAATTAGGTCATGCAAGGTATTCCACCACACTCGATTTGGCCAACGGCTATCACCAAGTTCTTGTCGACAAAAAAATCGACATAAAACAGCTTTCAGAGCAAGCTATGGGTTTACTACGAAAGCATGTAAATTTCAGGTGCTATCTTCAAGGCTGGAAATTCACGGTCTATACACCATAAATCCTAAACCTCTCAAAGGTGTTTTTAATACAAAAATTCCTACTTCCTGTTTGGTGAGATTTCACCACAAGTTATCCGAATTGGATTACAACATCGAATACAAACCCGAGTAGTACAATACTAATGCAGATGCACTAAGTCGCATCCCTCAAGCATTAAAAGAAGACAGTTTAGGCAATACCTTAACGGTAAAAGCCCTAGTCCACCACAGCATGGACTCAGATGTGGAGAAAAATAGTTCTCGAAAGGAAAAATGTAAAAATAAATCCGCTCGTTGTTTCGTCGTGACTCGCGCTCAGAAGCAAAAAGCTCAACAGACGATAAATAGCTCTATCACAGAGACAGAAGAGCACACGAAAGCGGATCAAAACGAAATTCAGATACCAGGGGCAAATACACCAACCCCAGCAACGCTTGATCAAAAAGTAAGTACATTTAAGACACCAGAAGTTATTACAAGCCCCACGGAGATCCGAACAATCTTAAAAGATTATCACGATTCTCCATTCGGTGGCCACCAAGGTGTCATAAAAACTTACCAACGGATAAGACGCAAGTATTGGTGGAGACACAAGCTTAGCGACATCAAGAAATACATAAAAAAATGCCCAAAGCGCCAGACGATGAAAGCTTCTCCACAATATAAAATGCCAATGGTTATCACGGACATCGCAGAACAACCGTTCGACAAAGTTTACCTCGATATTGTTGGTCCATTAGAAGAGACCACATCAGGTAACAAATATATCTTGACTTTCCAAGATAATTTAACAAAATTTGTCGACTGGTATGCAATAACTTATGCAGAAGCCGTCACAGTAGCGCAAGTTTTCTTTGATGGAATCGTTACGCGCTATCGCATACCCAAAAGAATACTGATCAGGGAACAAATTTCCTGAGTGAATTATTCAAAAGAGTATGTAAGCTTCTAAAGTTAAAAAAGTTACAGACTTCAGCATATCACCCACAGTCTAATGGAGCACTAGAGCGTGCGCATAGACCCCTGATAGAATACCTGCGAACAATCGTAGACGAAAATCCCAAAACTTGGGACCAATACCTACGAACCGCTGCATTCGTGTACAACAATAGTGTACACGAGGGTACTAAATTTACCCCAATGGACTGCCTATACGGCTTCACAGCCGATGTCCCATCAAATTTAGAACGGGATCCCGAACTCGTTTACAATCATGAGAGCTATTATAATATACTGAAATATAAGCTCCAAAAATCATATACTACGGCACGAAAGAACTTATTGGCAAGTAAACAGCGCTCAAAGGGGTACTACGATAAGACAGTACGGCCCCTAACTTTCCATGTAGGAGACAAGGTCCTCATCAAGAATGAAAGCAGAAAACATAAGCTTTTTAAAAACTGGGTAAGACCTTATCAGGTAATCGCAATACCAAGTGATGTGAATACCATAACCAAAATTGATAAACGTATCGTAACGGTACATAATAACCGTCTAAAACCATATTTTGAGTAAGAACTTGTTGAACAAAACTGAACCAAGTTGACTTATAATTCCTACCTCAGCTTCCAATAAACCTCATTTCAATACCTCCCTCAGAAACATTTGCCGTGGAGTCACTCCACTGCTAAGCTTAAAACGGCATAATAAAAGTACAAATATACTTAATGGATTGTTTTCTTCCTCCGAATTGTCAACAGAAATGGCGCTACAATTAATTATAATGGCCATCCTCGTCCAGTATACGACAGAAAAAGTCGCCGAGAAACCCTATGCTATGACGCATCTAAATAGCTCGGCTATATTTTTCGAGGATCTAGGAAGCCTCATGGTGTATCGCAATACCTGGAATGTCCTCACGGAGATAGATCTGGATGAGCTGGATACACAAATCAGGCGAGCAGAACATGCAGAGCACTTAGTGCATAAACTCTACATAAATATCTCCGACAAAGGAGACCTGTGTAATATGCAGCAGCTACACATGCACGCTATAATAGATAGTGTACAAAACGCACAAGAGCTATTAAAGAATTAGTTCCAGGATGACGTAGAGCCAGATCATTATTCGTAGGAATAGGCGATGCCATGCACTATTTGTTTGGCACTATGGACAATAATAATGAGAAGGAGATCTACAGCCGGTTAGATGAACTTGAATCGAATGCACAAGACCTATCTGAACTAGAGAAACAACAGATTAGTGTTGTCAAAACCACCTTGGAAACGAGTCAAAAACCGCTGGCTAGACAACAAAAAATAGCCCACCAGATTACCGAATTGTATATTATGGCCGAAGATTTAACAAGAAGGCAATTGAGACAGGAAATCCTAGCAAGCCTGCTTCTCATAATAATAGAAGTCGAATACCGACAACAGGCCCTTCTGGACATAATAATGGCGAGTAGAACAAATCATATTCACCCACTCTTCGTGTCTCCGAAAAATCTGTTAAAAATATATCGGAAGACAACTTCGAATTGTCCAAATGATCAAAATTGTCTACCATTCCTATATCAGTTAGCAGGAGCTCAGTCACTCCTCATGCGGAACAAATTGGTGGTGAGAATAACTCTCCCAATTTTTGATTCACCAAAAATGAGGCTACGACATTTTCGTTGTTTCCCTGTGCCAAAAACGCCGGATTACTCATTAATTGCAGACCCAGGTTATATGTACGTTGCAAACAGTTCAAAAACACAGGAATTTCTTCTATTAATAGGAGAGGAAATGAAAACCTTCAAGAAAATCACAAGTAACTTAGAAGAAAACACGTATGTAGGTCGACTAAAGACACCTATAATCAAGGCAGCAACATCAAATGAATATGCCATTAAGTTACTATATAATCCTTTAAATGAGTACAAACCCCCCAAAAAGACATGCTGATAAAATTAAACAAGCCCAATGCATGGTTATTTTGGTTTATCACCTCCACGGTACTACATATCACTTGTCTAGATCACTTCGTGATCTCCAATTTTGAGGGACAGGGAATAATTGAAATATCTCAGCCATATCAAGTGCAAATGAGTGACACAGTGCTCAAGTACGACAGTGAATATACACACCCATTGAAAATTACACAACCTAAACAATTTCCTGAATTAAATCATCCCCTATTCAGTTTGACTCTGGCCGACATCTTATCCGAATCTCAAAACCAAAGTTTTGCGCAACTCGAGTTTTTAACCGGAGACGATATTCACAAAACAAATTATAAGGGTACGCATTCATTGGAAGAAATCCAAAATAAAATTGCCAAATATTGGCAAAAGGTAGCGAGTAAACACTCTCACCTCCTGTCAACAACTTCGATATCATTGTCTAGCCTATTTGTTCTGGCCATAATCATTATTGCAGTAAGATATTTACACCCTGTTGTCATCAAGATGAGACAACAGAGGAATCAACTACAAGGAAACCCCGAAATTTTACAAGAGGAAATTCCTTTAAACGAGCGAACCCAGAACGCCCAATCTACCTTAAAGCGAGCTCGATCGCTCCCCAGAACCAGTTCGGTTCAAATCGTCTAAAAGTGCGACTCTGACATTGTCAATATAGATCACTCATTCAATTAAAACATTGAGTAAAGAAACAGTAGCCCTGGTAAACAATATATACAAAAAAAACATAGAAGTGAAAATGTACAAAAAAAAGGGAAATATTAGGGCATAAAGTAAATGCATTAAAAGGAAATATAAATAAAATAGAGTGAATCTTTAAAATGCATTAGAAAAAATAAAATATCAATAAAATAATAGAGTTAAAAGAAAATGTCCTAGAGTTAAACACAAATAAAATAAAGAAAATAGCAATAGCTAGAAACGAATACATAAGATAGAAAAAACATATGTGTAAAACCAAAAAGTGCATATAGAAACAAAAAGTACATAAAAATTACGAATTAACAGAAATGTGTTAAAAGTCCCTAGTAGTCTTTTAATACAGATAAGATACTTAATTAGCACTTTTAGTAAGTTAAGTTAAATAAATATAACACACACATAAAGTGAAAAGTAATAAAGTGTTAAAATAATACGAAAATTTAGAAATAATAAGATTAAGGTAGGACTAATCAGCACAAAGGTTTAAAGGTTTAAACAAAAAGAAAGAAGTAAAAACCAAAAAGATTTTGCTTACCAGCTACCAAAATGCAAATAAACAATAGATAAAATAGAATCTTAACAAAACTACTATTAGAATAAAAAGTAAAATAGTTAAAAGTAAAATTATATGATTACGCAAGAGGACACAACTAAAAAGAGAATCGAAGCCTTTTTAATAGAAAAGAAGGAGGAGGTAAACAACATAAATAAACATTCCTGTACAACAAAGAACCTAGAAAACAAAATTTGTCAGTAGAAATAATTAGTTTAAAAACTAAAGCAAAAGGCAAGTCGTACCTTCAGTACGATTTGTCGTGAAAAGTACAATATGTATGTACATACGTACATACATATTGGGAACAAAAGCTTTCGCGATAAGAAATGCACACCGCGATTTCAAGCGACGGGACGGTGGCTGATGTTTATAAAAACATCAAATTACATTTTTCAAGCCACCGCCCATCGAAAAATATTCTGGACTTGTTTAATCAAGTCCAGAATAAACGAAAATTTTTCTCAGGGTAGAAATGTAAACTATGCAGTTTCTACCCTGAACGGGGGCTCTTGATCGCGATGAAAGTGATCAAGAGCCGAGTCGATTTTAAAATCTCAATCGGGATTGTCTCGCGGCTATTGTGATTCGGTCAAATTAAAAAATTAAAAACTAATTTAGAAAAAAAAAGCAAAACATTTTGGTGTAGGAATGTTCGGCCAGGTTGAGGAGGGAAATTGGATTAAGTGAAATAAGAAAAAGTTTTTGTAACCAGTTTTTGTGTAAGAAAATTCGGTCAAATTGAAAAACAAAATTTAATTAAGCTAAACAAGAAAAAGTTGATGTGTAAGAAGATTCGGTCAAATAAAAAAATTAAAACGTAGATTACTTGAAATAAGAATAAGTTTGGTGTAAGAAGATTCGGTCGAATTGTAAAGACAATAAACTAATTTGGTAAAGAGCTGTATTTAACTATAACCGTAACCCGTGTGCATTGGTACAATATTTGTATTTGTGGATACATCGCATGCTCCGCACCCCGCGAGCAGGGAAGGTAGGAAAGAGATATTTAACACCCTCAAGCATAAGCTAGGTAGCACTCTAGAATGTTGTGATAGATACCTTAACCATTCCCGCATATATTCCTCCCATGGAGAATAGCTCCTCAGGTATGCGCTCTGAGGACACCCACTGATGTGCTCGAGCTGCATACCATAGCCTTCATCCTGCCACCTCCCGTCGAAAAATGCCTGTATATCCGAACTGGTCTTAGGTCGAGGCTTATTTTCGTCCAGTAGGGCTGGACGAGGAGTGATGTGCTATCCTAAAATTTCAATGGCTGAACTATTCATGAAACCGCCACTTACCTGGGCATAGGAGATCCCTGACTCAACTGCTGAAGATCATATTATTGCTACTGGTCTCGCTGCTGGTGCTGGTGGACTCTGTTTAGAGGCATTTGCTTTCTCTGCAGAAAGCAGTGGCCTCATGAAAACTCCACCCAGCTTTGGCGCTGAAGCTGTAGCTGTTTTCACAACCTCCGCTTAGTTCGAACGCCGTCGTGGCGTTGGGCCTAGCGCGGTAAGGTCTCTGTAATTGCTGGTACTGCTGCAATTGCACCGGTCGTATTTAAAGCAGATGCTCCAAGCTCTTCTCCGTTAGCAACCGCAGTCCTCGCTGGAGTCTTCTCAAAGAGAGTCGCCTGTCTTTTGGCCTCTTCTGTTGGGCTTTGCACTGCTTTCCTTACTAAAGAACCTTTCATATTCTTTTTCGTCCCTTCTTTTAACCTAGCGGGATCATCGCTCCCCGCGCAATGGCTACTGCTCGCACTAATACGAAGTGCGGCAGAGAAGTTTTAAATATATTTTTATTTTTATTATGTTATATTTCCTTTTGTTTTAATGTTAAGATTTTAAATATTTATTTTCGACTTTTTCAGCCTGTAAATTCTATACTAAAAACTTTTTAAGGTTGCCATGTTGCCATGACAACGACCGAAATTATTTAAAAATTCAAATCTGTCACTAAATTTTTCCGTTTTTGACAATTAATTGAATGAATTTTTGCATAGTTTTTTAAATTATTTTTTCACCAAGCGCAATACACGATAAAACAAACACGCAATACCTTTTCTGGTCACTTTTACGGAATCTACTGTACTTTTTCCGCTGTTTTATTGTACTACTCTTAATTGACGCGTATTGTCATTTGAATTATAGTAATAATAGTTTTTTGTTTATGTATATAATAATTCTTTAATGAAAAAATGTTATAAAATGGCTTTTAAATATAAAAATGCAGTCTAAATAACTAAAACTAAAATGGGACGCAAAATGCTCAAGCAATTGTATAAAAACTACAGAAACAAAAAAAGCTAAATAAGACACATAAGCTAAATAAGCTAACAATATAAAGAAAAAGTTAAGTAGAATTTATACAAAAATTTGGAAAATAAAGAATTAAAGCCAAAGTCGAAGTAAAAAGTTTAAATTTAAAATATGCCTATATTTGCAGATAACTGGCATTCCAAGAAGTGCTCACCAAGAAAAGTTTCCAAAATATATATCAAGAATTTTTGTAAAATAACTGAGTGCGAAATTTAGAATTTTTTTAAAAACAAATAATTTTGTCCAATGCCACCAATATCGTACCGTCCCGCGAGAGCAGCCTGTAGTATCATAGACCTCTACAAATTGCTTTCATCATCCCTCCAGCTGAGCATCTTTGCAAGTTATCCCTGCTATCACGCCCATATTCACCCCTAGGTATGTTCGCCATCTGTTGTATCCTGTATACTCCAGGGGTCATATGGACATAAGCACGTGCTGAAAGGTGTATGAGGTGGTGCATTCAGAACGAAAGCATCCTCCAACTTAGTGCCATGGCCCCAGGTCCCAAGTTGGCGAAATCCCTCCCGCGCAGAAGCAGCCAGGTCGAGTTGTAAAGTGTTAGTGTTTATTCGACAGTTTCCAGAGATATCGATAACATCTCCGAGAACCGTGAATGGATGCGTACCAGCTTCAAAACCTCGAGTATTATTGAATACTGAATCTGTTAATTCAAGATTCAACCTGATGGGAATCGACGTGAATTGCGTGTATCGTAGAGCATTCCACTTAAGATGAACTTTTGACCTGACTCTGCCCCAGGCCTGAATCGTTTAGATTAGATCATGTGGCCAGTGACGGAGAATAGGGTAGTGGAACAGAGAGTACGTAGTAATACTTCTTCTGCCGATCGCTCCCAGTACATTCACCTACAGTTGAGAAATCAGGGTGCCTCTCTGGCAAAAACCCTTTGGAATGCACGCACGCACTTAGAGACAACTTGATTCCACAACTAAGTTAGTAAGACCTAATCCACCTATCTTGACTGGCAGACTGAGCGTGTTTTCAGTAACCCATCGTCTTCCGCAACAAAAGGAGTCTATCGCTTTTGCTTGAAGAAAACTTACAAAGCCTTCATCAAACATCTCAGACTTTAGCAGATGAACGATGGCCGAGGTAATCAAATAATTTATCACGACTGACCTTTCCATTAAGGATAATGAAAATAGTCGAACACGCCATGAGTTTACAGCTCTACAGAGTTTCTCCAGAGCAATGCGGCAATTATTTGATTTACTGTCGCGTCTGATATACACACCTAAATAATCCAGGCAAGTATTATTCCATTGGATTTTCAGTGGAGTAGCTGTACTCTCTCACACCCTTCCACACCACAAGCCTTAGGTTACCTTTAGCGACTGCTATACGCTCATCCTGTTCGAAAACAGCACGAGCAACTAGAAAAGTTTCATATCTTGTCACGAAAATAAAAAGGTCATCCATATATGCCAACATAAGAGGCCTCACATTGGTATATGATAGACGAACTGAACTTCTCCGAGCATTCACCAAGATTCATTAGTAGTGGCCCCAACGAAAGGTCATAAAGCATACCTAACAATGGACAGCCCTGTCTGATACCTCGATGAAATGAGATAGGAGCTGGAGCTTGTCCTTAATGCTTAATCAAAATCGCTGAATCTTAAGTGCCTCGAGAACAGTCAAGAAATACTTGCGCGAGACGCTCTCAAAAGGCTTCTGTTGGTATAGTGAAATCATAGCCATTTGAGTACTTGTTTGATCATGGTAGGCAAACAATTGTTTAGCTACCTCCATATTGTCTTAGATACTACCACCAGGTACACAATAGGACTGTTCCGGGTGTATTACCGAAGCAATCACTGAGCGTAGTATTGCCCCTAATGCTTTTGAGACAATTTTATAGTCCACATTGCATAAGTGTTTTGTAATGTAGCTGTAAGTGAACACCACGGCTAGATTACTGCACTTTCGGTTAGTGTAGCGGTTTGTTAAAATTACAAGGCATGTGTGCTTGTGTTTACTGTTACTTTAATGAACAAATTCTTCATTACACTCAATGCTAAACATACTCTGAATTCGGCTTTACTTTATAATCACACTATGCTTATTTTATTATTTATTTTATCTGCTGGTATGTGTACTTGAGGTGCCTTAGTGTGACACGTACTCAATATTATACCTCAGACTTAAATTAATTTCACGTTTAAGTAAATTCACTGTATCTACATTTAATTTATTACTATGTTCAATGTCTTGTTAATACTTTTAGGTAGATATCTTTTCTACGATAAAAAAAATTAATTGAAACACCAATTTACTTTTATAACTTTATTCGACTACTCGCTTTAAAATCTCAGATGGAACTAACTTATCTTTATTTCTAATTACATACTTTCAAAAAGGCAGGAAAAAAACTGTCACCTGTACTTCGTGGGAGCTTCAAGTTTCTGCATTTTTGTGTGTTTGAGAACGGCAAGTTTCTTTAATGTGGGAATTGCGATTTATGCTATTTTGATGAGAAAATGCTTACGAAGCGTCTGGTGCATATGCAGGTGTACCGGACGTGGGAAAAGTTTATGAATTTAGAATGAATTTTTTCTGTATGGCTATGGAAATGTAAATGATCTGAGAAACTGCGATTATTACATTTATGTATAGGGGTAGGTATTCTATATTATGTTAACAGGGGAAGGGTTATCTATAACACCCCCACCGTCACTCTGAGGCTCCGACGAAGTTTTATCTATAATTTTTCTTTTACAAAATTTTGAGATGATATTTTTGATCAGGAATATTGAAATTATTAATATTACAGTTACATTTAGAGACAAATTTATTACCCTACTTTCTCTATTTTCACTTGTAATTACTTCGAGTTGTTTTCTATTGTTTTTAATATTGTTTGCGTGAAATTCTTCAAAGTTTATAACATAGCATTCATGGTCCTGTTTTCTATTATTTTAGTTATGAAATGTGGGAGTATGATACTATCTTTGGTTTTTAAAACGATTTTCCTTTAATTTTATATTACAATTCTCGAATTTAACTAAATTTGTACCTTTTATACTGATGTTATAATTATTGCAACTCTGGGCAATCTTTGTCTCCACAATATTTTTCGATTATGCCTGGGATTACTTCTTTTACTTCATTTTTATTAAATTTTTCTTAGTTACAATGAGCCTCTTCGAAATTCATAATTTTTGAACTACAATCGTCCTCAATTTTGATTAAGTTTCTTTTTAGGTTATCTCTTACATTATCGTTGTAAATATTGCTATATTGATCAATTATGAATGAATTATTTCTAAGGTGTAGGGTTTTATTGTCTTTATTAGGAATTGGTTCAATTAAAATCTTAGAATATAGTAGTTCAGAATATTCTGGAATTAACATTATGATTATGATTTGGTCGGCCTGGAATGCTACCACAATTTTTATGTCCTTAAAACTTTCAATGTCTTTAACAATGGTTAGTTCTTTTTCGGTTAAGATATTTCGGGATAATATGCCCAGTTTACTTGTTAGGATTACTTGTTCTATGCTATCTAAGTGATCTTTTAATAGGTTTATATCGTAATTGATTTGGTACACTTGTTGCATGTAATTCATTTCTTTTTCTAATTCTAATAGATTATTGTTATTCTGTAAACTAAGTTCATTGAGAAACAATTTTATAACTTTTTGCTGATCTCGAATATGCTTCGTTATATTTTTAATTTGTCCTGAAATTTCATTATTAAACAATACTTGTTTATTATTTTCTACTATTAAGTTTTTATTATTTGTAGCTAAATCCGCTAATTGTTTCTTAATTTCCATTTCGTCATTGTAGTCCATAGTGCCTGTTAGATATTTTAAGCCGGTCCCTACAGCATTGAAAAGGCCTCTCTTTTCTTTCGAATGGGGTTTTAAATTAGATATTTTCTGTTCTAGAGACTTGAAATTATGTGTTAGTGTGTTGAGCATTGGGTTTACTAAGTTACTCTTTTCCTGAATTGTTTTTATATTCTCAGATATATGATTTTTAGCGATTTCGTATTCTGTTATATTAATTAAGTGTAAGACCTTTGTAAATTTTTTGATAATATTAATACTATCGGTTTTTATTGTTATGTAGCCGTTATTGTTGTTTAAATCCTGAACTTCAAGCGTTTGACAAAGGGTTGGGGGAGTTGCCACCAGTAGCAGGAGAATTCGAACGTGATTGTTCATTTTTACCTGAAATAAAAGGGTTTCTTATATGTTTTTTGTTGAATTTGGTTCTTATGGTTGGGTGATTGTTATTCTGAAATTTTTTGCTTCTCTTAACATGGGATTTGTAGTACTTTAACCCTGTACGTTTATCAATGACGTGGTCTTCATCGATCCTTTCAATATTTAATTTCCTGAATTTTGCATGGTTTTCCCCGCCGCGTATTTCCCTTATAAAGGCTGGTCCTGAATCTACTTGAATGTCTTCTCTATTTTTATTTAAGTTGTTAATCGTTCTTTCTTTAATTTTTACAATCTTTTCCCTAATTTCATTAAACTCACTCTCGGTGATTTTACCCGTGTGGAAGTCTATGGGTTTCTTATTGGTTGTTGAATGTATTGTGTTGTTGTAAAAATGTATGGCTTTGAGGATTTTTTCTTCGACGGAATCGATGTCTTTATTGGGGTCGTGTCTAAGTAACCTAAGGTGCTCATTTATCGTGTTATGAAGCCTTTCTATATCTGCGTTTGACGTGTGATTATTATTCGATGTAAAGTGAATTTCGATGTTTCTTTGTCTCAAGAAATCCCTTAGAGAGAAGGCTTTAAAGCCAAGTTCGTTGTCTACAATAAATTTTTTTATATCACCAGATGTACTTAAAAACTGTAAAAGCGCTCTTTTGAACTCGATCCAAGATCTCCCAGTTATTCGGATCGCTTGACCGAATTTACTAAATTTATCTATGAATGTAAGGAACAAGTTTTTCTCGAGGCTATAGAATACGTCGACTTGGATTATTTCATTTGGGGCAAGAGGGGTTTCTGAAATTTTAAATTTTTGTTTAATGGGTTTTCGTTCATATTTTTCGGTGTTACATATCTCGCAGTTATTAATAAAATGCGTTACTCTTGTATTCAATTTGGGATGAAAATATTTGAGGCGTAATTCTTTTTGTACTTCGGTTATACCTCTGTGGTTATTCCTCAAATGCTATTCTTCTATTAGTTTATGAAGGCGTTCTTCGTCCAGAATGTCTTCAAGGACTTGCGTGCATTGTAGAATCTTGAAATTCTTGTTTTGGGAAAAGTACGTGAAGTAGACTGATTCTATCGTATGCAAAAAATGAGATTCTTGGGTGTATAACGCATTAAGGGCATTTGGGTTGAAATGGTTCTAGAGGAGAGTTGTTGCAGTTTCGGTGTCTAGCGTTTTGACATAAATGATTTTTCGATTTTTATTAAAAATAGTTTTATCTTTGATTCTTAATGACCCAGAATTTATCTTTTGGATAATAATTTGGTTTTTGAATATATTAAGTGGTGATTTGCTCAAGGGAATTTTGTTTTGTTGCAGTTCTTCATTATGGTTCACCTCCAATCGCGACAAAGCGTCTGCATTACTATTTTTGCTTCCCTTTTTGTACCTAATATCATAGTCGTATTCGGATAGTTTGACTTTCCAACGAAATAGCCTTGCGTTGGGTTCTTTTACAGAGAAAAGCCATTGTAGGGGCTTGTGATCTGTTTCTATGAAGAATTTACGACCAAACACGTATGGGCGGAAATATTTAGTAGCCCAAACGATAGCGAGCAGCTCCTTTTCAATAGTGCTGTAGTTTTGTTCGTGATCGTTGAGCGTGCGACTTGCGTAACATATTGGGTGGTAGTCCTGCGACAAAATAGCTCCGAGGGCATATTGGCTTGCGTCAGTAGTGATTGTGAAATTTTTGTTAAAATCAGGGTATCTTAATATGGGCTCAGTTGTGAGTAGACGCTTTAGTATCTCAATACTTCGGATATATTCTGGATCGTTTATATTTAATTTCACATTCTTCTTTAAATATCTTGTGATAGGCTTCGCTATCTTCGAATAGTCTTTAATGAATCTACGATAATAGCCAGTCAGGCCAAAGAACTGTTTGATTTGTCTGGGCGTTTTCGGTGTTGGGAATTTTTGTACACATTCAATTTTTTGAGGGTTGGGTTTAATGCCTTCTTGAGTTACTACATGTCCTAAGAACTCGGTTTCTCTTTTGAAAAATTCCGATTTATCTAGTTGTACTTTAAGGTTTACTTCGGATAGTCTGTTAAAGATCATTTTCAAGGAGGTTATATGTTCTTGGAGGGAGGTGGAGTAGATGATGATATCATCTAAGTAGACAAGACAAATACTATTAATGTATTCTTTTAACACGTCGTTCATCAGGCGCTGGAATGTCGCCGGTGCTGTCTTAAGGCTAAATTGCATACGAAGAAATTTATAATGCCCATTCTCTACTGAGAATGCTGTCTTGTGAACGTCCTTTTCATCTATTTCTATTTGATGAAATCCTTTCGCGAGGTCTAGGGTTGTGAAATATTGACACCTACCTAATTTCTCCAATATCTCTTCAATATTGGGAATAGGATACTTGTCATCTATAGTCACCTCGTTCAACTTTCTGTAGTCAGTCACAATTCTCCACTTTGGTTTCCCGCTTGCGTCCATCTTTTTTGGAACTATCCAAACAGGTGCAGAGTACGGTGAATTGCTGGGCTTTATGATACCTTTTTCGAGCATCTCGTTAATTTGTCTATTTACCTCTTCTTTGTGTACGTAGGGATATCTATATGACTTAACGTGAATTGGAATATCATTAATTGTGCGGATCCGATGCTTTACTGCATTCGTAAATGTTACGTTTGACTCTTCTTGATAAAATATATGGCGGAATTGGTTAATAAGTTTCAATAAGTTTTGTTTTTCTTCTCTATTAAGATGATCGCAACGAATTTGTTCGATAAGGGGTTTATAGTCGGTTTGTTCTATTATATTAAAATTTTCTCCGTTCACGATTTCTGTAGCGAGTGGTTCAATATTTCTAATATTATTACTCTTTTCCATTACTTGTACTGTAGCATGTACTTCATAATTTTCAACATTATATATACCTTCTTTGATCAAGGCATTTCCGCCTAAAGACTTCTGCTCTTTTAGGTATGCTAGACCATCTCTTTGTAATACAGGGACGGTTACCTCCTGTTCCCCGATATTATTTAATTTGAGTTTATATTTTTCCGTTTCTGGGTCGAAATGTAGGTTAATTTTCCTATCGTTTATGTGGAGAAGGTTACTTTCAAAGTCGATTTTTGATTTGAATGGTATTAATATATTATTGCCGATGAGTCCATCATACTTATCGTGGAATTGTCTAACAAAAAATTTTATTCTTTCTTGTGAACTTCCCAATTCTTTAAATAAAGGAATGTTTGCTTCTTCGGTTATTTTTACTTCGTGGTTCAACGTTTTAAGTTTGATAGGGGATTTTAACGAACTGATGTACTTCGGGTGGCATAGGCCTGGATTTATAATGGATTGTGTTGCACCAGAATCTATGATGAATCTAAGGGGTCTTATATTTCCATTTATTAAGATATGTGGAAGTTTGTTTTCGAGGCTGTTAATTGAAAATTTTCGGCTTGCAGCTGGCTATTACTTGATTGTTCGTTAGCATTGATTTCCATGGGTTCGGGTGTTGGTAATCTATTGTTATTAGGCTGAGAGATGGGGTTTAGGTTTCGATAATGCTGGTTATTATTAGGTTGGAAGGTGGGCCTGTAATTTTGGTGGTTTTGGTTTGTAAAGTTCGGATAAGGGGGATTCGTGTTATTAGCTACGGGTTGTCTGTAAAAATGGGTTGTAGTAGTATTAGATGGAGATTGAAATTGTCGTCTATAAAAAGAACTATTGTTATTACTATTGTTGCCATTATTCGTCCTGTAATTGCGGAATTTTTGTTAGTATCAATTGTGGTGCGAAGTGCTGTTTGATCACTTTCCATTACTTGTTTCGCTTTTACATTAAGTCTCCTTAGGATGGTTTTTATTTCGTTGTAAAAGTCTACACTATTTGTTTTGAATCGTGCGGATCTAAGTTCGTCGAAAAGCTCTTCTAAATTCAATCGTTCACCAAAGTTATTTATTAGGATTGTTTTTATTTCAGACCACTGTGTTATTTGGTTATTGATTTCAATTATTTCCCGAGCCCTACCTATAAGTCTTGACTTTATTGTATCTGAGAATATGCTTTGAGAGATTGCGTCATATCGACAAAGAGTCGGATGGACCCTGTCAACTAGGTCAATAAAGTTTTGGAGTTCTCTAGAATCACCATTAAATTCTGGTAGTCGTGATAGATACCTAAGAGGATCAATGCTTAAGGTCAGCATGTTGGCGTTTGTTGCGGCACTAGGGCTTTCTTGACGATTATTAAAATTATTTAAAATTTCAGAAATTTGTTCGGATTGCTGCTTAGCAAGGTCTAAGTAATCAGTACAATTATCTCTTTCTGACATAATATACCCTTACATAAAAATACGAGAGATTGATTATATTTGTCACTTATAACTAACACTCAATATAAAAATACAAAAACTAAAGAGATTCTATCTGACCTGTCTTTAATATCCGTAATATGTTGAGAGTTGAAATGTTGAAGGTGAGATGTTGTCTCTGAAGAAGAAAAATTTGTTGGATTTGTGGAATTTCCAGTTCCTTTAGTTGAGTTCCGTGGTAGTACTGGGTATCTTGGTGGAGGTTCGATGAAGCCAAAGGATTGAAATCCACCAATCCGTCGATTCGGTTTGTGCTTCTCAAGCTATTTATGCACTGCACGACGTTGTTATAACTTGTAGCTTATATCATTTAAGCACTGCACAACGTTGTTATAAGTTGTGATTTATACTTCTTTTTTTTTTTATTCACTGTGACTGTACGACGTTGTTACAAGTTGCAACTTATATCATCTAAGCACTGCACGGCGTTCTTGTGAGTTATCACTGATCGAATTATCACTGATCGAATTATCACAAAAACTTTTTTTGTTAAAGGATAGTTTTCTTGACTATCCTACCGACTGCGCCACTTTTAGGTAGATATCTTTTCTACGATAAAAAAAATTAATTGAAACACCAATTTACTTTTATAACTTTATTCGACTACTCGCTTTAAAATCTTAGATGGAACTAACTTATCTTTATTTCTAATTACATACTTTCAAAAAGGCAGGAAAAAAACTGTCGCCTGTACTTCGTGGGAGCTTCAAGTTTCTGCATTTTTGTGTGTTTGAGAACGGCAAGTTTCTTTAATGTGGGAATTGCGATTTATGCTATTTTGATGAGAAAATGCTTACGAAGCGTCTGGTGCATATGAAGGTGTACCGGACGTGGGAAAAGTTTATGAATTTAGAATGAATTTTTTCTGTATGGCTATGGAAATGTAAATGATCTGAGAAACTGCGATTATTACATTTATGTATAGGGGTAGGTATTCTATATTATGTTAACAGGGGAAGGGTTATCTATAACAGTTAATCACACTTAAGAATAATTAAACAACTTTGTTTCTCCCCATGAAACGTTAATTATGATAGGCGAGCATGAATTTAGCCGTTATGTGGAAAAACCTAAATCTAAAAATTTGCTGCCACCAACAAAATAAAATTATTTCAGAAAAGATTTTGAATACCTACTTATCTGAAATTTTATATAACCCTAACCAAATTTTTCACACCACCGACAATTTCCTGAAACACCCTTAGTTTCTTAGCATGAAAATAGTATACCTTACTTGTACGTTTATTTATGCTAAAATAAATTTTCCTTCAAGATTCACCTTGTTCTGAATTTTTTTTAAATCACTGTGATCTTATACCAAATGGCATGTATAATCACGATCAACTGAATTAGGATTTCCTTAGAGAGCACCTCCTTTTTATACTGTCGGAGCCGCCATTTTATCATAAGTTCCATACAAAATATGTAAATTTCTCATATTTTTCATGCTTGACTGCCTTGTGCAGTAATGTCCAAATATGCTTAATAGTGTCAACTAATTTATTTTTCATTATCCATGAATTTTCCTTATTTATTTGTTTAAATATTTTAATTTGTCTAAAAAATATCAATATGGCGGCTCCCTACCAAATTATGTCGATTTTCGATATGTAACGTAAATTTTCTTTATAATTTCTTCTGTCTCGTTCCCACATCTTTCTTTTTCCCACTCATTATGGGAATTAATTTTATATTTTTTCGCGAATATTGGCTTACCTGGTGAATTTCACACCTTTTAGGCTTCACCAGCACAGCAAGTTGCGCGTTGCCGAATTAAGTAAACTGACTTTTTACACCGTCAATTCGACACAAGTAGACGCGGTTTTCAAGTGCGACAGTGTTGTGTTTTTGGAACAATTCGATGGATTAATTACCCGGGTAAGCATATTTTATTCCTGTTTATATTTTTATTAATGTATACAGCATGAATAATTAGCATAATGCAAATTGCGCGAAATTATTCATGTTGTGAAAAAGTTTTTTGACATGTCAATATTGACAAAAAATGTTAAATTTGTTAATACTAGTGCACGTACATGCTGTGAGTTCATGTATTTTGCATATTTAAACACACTTGCCTATTTTGCAAATGTTTATTATGCAGAAGATATGAATTTCGCGATGCAATTAGCATGTTTACCTTTACATATTATTGTTGTTGTACTGCCAAGAAATACGTTTTCTTGGCAGTCTGCAAGTAGTTTCCTTCAATTTGTAGTTTTCTTATAATTTTGCTTTGTTGTGAGTTATTGGTAATTAATATATCTTTATCTTTCTTTCCAGATAATTGCCTGAAGGTCGGAGAAGCCTTTGAGAACACTGGACTGGAGGATTTACAGGGAAGTATTCAGTACTCTGTTTTTTTTTTAAATATTAATCTTTTCTATTTATTTCCAGTTGTGTTCAACTGAGGATTACTGGCTTCCAATTCCCCATCCTCTGCATATCTCCCTTCTTCGGAATCAAGCGCATAAGAGATCTGCCCCAATTGAAGGAAAGTCCGAATGTGTCTCAATCGCCGAATTGAAGACTTCCAAAACATCAAGAATTGATAAATTCCTGAAACATATGACGATTACTGGAGTCAAGCCATCACAGCCAGTTGAAGTGTGTCGCCTTAGATCCTTTGTCGCAGCGACCATATCCTACAATGTGATCACTGCATCCATGAACTCTTTACTCTCTTCAGAAAAAGTAGAACTATTCTCAAGAAATTCATGAGTGGTCGAGGATGTTGTCGACGTCGATTCAGAATAAAGACTACTGTAGTAGTCTGGAATAAATTCTGATAACTATTATTCGTTTCATCAATTATCGATTCGACTTCACAAGAAGCAGTACGTTGTCTAGTTGCCAGGAAGAAGTACTTGTTGGATATTCGCATTTCTTCAGCCAGCTTGATTATGTGCGCAGCACAAACTCTGTGCTTGTAAATTTGTGCTGCCAACCCTTCCTTTATTCTGTTAAAATAAAGAATCAACTCCAGCTGAGTTGGGAGAAGAGCTGCCACCCTAGATAATTCGGCCGAAAAGCTGGAAGCATGATATCCACTTCGGTTGAAATTCGTTTCGACAAAAGATCCAATTTGGTGTTTACCAACATCTTACCATTGACTAGCGAAAGGAAAAGCAGCTTTCCTTTATTATCAATGGTGCCAGAATTCAATGAACTCATTGATAAACTGCTCTGAATTCAACAACTACGTCCTAATCGCAACAATTTTACTCACCCTCGTGCCGATAAAAGTCATCAATTCTAACCGAAGGACAACAACCATCGTCATTATAGCCATACCACCGCTCTTCATGGCCGACGCAGCCCCTGGGGAAACAAGCCACCAAGGACGGAACAATATCATGGTAGCAATTACAATCTACCATACTTCTAAAATTCGCGAGAACTAAGACTAAGAGAGGAAGATGTTACACCAGAACACGCATTTTTCCCACAATAATTTTCGCTACCCCATACGGGCGACGAACTTCATAACAGCTAGCGAAGTATTTTCACCTTCTGCATTCACACACTCGGAGTTCACCTGAAACCCCAGAAAACCCTGACAATAGGTCTACGAAGAATGAACCACCACCAGCTACATCTATTCGTCGCGTTGAAAGTTATTTGTAAAATCTATATTTGCTTCCATAATTAGAAGTTGTAAAATCCTAATTTTTAGTTGCTTGGTTTTTTATTAAATTTTGCAATCTGGATATTTAACTTTTATGTTGGTAGTAAATTTATTACATTCAGACAAAGAGACTGTACCATGGACTGAATGTGGGCGAAAATTGAACTCTGGTGTAAAATATTGATGTTGAAATCACCTCCTACTATTACATGATTTTATTTGTGAACTCAACTGGAAATAATGGTCTCAAATTCTCTAGATCCAGCAATATTAAATAGTGGGCAGTATACCGATAAGAGAACGCAACTTTCTACGCCGGTGTGAACTTCTACTTTTACGAATTCAATTGGCTGTAAGGAAAAAGGGCCAATAATCTTTGTCTTATAATTATTCTTTACATAAATTGCTACACCTCCTCCAGTTCTGTTGCTATAATCATTACGGAGTAAATTGTACCCTTCGATGTATACAAGATTGGAAGGAATGTCATCCTTTAACCAACACTCGGTGATCTAAAGCACATCTATATTACATCTCACGCAAATACCTCTTAAGTTCGTCGATTTTATATTTTACACTCCTCGCATTTAGACTAGCAGCACGCTTGATAGAAAATTTCTAACCAAATTGTTAAGATCTTAGGGCTCTCTAGGGCGCTGATTCGGTGATTACCTGTTTTATGGTCTTTGAGTGCTGTTATTTCTTTTACAATCACGCATGTCATGATTACACATTTTACAGATCACACAGTAAGGCGTATTCTTGCGTTTGAGGCAATCGGCATATGTGTGACCTCTTATTATACCCTAGATGAAATCATAGGGGTATACTAAGTTTGTCATTCCGTTTGTAACACCTCGAAATAATGATGGTAGAGCAAAATGGATTGGACACCCATTCATAATATTAAAAGTTATTTTGATTTTTGCATGTCCGTCCGTCCGTCCGTGCGCACGATAACTCGAGAACGCGTATACTTAGAGAGCTGAAATTTTGTACACAGACTTTAAAAAAAAAAAAAAAGTAAAATTGAGTTCGAAAATGAGCCAAATCGGGCAACTCCTTCGTGGGGTTGCCATATAAAAATTTCGTTTTCCGCTATATATTTCGACACTGCCTGAGAACGCGTCGACGGAGAGAGTTGCAATTTCGCACATGATATAAATGTCAAAAATGGACTAAATCGGGCAACTCCTTCTTGGTGTTGCCATATAAAAATTTAGGGTTTTTACGTATACTTTGAAAACGATCAGTCCAAGACATTTTTATTGTACTAAAACCTTCTGCAGAATACGAAATCCTATAAAATTGTTTATAATCATTTTTTCTGTGCGACAAACCGTTCTAGAAATATATGCGAAAAACAACTTCAAAATCAAACTTGAATAGATCGGTGACCATACGAAATTTAATACGAGCATTCATCTAGGGTATCATAAGAATCGGTCTTAGACGAATTCTAGCTTTTTTACTTGTTGTAAATTATAAAAAACTACGAGTAATTTTATTCAAAAAGTTATTTTAATTGTATGCATCCGAATTTTTATTTGGGAATCTCATCCTGCTTTATATTTAATGGTATGCTTGGCTGTGTGAACTGTGTTTCAAATGTATTTGTTTTTGTGTTTATAGGCATGTGGATATGTTGTTTTTCCACTATTCTTGTCAAATTTATTATTTACAGCAAGCTCATTTGAATAAATTGTGAGTTATTTGGCATGGTTGCACTCACAGAATGTGGCATTGTATTTTGCATCATATTTGATTGAATTTGCCCTGGATGCTGTAGGAATAGAGCGCTTTGCTGGATATGATCCATATCAACTTCTTTTTGGACACATATATTGATAATTTACGCACCTTTTTAGTTCGATTTTTACGAAATCTTCTAGCTAGGTTTTAACTTCTGGCGCTATAGTGGCTTCGCAGCTTCTTTACAGAGCAGGCCCGTGCGCATAGGGGGGGGGGGGTTCTGGGGGGTTTGAACCCCCAACCATAGAGTTGTACATAGAGTTTTTATAAGCGCTATTGTTTTTTTTCTAATAAAAGTTGAATTATCTGAAAAACTCCAGGATTAAAATAACGTTTTTTCTAATTCTCGCCCCTTTTCCACCTTCTGTCGATTATCGCTGAAATCAGTGCCGCTGAGACACGATTTGGCACCTGTGACGACTTATATATCTTGCTGTAATTATTTGTTTTATGCTCTCCTCTAATTCTTCTGACACTACTCCAAAATCCAAATTATTTCGTGAAATTCCTTCGTTAATAAGTACCTCGTTACGTATTTGAAATAGTTTTCAGAGTAGGCCAGCTTTTTGATATTGTTTTTGTGAATTTTTAATATGTCAGTTCAAATATACTTATTGTGAGCAAAAGGCGTAAAAAAAGAATTGTGTTGTTAATTTTAAAAAGTTACCTTTTGTTGGTAAGGTGTTAATATTTTAGCAGAATATTAAAAATTTCTACTAAAGTAAAGAAAGAGAAAATGCTAATTAAAAATAATTTAAATCACTAAACATTTATTTGTTATCAAGATACAGTTTATAAAGTGGTGTCTTTGGAAAAACTATATTGTCACCCTTTACACCTACTGAATTGAGAGTAGTAGTTATTGACACGTTGACAGAGACAATCACTTATTATATATAAACATGGATATTTGGCGCTTTCTGAGTAAAAGACCACGGGTCGAAAACGAAAATGTAAGTACTCAAAGCACTAAATAGAGTTAGCGAAATCTCTATAACTCTTCTAATTCCGTGAAATTTCTACTTTATTGCAATTAGCTATATTTTGAAGTTATTTAGCTGAAAAGAACATAGTGTTTGCTGGGACATGAACGTAAGTACATGTCTCCCCTGCCAACATTGAGTTTGGTATGAACTGTAAAATTTCTATAACTCCGCAATTGCTGTATAGTTAAAAAGTTATTTAAAAATGCCGTGAAGAAGAGAGCTAAGTGTTGAAGAGAAAGCAAAAATAAACGCGTGTAGGGATACAGGTTAATAGACCCGAAAAATTTCTGAAAAAATTAAAAAATCACACCGCGTAGTATATAATTTCATTATAATGGGGGAAACTTATAGTAGAAATCACTTCAGTGGGGGAAACACAAAATTTCAAGAAGTTATCTAGACAAAATTGTCAAAATAATAAATATTAATAAATATTAAAATTAACAAAATTAAATTTAGTGTGAAGTGTAAACTTAATCATGAAGTTGTATTTTTTTTTTTTTTTTTTAGAATTAAGTTTGTTTTTAAATATTCTTCTATGAAATTCTGAATATGTTTGTTTTATCACTTTTACAACTTTATACCTATCAAAATCAAAAAATAAATAAATGAAATAAAAGTTTTTCTGTAAAAATATGTATGGAGTTATAGAGATTTCGTTCACTGTAGCTATATTCGTAACCTACCCGAACTCGCTTTTTCGAGGAAATGTGATAATGCAAACTGAGACAAAGTCGGGGTCTGCAACACGTTTCTTCGGAGAAGCCACAATTTCGCGATTTACATTGTTTCTATATTGACAGGATGTCCATGAATATAGTCAGGAGACACTTAGCACTCAGCCAAGTACTGCAGTAGAAACTGCATGTGAAATTAATATCAGTTCATACGATATTGGATCATTTGCACAAAAACCTTCAGCTGATGATATCGGCTCGATTGCTGGATTGCAAACTAAAATTTGGGCTCCCCCTAAAAAAAAAATACTTATGGCTGGCGTACACAGCGAAAGAAGATGGTGCGTTTTGCAAGTGCTGCGTCTTATTTGGTGTTCGACAAGGAGGGGTTGGTCATCAAACTTTGTGTCAGTTAGTTACCAATCCCTTCAAAAACTTCTTTCTGAATGAAAGTAAACTACGTCTGATTCCCGTAATAGAAACAGAAATTTTCTGTGGTCGCCAAGGACTCGCTCTTCGAGGTTCCAAGGACGCAGGAAGAATTTCTGAAGATGAACCATCACTGAATGATGGGAATTTTCGAGCACTCTTGAGGTTACGAGCGAAAAATAATGGGCACCTGAAAGAGCAATTGAAAAATTCACCAAAAAATGCTATGTACATAAGCAACCGAATTCAGAATGAACTTATCGCGATTTGCCATAATTTGGTCGTAAATCACAATATTGATCGAATCAACAAACCGAGGGCCTTCTCTTTTCTTGGAGATGACACGCCTGATATTGGTGGAATAGAACAAGCTTCAATTTGTATTCGATACTTAGATGAACGCGATGGCAAGTTTATCATTCGTGAAGATTTTTTGTGCTTCCTTGCTATCTCAGATTTTACCGGAAAAGGCATAGCGACTGCTTTTCTCGATTTCCTAAAATCATCCGGACTTGATTGCACTTATTTCTTTGGGCAAGGATTTGATGGCGCGAAATCGGTCAGTGGAGAGTTTCACGGAGCCCAGGCTTATATTAGAGAGATTTATCCACTTGCGCTCTACTCGCACTGCGCTGCTCACAGCTTCAATTTGGTGGTCAGCTCTGCGTGCAACATAACTGTAATAAAAAATTCCCTGGGAACTCTTCAAAGTATTCACAATTTTTTTATATATCCGAAACGCAATCTTGCTCTTCAGGATGCCATTATGAAGACGAGAACTTGAAAGAAGATAGGATGAAAAAATTGAAAAAATTTTGTACAACCAGATGGGTAGAGCAACACGAGTCTGTCAGAACTTATCGGCATTTGCAACCAGCAGTAATCCGTGCCCTTGAATTGATTTCGACAACCTGGAAGGATTCAACGACTTCATCCGGAGCTTTTCAACTGCTCTCGGCTATAAAGACTCCAAATTTTCAAGTAAAATTTCAAAACAAATTCATATATGAATAATATATTATCATTTATGAAGCATATGTGATAAATATTTTTACGGGATTTGACTGACGGAAAATTTAACTTTCAGATATGCATGTTTACTCTCAGTTCCGTACATTCTTTGATTTTGTCTCTGAGTCGAATGATTCAAGCAAAAAACCAGGACCTTGGCGAGGTTATTGAATTGGCTGACTCTGCGACGGAGGAATTCATGGAAAGAAGGGAAAATGCCGTGGAGAACTTCAGGAAAATTTTCAAACCTCTGAGCACGATAAGCGAAGAATACGACATTGTATTGCGAAAGCCGCGGCTTTCTTCCAAGCAGACGCAACGCTTTAACGTACAAACTGATTCAGTTGAAGATTATTATCGAATAACTATCTACATACCATATCTTGATACGTTTATCGCTCATTTACAAGATCGGTTCCTGAAACATCGTAATATCTTGTCGATTTTCGCCTGCCTTTTTCCCAATAAAATGGAAACATTCAATGAAAAGTCATGTGTGCAATTATTCGGACCATACTCATCAATTTTGCGCGATGATTCTCATGACATATGGATAAGTGAAGTTCAACTTTGGCGGCGACGTATTGCCGGGAAAGACATCAGCAATGCGCTCGAGCCACTCGACATTTGCAGTGTAGACGCGTCCATCAAATCCTTCGCCTAATGGCGATTTTGCCTGTCACTACAGTGACAAATGAATGCTCTTTCTCGACATTGCGTCGTCTCGAAACGTATCTCAGATCGACCATGACTGAAGATCGGCTGAACGGTTTAGCTTCGCTTAATATACACCGAGATGTCGAAATTGACGTGCAAAAAGTTTCGATTGAGTTTTTTTCGGTACCTCGAAGAATTAATTTGTTGACTGAAGGCCACTAGATTTATGATGTCTTTTTATCATTATTAAATGTGTTTGATTTTTGAAAAACTGTTTCTTGAAATGTTTACAAACTCCATACCTAACCGTAATATGATAACTTCAGAATCTCGCCCCGCCCCCCACCCCTTGAGTAATTCCTGCCTGCGCACGGGCCCGTGACATTGCTACCTGTGATCACAATTCCGAATGGGCGTTCTAGGCCAGTCAATAAAGACAATCAATCCACGTTAATTCCAAAAGTTTTGAAATTTTGATGGAATGTTGGGTAAGCTAAAACAACATAAAATTTAATTTTGCAACGAGGTCCGGAATATGTCCAAAATTCCAAAAATCCTGCAAACTCAAAGCAATGTCCACTCTGATATTTTCCACAATGTATTAAATTTGCTACTCATCCCCCCCCCCCCCGCAACATCATTTTTTATTGCAAAATAATGCTCCTATTTTATAAATATCAAGAATTTACAAAAGTGCTGCAAACGGTAGAAGCACTATTTTGCAATAAAAAAATTTGTTGCGCGGGGCGGAATGAGTTTCAAACTTAACACATAGTTGAAAATTTCAGAGTGAACATTGCTTTAAGTTTGCAGAACTTTTGGAATTTGTTTATGGAAGTTATAAGAACGTTTGTTTTTTTTTTGCAATTGCTATTGCGCAAGTTCCGGACCTCGGTGATGGTTGCAAAATTAAATTTATAGTTATTTTACCTCACCCAACATTCCATCAAAATTCTCGAAACTTTTGGAATTAATGTTAAATTTTGGAATTTAAATGTCTCTATTTCCTCTTGGCGTCGTCTCAAAACCTATTTAAGCGTGAAGATCGTTTCAACGGATTAGATACTCGAAACATACATCAGATATAACAGACATACATAAGCACAAGAGTCGATAAAATTACTAATGAGTTTTTCTGTACCTTTTTCGAAAGAAAAGAATTTGTATATATATTAAAAATATTCTTCGAACAAATTTGTCATAAACGGTACCATTTTTTTTTTTTTTTTTTTTATATTATTAAGCCAAGCTTAGGGGATACCCTATGATGCAAAGCACAGAGTGGCAGGAAGGAGATAGAAAAAGGATTAAGGGACATGAGGAGAGTGGCGAAGGTGCTGATGTATGTTACCCTTGAACCCGAGGAAAAACAGAAGATGGTAGGCTGTTCCACATTCGCACAGTTCGGGATAAGAAAGCATCACGGAATTTAACTGTACGGCCGAAAGTATTTAGAAGGGTGAAAGGATGTGCGCGGCTTGCAGCGCGAGTATTGCGTGCAGGAATTAATCTGCAAGGGATCAGACTGGATATTTCATCGGAGAATTGCCCATGCATGTAGCGATAAAGAAGCGAAAGGCATCCAACATTGCGGCGGTGCTCGAGCGACTCGATATGACAAGTAATTGCCACATCGACAATGAGCTTGAATTTATGATATTAATTAAAGTATTTAACTATCTCCAAATAAGAGAATTTTGTTTGTAGTTTTCTATCACAAAGCCCCTCCCTTTGAAAGTCCTGCGCACGGGCCTGTTACAGAGTATCAGAATTTGTTTTGCTCGTGATGTGTACGGTGTGAGATTTTTTAGGGGATATTTTCTGGTAGTTATTAATTTATTTTCCAGTTCCAGATTGGTTTACCTATAAGTATGGTTCAACCGATCTCCCACTTCTTTAAAAGTATTTGGTATGTTGTTTGCTCTTCTGCTGAAATGAATTGTTTCACCTATTTGCAACATCCTAGCAAGGTTTGGAGCTCAAGGCTTAATTTTGGGTGCAGTTCCTTAGAAAGAAAAAACTGGCTGGGCGGTTAATTTTGCTACTTTTGCATGATCTGCCATGTCGAGATTAGCCACGTTTAAACTTATCTTTGATACTTTTTCTTCTTCAATTCTGATCTCCAAAACGGAGTCACCCAGCCAATTTAGCAGGTTTCGGGGGCGGAATTATATGCTGACAATTGAACAAAAGTTTGAAGACACTTGCCACCACTCGCATATGTCAAATGCACAAAATTTATCATTTAAAATATACAAGTTAAACAGATTAGCAAGTGGCTCCCACTCGCAACGAAGAAATTTGCTCAAAGTTCTTTGCCACTCCGAAAAGTCAAAGAGGATATTAGATTATTCATTTTGTTTTAGTTTGTAAATGGTGGAAGTGTAAAACTTCCCAATCATCCATTTTATTTAGTAAAACTAGGGAAACGTACTTTATTCAAATTCACGAATCATCATAAATTGCATCTTTTCAAAATACAGGAATTAAAAATTTACATTTATTTAAAATAGCAGTCACAGAATAGATGCAATATGAAAGTGTGACTTTCTTTGTTTTTTATATTATTAAGCAAAGCTCAGGAGATATCCTATGAACTATGATTCAAAGCACATGATGGCAAGATGGTGATAAAGAATGGAATTAGGGAACGTGAGGAGAGTGGCAAAGCTGCCGATGTAGGTCACCCTTAAACTTTCGCAGATTGCATGCCGGAGAAAATAGAGAAGATTGGAGACTGTTCCACGTTCGCACACAACCGAAAGTATTTTGAAGGGTAAAAGGATGTATGCGGCTTGTAGTGCGAGTATTATACAGAAGGGATCCGGGATCAGACTAGACATTTCATCAGAACATTGATCATATTAGTTATTTTATTTTATAATTTTTTTCTTTTTCTTTTGTTTTGTAATTTTTATTAGTATCATTTTTATACGGATTGAACTTTGTTTTTTTTCTTGCTTTTCTCTTTGTATTTTTATTACTTTAAAAGATTAATAATCTTGTGTACTTTCTGAAATAAAATGAAAAGAAAATGAAGTGAATGAATGCATGTAGCAATATAGGAACGAAAAGCAACCAACATTGCGACGGTGCTCATGTAAGTCCATATGACAAGTTTGTCCACATCGCCAATGAGCTAAAGACTCTCTTTTTGACAATATCCAATGAAGCTAGGTCTTTGCGACCAGCCTCGGCCTTCATATGGAAATTGTATTTCATTCTAGGTCTGATGTACAACTTCTAGAGGAGCGCTAGAATCGATGGGCTGCAATATTTCTTACACCTTTTCAGAAATACAAGATATTTCATTGCTTATTTGGCAAGAGAGAAGCTGTGATCTGTTCAGCTTAACATACAGGAAATATTAATGTCAAGAATGCATAAAGACGAAGTATCGTCAAGAAGTGCTCCATCAAAAGAAACGGGAGTGGAAAAATTATGATCCTGTTTTAAAGAGATGGGACAGCTTTGGAACTTAGATGTATTGAATTCGATGCGATTCGGCTTGGTCCAAGCTAGAATATTATCAAGGTGGTTCAAGGATCTAATCATCCAATCTATTTTGACAGATGTGACATTTACTTTGTAGTCCCCAAGGATGTCAAGGGAGTAAGCGAAACCAAGGGTACTTTTATCGGCAAAGCAATACATGGGATTGAAAGTAATGGAAAGCAGATCATTAATGAAAATTGAGAAGAGAGATGAAGAGATAGCAAAGCCTTGAGGCACCCCGGAATTTATTGGCTGAGATTGAGATGTCACGCAATATAATCCGTATTAAGCGACCAGATAAAACACTTTACATTCATAATAGAGGAGGACGAGAGAGGCCAAGTACTTTAAGTTTGGCTGAGAGGGCTGAACGTCAGACACTATGATAGGCCCTTGATATATCTAGGGCAACGATTTTGGACTCACAAAAATTGAGAAGACTAAGGCTTCAACATTCCATAAGAAAAGTCAGAAAAAGAAAAGCCATATTGGCGATCGTTATATGTTTGATTAGTTTCTGGATACTTCATTAATTGGGAGTTAATGATAGATTCAAAAGAATCGAAGTGATTGTAATTGGTCGATAATTTGATCGAACACTACCCTTTCCTTTCTTGGGAATAGACTGAACGTGGGGCAGTTTCCAAGCAGTTAGAAATTTTCCTGTCGAATAAGACAAGTAGAATAGTTTTCGCAGAGCTTTAGCCAAGAATGAGTCACAGATTTTATTTAACGGGGGTTGAAACAATCAGGATCTGCAGCTATGGAGACGTTGATTTCCTTGACGACCTTGAACATATCTCTCGTATGGATGTGTATTGACTCTTGTACACATCTACAACGGAGATGTAAAGTAGGTGGAAAAGGATAATTTGAAGTGAATCTAACAACAATGACTTCATTGGAAAGTAGTGAAGGAGTAGACGAACTTCTGAAGTTGCTCCTGATAGTTTTGACCTGGGAGCAGAAAACTTTGCTGCCTTTGCGTCTTGCCAATATTCTAACGTTCTGGTCAAAAAGACTTTTTTCTCTTTGGATACTGTTTCAGTTCTGGACATGGATGCAATTGGTAGATGCGAAAAGCAGACTATTTCCCTTTTATTGCTTGGTTGAACTTATAGTTAAACCAACAGCGATTTTGCTGTTGTTAGGACCTGCTGTATAAATACTGTATGTATTCACGCATTCCCAAGACTTAGAAACGCACTAAATTCAAATGTGCATTCATCTGCATCCCTTGAAGCAAAACAGACCGACCAATCAAATCCTCTAGGATACTCATTGAGACTTTCCCAATCTGGAGATTTATTTTGGCAGCTGATTTCCATTAAAACATACCTTACATCGCGTTAACATGAATAGGCTCTGTCTTGCTTCAAACACCGTGAGCAAAGCGACGCTCCTGTACAGGTATCCGCGCTTCCTGTTTTCTCTATAGGCTTCAATAATCATGACCGAAAGCCAAGATGATAGCTAGGGCCAGTGTTCCTTAATGTATCATACTGAACGCTTTCAGAAATTGTTACGTTTTTTACACAAGGTGCAGTAGAATAGATGTGAATCACTTTGTTAGGAAAAATACTGCAATTTTTTCAGTGGTCTTCAGGGGGCGCGCGACTTACGGAAACCACCACTCAAACTTGACCGGAAAAAACATAATTATTCATCCCAGGCGCAATACGACACCTTAGCAGTACCTTCCCAGGGAGAACAGCAAATTAAGCTTTCCCACAGTTTTGTAAATTCTAATTTGACTAGCTTGCATTTCTTTTTTATCAAGTAAAATAACAAATTATATTTTTCAGTCAGTAAAGCATTCAGTCTATTTTTCACGATTGTGCGAACGGGTTTTCTTAAAAATAAATTTCATAAAGTTCAAATTGGTTTTTAATTTTTTAATTTTTTTTATTAAGAAGTTTTAGATAAAACTTAACTGACGCAGTCGGTAGGATAGCAAAAGCTATCCCGGGAAAGTTGAATAAAAAGAAAAAGTGTACATGTGAAGTAATTACGACGGCTTATCGCTAATTCCTTGCGTTTTTTGACGGGTTATCGAGAAATTCTGTGCCTTTTTCTTATTTAACTATAACTTACTCTTGGAAAAATTTGCTATCCGTGATAGTTGCTTAACTTTGTGTTGTGTGCAATTACCAAAGGTTTATTGGTAAAAGTGCAATATCGACGGATTATCGATAGTAGTGGCACAAAGTCAACGAATAGAAACTACACCGAAAGAACTCAACCTCAAGGGATATTTACAATAAAAACGAAGAACAATGATAAAATTCTTCTCTTGGTTTATGTAAGTCGAGTTTCTTCCTCCTATATTATATATTATTATCCATGCCAAATATCATTAAGAAAAGTAAACGCAAACCAAGAATAAAACCTTACGATAATAACACCACGGATTATGGTATAGGTTTTGATTTAGAAATAACTAATTATAGTGAAAGTGAAAATTCCGATACTCCTAGTGATTGTGAGAAAGAAACCAGTGATTTGTTAAATCTTTCAAAAATCAAAGAAACAAGTTTCAGGAAGTACAGTGAAAATTGTAGTTATCTGTAAAATTAGACATGACTACTCCAATTAATGCAACTATAGTAAACATGGCTATCCCAATTAGTGCAAATATAGTAAATCCAAATAATGGTAATTTATCGGACGCAAGTAACCCAACTAATATCAACAATGCTTTCAGTAATCTTAGAATACCGAACGCCATCAAGGATTTACCCAAGTTTTTTGAGGTTAACCCTAGACTACTATTTGACTTTTTAAATAACGTAGAGAAGATTTTGAGTTTATTATCAAGTATAGATGGTACCCCATACAGCAGAATCTTACTACGTGCAATTCGAAATAAGATAGAAGGTTCCGCTAACGAAGTTCTTAACATGTACGGTACTAGACTAGACTAATCTTTAATCTTACACTACTCAGACAAGAGAAACGAAACTTCTCTTGTAAAAGATCTACACAACCTTAAACAGCATAATAGAACCGTGGAACAATTTTATTCCGATATAATTGAAATTTCGTCAACAATAAATAATCATTTAAAGATTCACGAAACCAATACTAGTGTAGTTGAAGCGAAAAGAAATCTCTACGCAGAAATGTGTTTAAATGTATTCTTAACAGGACTAATAGAATCTTTAGGCTCCACTATAAGGGCTATGAAACCATCTACCTTGGAAGAAGCTTTTTCATACTGCATAAGGAACAAAATATATTCTATTTCAAAACAAGTAACCATGTTGGCAACAGGCCTGAAACTACTCAGAAGCCTTTACTGCAAAACTTTATACCACGCCAACTCCTACACATACCACAACCACCACAACCTTCTTTTAGAATTAATGAACCAACAAATACGTATTTCAATCAACCCTATAGACCTAACATCCCCTACCCACCAAATATAGTACACCAACAACCATTTCGACAACCGCAACAACAAAAATTGCCACTACCAGAACCTATGGATACAAGGTCAGGAAACACCTTTCAAAGACAGACTTTAAAGAACCAACATCAGTACAAACAACCGTCAGGCAATTTCTTTAGATCCACCGGTCCTGCTAATTTTAATAGCAAAGAATTATACAATATTTCAGAACAAATTTCTCCCGAGTTAAACACATATATAAATAATATTTCCATAGAACCAGAGGACAGTGGTTACCCTCAATAGGATTTCTACCAGTTAACTGAATCATTCTCTATTATCAGCCAAATCTCGACTCTTACTACAACTATCAACAAAATATTAATAATAATTCAAACCAATTGCATGAAGTCGATGACGTAAATTTTTACAACAATGCCTCAACGAGCAAACCGGATATATAGATGTGAATAAACATGGGTTCTTACTTCCATATATAGAAATTTCTTCACCATTCGGCAGAAAACTAAAATTTTTGATAGATACAGGAGCATCTTCCTCCTTCACCAACCCAGAATACACCCATCCAGATGACCTGGTAACCACTAAATTAACCATTATCACAAAAATTCTCAATACTCATGAAATAAACAAACAAGTAACCTTACCAACTTTCATCGAATTCAAACAACTAGGAAATGAGATTCCTAGTCTTCCGCTTTCATGGCTATTTTGATGGCCTGTTAGGACTAGATATCCTAACCTCTTTCGGTGCTAAAGTCGACTTACGAAACAAAGTTCTTATCACCAAAAACGTTACCTTAACACTTCAGGTCAAACCAAATTTTATGTCCAATAAATACGTTATCCCCATTAATTCTAAATTAATAGTCAAATTACCTGTAGACACCCAAAACGGGGACATTTACATTAACGCGACTCAAATTAGATCCCAATTATGCATACCCGCAGGATATACAAGGCAGAAAATTGCTACAGCACAGTTGATGTGACTAACACTTCAAACACCATGAACATCTCTTCCTTGAACAACCACTAAAAGTGACCCCACATAGCAACAGAGTGTTTTGCGAATTAAACAATTTCAATATCCATTACAATAACAATAGGATTAATTCAATCACTCAAAACGACATTTCAGATCTTGTACGTATATCCCATCTTAATAGTGAAGAGAGAAAAGTCTTACTAAAACTATACAAAGAATACGAAGACATCTTTTTTAAAGAAGGTCAAAAACTCACCTTAACGAACCAAATCAAACATTCCATTAAAACTACAGACGATATACCTATTTACACGAAATCGTATAGATACACTTTTATTGACAAACAAGAAGTCAAGAAGCAAATCCAACAGACGCTCGACCAGGAAATAATACGACCTAGCTACTCACCCTGGAGCTCTCCAATCTGGATTGTGCGAAAGAAAAAAGATGCCAGTGGCACACAAAAATGGCGTTTAGTTATAGACTATCGTAAACTAAACGACAAAACTATCAGTGACAGATATCCCATTCCAAATATAAAAGATGTACTGGATAAACTAGGGAAGTGTATGTATTTTACCACTTTAGATTTAGCGAGTGGATTCCACCAAATCGAAATGAACACTCGTGATACACAAAAAACAGCATTTACGGTAGAAGGTGGGCACTTCGAATATGTAAGGATGCCATTCGGACTAAAGAACGCTTCTTCAACGTTTCAAAGGGTCATGGAAAATTTCCTAAAAGATATCCAAGGATCTGTCTAGTGTCGACATTATCGTTTTCTCTACCTCTCTCAAAGAACATGGAGAAAATCTTAGGAAAGTGTTTAAAAGGCGACGCGAGGCAAATTTGAAGGTCCAATTGGACAAATCCAAATTTCTGCACAAAGAAGTCGCTTTCTTAGGACACATCGTAACACATCAAGTCGTAAAACCAAATCCTGATAAAATAATGGTAATTAAAAACTTTCGGATACCCCAGACCCAAAAAGAAATCAAATCCTTCTTAGGATTATTAGGATATTACCGTAAATTCATCAAGGATTTCGCAAAATTGACAAAACCTTTAACCGAGTGTCTCAGAAAAGGAAAAGCAGTTGAGTTAAACGAACGTTACATCAAAACCTTCGATATGTGCAAAGATATTCTAATGAATGACCCAATTCTCCAATACCCAGATTTCAATAAACCATTCGTATTAACCACAGATGCCAGCAACTATGCTATAGGAGCTGTGCTTTCACAAGGTCCAATTGGCAGCGACAAGCCTGTCTGCTATGCAAGCAGAACACTGACAAGCTCTGAGGTTAACTATTCCACTATCGAAAAAGAACTGCTAGCTATTGTCTGGGCAACGAAGTATTTTCGCCCTTACCTATTTGGACACAAATTTAAGATCGTAACCGATCACAAACCCTTATTATGGCTTATGAGCCTTAAAGACCCAAATTCAAAATTGGTACGATGGAGACTCAAACTCGAAGAGTTTGATTATGAAGTCGTTTATAAGAAAGGATCGCAGAACTCAAATGCAGATGCGTTGAGCCGTATAAAACAAATAGTCCAAGAAACTGCCAATCAAATCGAATTAAACGCCAACGAATTAGTTAACAATAATTTAAACAATACAAGACCAAGCTCTCCATCTTCTATAATACATTCAGCAGATGAAAACCTCAATGACCACATTCCTATATCGGAACGTCCACTAAACGAGTTTAACCTACAAGTAATATTTGAAAAGTCCAATAGACCACCTCTGACATCAAACATTATTATCTTTAGAAACAAACAAAGACGCACTGTTTGTATGCTAAACTTTACCGAAGGAAACATAACAAATTTCCTCAAGAAATATCTTCCACCCAATAGACTTACTGCTATACTTGCCGATGATGAAATTTCTAAAGCAATCCAAACTGTTTATAAGAAATTGTTTTCTAGGAGTAAAACATTTAAACTAGTCCGCTGTGCCGAGATACTTAAAGACATAACAGACATAGACAAATAAAACAAACTTATCAACGAATACCACATGAAGAATAATCACAGAGGAATTAATGAAATGCTACTACATTTAAAACGAGACTATTACTTCCCTTTCATGAAAACAAAAATTACTCGAACTATTAATAATTGTGAGATATGTCAAACACTAAAGTATGATAGGAATCCTCCGAACTTAAGGAACGAAAATCCAGAAACCCCCGTTAAACCACTAGATATTATTCAAGTAGACATCTACAGCATTAACTCTAAACAAATATTGACAATTATAGACAAATTTTCTAAATTTGCAGCAGCATATACCCTAGCCATTAGAAATAGCTTAAACATAATCAAGTCAATGAGACATTACATAAGCCTACACGGCGTAGTCAGGAAAATAGTTTCAGATCAAGGGTCAGAATTTACATCCAACATTTTCAAGGATTTTTGCAGACAATATAATATAGATTTCCATACAAACTCTTTCCAACAAACTAGCAGTTGCGGACACCACTACTCACACTTGACCGGAAAAATCATAACAAATTATATTTTTCAGTCAGTAAAGTATTCAGTCTATTTTTCACAATTGTACGAACGGGTTTTCTTAAAAATAAATTTCATAAAGTTCAAATTGGTTTTTAATTTTTTTTATTAAGAAGTTTTAAATAAAACTTAACTCGTGCCCCCCGCGCCTCCTAGCAGGATCCGCCTCTTTTGGAACGTCTTCCCTTATCTTAGCTCCGTATATGTGCTTAGCTACTAGGGTGCTCCTGGCGTCTCAATTTCCTAAAATCGAATTAAAATCGGGACTTTTTCCATCTTCATAATCCCACTCAATTCAAGATATAGGTAATTTGTTGGTATTTTCTCTTTGTTGCTGCGGAGCGCCTTGGCCTTCCTGAATTCCCCTGAATAAAGCAAAAAACTGTTCGACCTTTAGGATTGGGGGCGATTTACCCAAGGAGGTCACATATTTTGTTCGATCGTAGAAAGAAGGCTTTCAAGCGCTTATATTTTTCTGTAGAAAGCTGGTTCCTCTATCCTAGCTCCTGCGCCATATTTGTTGTATTTCACGGTGCCCTCAGGAACACCACAACAAGTTATATAATGGGCCTTTGATTACAAGTTTTTCCTTTACGCACTTTTCATTTTCACCAAAGTTACAAATTTTTTTAAAAATTTATTTGCTTTTAGAACTATAACTCAATTTATACCAGTATATTTGTATATATTTTATCTTGAAACTATTGCTTAGTATTCACAATTTTATTTTTTCGCATCTAAACTATCAACCACCCACACCTTTCATTCCACAGATCTTTTTTCGCTTTCAAAGCACTGCACAACCAGGAAAACAATTCTCCCCAATTCACCTTCTTCGGTGATCAAGTCCCTTAGTTCAAAATCAGTATATGTATAAATTAGTATACATATATATGAATTAGTATAACCCTTCAACGTGAGTTTTTCTCATAAAAAACTTGGATTGACAACCGAAACTTTTGTTTTCCCCAAGTCGTTTTGCTGGAATACTTTTTACATTTTTTCCGTAAGGAATTCGGAGAAGTTGCTGATGCATTTTTCTCCATTTATTTGAATGATAAGCTTATCATGTTTTAAATATGACTATTTTATGTAGAAATTTTTGGAATATATATTTATTTTATATTCACCTTTGTAGGGTTTTTTTAGGTACATAACTGTCGGACAGCTGTCGGCATTTGGAATGTTGAGTAATTGGCTTAATTTTTTTCTATACTTTGAAAAATGTATACATTATATAGATAATTTGTTTTAATACCATGCATTGTAGATTAGGTATTAGTTACTGTGAGCATAATACATATTTATGCTAGCCGTGATGTAAGCATTTTGCAATTTTCACTTATTATTTAGGATTATATAATATTATCTATGTCAGAAATTTCAGAGTAATACGGTGGATCTGTCGGTCTGCTTTAATTTTGATACTAATCAATTTGTAAGTGCTAGTCAATTGCGTTTAGTCATTTAATTGGCTGTTTGGGCGGCTATCATTAACATATATTGTGTGTTATAATGTCACGAGGTGCTGCTACATCAACTGTAACTTGCGACGAGTTCTCAGCTATTTTTTTTCAGTATGAAAAGAAATTGTCATCAAATGTACTCGACATGGAAAAGAAAATATCGAACTTGTCTACTTCACTGGAATTAGTAATGAATGAATGCATTTCTAGCTTTAACATAAAGTCTATTCTTCGTAAATTGGAAGACAGTTTATTGGGGATGCTCTCACATAAGTTCAAACAATTAAAGTCGGAGTTGGCACAACTTCAAACAGCACTTAGTAAACAACAAACAGAAGGTTATAATGCGCTGGATAGGCGATTGGACATCTTTGAACGACAAAATAATAGTTACGCTATGATAGTTCTGGCTCACTTTTTCCATACAAAAAAAGTGGCAACTTTTTACCCAAACTTTTATGAGAGTTCTGGATTACTGTGGGTTCTGAGGAGGGGAGGGGTGATGCTGAGGCCGCTCTTGTACTGAAAATTTTACATCATCTAGAAGTTTTCTTTTAGGAGGATACTGAAGCCCACAAGGTACGTTGACTTGGATATGTCCGTCTTCAGGCCGATAATCAAATTCACATAGCCGAATAGTGTAAACAAAATCGCAGCCGACTAATGTAAGCAAAATCGAATAATATAAACAAAATTCGCAATAATTAATATTAGTAATAATTCCTAGGATATTTTCGTTCATGCCAGTACTTAGGGGTAAAATTTTCATCAGAAATCCTCTACGGTGCGAGATATTAGTGATCTTACCTTCTCGGTGTAATTAATATTAGTAGCTGAACCAAAAACAAAAGCAACAAAATAGATCAGGCGAAGGTGGTTGGGGTGAATAGATATGTTGACTTTGCCTAATTTTGCTCTTCAGGTGTAATTCTTATAATTTGGTTCCTTGCATAAATATATTCGAACAACCGAGTAATGTAAACAAATTTGTACAGCCGAATAATGTAAACAAAATACCAGTCGAATAATGTAAACAAAATTCGCACAGACCCTAGTAAAGTAAACAAATTTATGAAAGATTCCCAATTTCTTTAGCTGAAAAAACAACAACTTATATTCTGTCTTAAATGAGTAGTTATAATTGAAAATTTCTTTTGCTGATAAAAAATCAACAACAACTATAACGTAAGTTGTGGTCTGTATGTATCTTTTATAAACAAGAGTGATCATGATATGCTTGGGATGGTAAGAATGGAAACTAAAGCCTAGAAAATTTTCGGTTAAGGGTTGTGTGTGTACGGAAAAGTCTTATGAGAAATCCTCTACGGGTTATGGCTTTCGTGATTTTTGCGATCATACCTTTTCTGATGTAATGCATATTACTAATAATTCAAGTCTAGGCTATTTTTATAAGCATTAGAATTGGTTAAATTAAAAGCTTTGATGAGCTATAATATTAATGTAGGATGATGTGGCGACTTACATGAGTAATGAAAATTGTATAGGTGAAGCCTTGTTAGAAAATTTTTAGTCTTCAAGTCTAATGACATGACTGGTAATTTTATATAAAGTATACTCGCACAGCCGAGAAAAGTAAACAAGTTCAGCGATGTTCTTGTGTCTATTGGAAAGTCTTGCGCTCAGTAAAAATCTTATCAGCAATGCCGCTTCATATTTATATCCTCTAAAGTATCATCATCCGAAATGGTGTTGTATCCGGAAGGAAGAAACAGTTGATAATTCTCCAAATGCAATAATGACGACCGTGGTACTATAAGTTAAAAGCTTTGACATAATTGTAGTAGGATATAGAAACTTTGGTGAAGAGCGTGGCGATGGTCGAGAGTGGGTAGTGTTATTCACTTATTTTTAAATCTTGCCATGAAAGCATTAGGTTAGTTGGGAGTGGATTAAATTAAAAGTTTTGACGAAAGAAGGTGGTATGATTATATTAATTTAGTCTTGGGTGAGTAGTGGAGTGCTGTAATATATGTCACTCTAACACATTAGGAAGCTTTAGTGAATATCGTACTTTGAAACCATATCGCTCTCTCGCAACATCTGTCTCTCTCCAGCACACATGTTTAAGGTGGACTTGGTCATAACATGCCTGCTTGGTGTTGAACGGGGCTATATAACTTGTTGGCTGAGATCTTTAGTGGCTAGGTGGGGTCACTTTACTGATCATGGTTGTGGATCTTTGGTTGGATATGTATGTATGCAACTGAGGTGTACTAACAAGAATATTGTGAATTAAAATAAAAGCTTTTATGATTGGTATGAGCAAAACCCTCAAAAATCCTTCACAGGCCATGAAACAGACTCCCTCACTAGTATATGAGAGCCCCAGCGGAGTCCTAACATTCGAAAATATTTGCAGTGATCTTATGTAAAACGGACAAAATTTTGATTTGAATACCTCCTCCACCCTAAACTACCATTCGTACAGAAATGTGGTGTAAAATAAAATGTTTATAGCTTTCCTAACAAAATTATTTAAATAAATTTATCTTAACCAAATGACTACGATTCCTCAATCAAGAACTCTCTGCTGAGTAGTCATGCAGGGGGCTGATGATATCGAATGTAGCTGCCTACAGAGTCGGACTCCGGCTGCACACAGACACATATTCAGCTGAGAGTTAGGAGCGTAAAATGGTAAGGTTACGTATTAATCAAAACTATTTTATTATTTTGTTAAGTAAGGTATATAGTAAGTGTATCCCTTGGGAAGGTAAGGAAATAAGCTGTAAATTACTAGAAGAATCTTTTGTTCTATGGAAAGTAAGTTAGGCTCTATAGCATATGTAAAGTCAGTGTTTAGCAGTTTTCCATATGTGTCAATATAGAACATTTTAGAAAGCGGACTCCCAACGCACACAAATAGATTTCTGTTTCATGGCTTGAAAAGTATTCTTAGGGGTTTTGGTATGAAGGATTGAATCAATGTATGTCTTACAATAGATTGGAGATATATATGTGTTTATTTGATTGGGGCAAAGTATTCTCACGGCTTCATGATCCAAGGCTAAATATAACTGAAAATCATAAAAATTGTTGAATCGATTACAATAACATAAAGCTGCCGTAATAACTATGGCGATGGATTTAAGGGTTTAATAAAAGAAGGCGGTAGTATTAATTTTGATTTGAGGAATATCTTAGATGAGCAGTGGTAGTTTTATGGGTGCAGTAAAAGCCTTATCAAAAAATTTTTTATGATCAGAGGTAATGGCATGGTCAATGTTGCCACTTGAAATCTTTCTAGAGTAGCTTCTTAGCGTAGCCCGAGAGTGGAAATATAAAATCTTACCAATTTACATCTTTGCATGAAGATATTGCTATGACGTTAATATAGTATGATATATGGACCTAGATGAGTAGTGGAGGTCGTATGGCTGCAGAAAAACCTGATTTTTGGGGATCTCGTATAATGGAATGTTCAGTGTTGCCATACGAAATCTTTCTAGAGGAACTGTTTAGCAAAGTGATATTTTCTGGTTAGGCGATAAGAGTTCGACAGCAAAATTCCATGTTATTTCTTATGGAAGTCCGAATTTACTTTTGCAATTATCTCGCTCTAACACATATGATTGAGGTGGGCTTGGACATGTACTTGCCTGCTTGGAGCTTGGTATTATTAGTTCTTTTCTTTATATGCTATTTTTATACCCTAGATGAAATCATAGGGGTATACTAAGTTTGTCATTCCGTTTGTAACACCTCGAAATAATAATGGTAGAGCAAAATGGATTGGACACCCATTCATAATATTAAAAGTTATTTTGATTTTTGCATGTCCGTCCGTCCGTCCGTGCGCACGATAACTCGAGAACGCGTATACTTAGAGAGCTGAAATTTTGTACACAGAGTTTAAAAAAAAAAGTACAATTGAGTTCGAAAATGAGACAAATCGGGCAACTCCTTCGTGGGGTTGCCATATAAAAATTTCGTTTTCCGGTATATTTGGACACTGCTTGAGAACGCATCGACGTTGAGTGCTGAAATTTCGTATATGATGTTTGTACTACATTAGCAAATAAAGTATCAAAAATGGACTAAATCGGCCAACTTCTCCTTGGTGTTGCCATATAAAAATTTAGGTTTTTTACTTATACTTTGAAAACGATCAGTCCAAGACATTTTTATTGTACTAAAAACTTCTTCAGAATACGAAATCCTATAAAATTGGTTATAATCATGTTTTATATCCGACAAACCGTTCTAGAAATATACGCGAAAAACAACTTCAAAATCAAACTTGAATAGATCGGTGACCATACGAAATTTAATACGGGTATTCATCTAGGGTATCATAGATTAGATTGAGAGTAGTAAAAGAATAATTTTTGGTTGTCAGGTGTAATGGCCTGACTTCGCAGGTAATTTGATATTACATTTTGCCAAGATCGTGGCGGTTGAGATTGGGTTAAGCTTAGTGGTACTCGAAGATTATTTTTTGGGTGGTGGGTGTGCATAATGTAGTAGAAAGCTTAGTGAATACCATACTTTTCAAACCGCTGACTCTGCGAAAACATATGTGTCGCTCTAAAATAAATCTGTATTCATATTTTAGGTGGACATGATAGCTTGAAATTATCTTATGAATATTGTTCAATGAGGAAGTCTATAAGTTTTGTTTACAATTCCTTATATTCTTTCGGTCTGGGATTAACAATTATTTTGAGAGGGTGTTAAGTTTTCTGCTGCATGAAGTTTCTTTTATATGCGGTGGGTGCTCATAAGCTAGTAGGTAACTTTAGTGAATACCATACTTTTCAACCATTTCGCTCTAATACACAACATCTGCCTCGCTCTAACACACAACACCTGCCTCGCTCTAACACACATGCCTGAGGTAGACATGATCGTTTACATACCAGCTTGGAGCTTTGTGTTATCAGTTGCTTGATTGATATGCTATGGCTGTCCAGAATTAACATGCTTGTGTTGGGGTGGTCTGTATACTAGGTGGATAAGAACTTTGGCGACAATATGCTATCGTTTACTTGCCAGCTTAGAACTTGGTGTTATCAGTTGTTTGCTCTATATGCTCTGGTTGTCAGGGGTTATCATGTGTTGAGCTGGGCTGGGTGAATACATATCTAAAAATAGATCACATGAAACTGCTGCGATATTCGAGTATTTTCTTATTAGGTTGAGAGTGAGTTAAATTTAAAGCTTTGATGAGAGAATGCAATATCCGAGATGGCAACAAAATTAAGTTTATAAGAATTTCGTAAACAGTATTTTCTATAAAAAATCTAATAAGCAGAAGAATATTGTATAGGAATCTGGTAAGAAAATGTTCCATACAAAATCTAACAGGCAGAAGCAATTTTATAAAAATCTGGGTGTCTCTATTGAACCACAGGAGACTTGATTTTTCACAGGTTTCCCTGGAAATCACTCTTGTCAAAGTTTCGAATGGGATCCTCTAATAAATGATAGTACTGCAGAGTTATCCATTTCAGAACCTTTTTTCACCTAGCTCATCAGCTGCTTCATTACTCTAGATATCCATACGTCCAGGAGCCTAGAATAGGGTTACTTTATGCTGTATGGATATTTCTTATATCCTATAATGTTTACAAATACATAGTGGTAAAACAAAATTTTATAAGAATTTGGTAACAGTATGTTCTAACTAAAATCTAATAAGCAGGGAAAATTTTTTTTTATAATAAATTGGTATATTCTATACAAAATCTAAGTGGCAAAAAGAGAATTGCATAAGAATTTGTATAGTGGTTAATGTCGTCTTGAATGTGACACTGTTAAGATGGATATTGCGGAGTTTATAAGAAAATATAATAATATTTTTTTTCTATGAGTATAAGGAACAAATTCAAGAATGCTATAACTTATTAAAATTATATAAAAATATTGAGAAAGTCGACTCAAAATGTTATGAGCACAACGTAAGCTGGACTTGGGCAAGAAATGATTCAATGGATGGATCAGTATGAGTCTATGGCTGAAAATATTGATAAATTTGATCCAAGTGATTACCTAGAAGATAATCAATTCAATTTACCGTTCATGAATAAAACACTTCCTGCTCTAATGAAGGATCAGCTGAATGGGAAAAGCATGACAGAATTTGCAGGCTTGCGGTCGAAAATGTACAATCTGCATATAAACGATGGTAAAAGTGTAAAGAAAGGAAGGAATAAAGCAATGAGCAGACGCGCAAAAAATTGTCTAAGGCTGGTTAAGATAGTATTAAAAATAAAACTTGTATTATAGTTAAAATACCATTTAATGAAATAGTTTGTTTTGATAGTATTATAGCCTAAGATATAATAAAAAAAGTATTATTACAGTTATAGGCAAACCGATTTAAGGAAGGCCAACCATAGAAGGACACACTAACAATTATATGTTAATACTTTTCAATTTATAATAAATAAATATTGAGATCTTATATATGGTATTCCTTTCAATTTCCGTACTAAGTCTAGAACTCCTGAAGGTATTTTTAACTATATTTTCCCACTACAGCTGGCTCCTAATCGGGCGGTTGAGCATTTTACCTAGAACGCTAGGACGGTCGACCGTAAGCGTGAGAAAAATCTTTGACACATGGGCTTGACTTTGGCCACCGCGTTGTTGGTAGACTCGCATTACCTAGTCCTAAAAAGTAGTTCTAATAAACTTTAAATATCTAACCAGTCATGTAAATTATATACATATAGATAAAAAATATGATAATTCAAGATTCTAAAAAAAAAGTGAGTGTTATATATAAATAACCGAAGCAGTAAAAGGCACGCGATGCAATAGGCAGGCGCTTGAAAAATTTGTCAAAAGAAGTGAAAAAAGAAACTGACTGCAGTTGTAAAAATTACATAATATCTACATAATTAGAAATATTTGTAATGGAATTTCTTCGAGCCCCAGCACCATTTGATTATAATCACACAAATCTAGCAGAACAATGGGCGACTTGGAAACAAAAGCTACAGTTATTCATCAAGGCATCTGGCATCGAGAGCGATGATAGACAAATTGCCGTACTTCTACATTGTATTGGAGATCATGTATTAAAAATTTATAATAATTTTAAATTACAAAAAAAAAGACTTCAAATATGAAATGGTGACTGCTGCCTTTGATAAATACTTCTCTCCAAAGAAAAATATTGTATTCGAGCCCTATCGATTTCTTTCATGTAGACAAAAGCCATCTCAAACTTTAGAACAGTTTTTAACAGAACTTCAAAGTCTAGCCTCAAACTGTGAATATCAGGAGGATGATTCGTGATGCATTGGTGATAGGCATTAGGGATGATGTTTTAAAGGAAAAGTTTCTGCGTACTGAAGGTTTAGCTTTAGAGGAGGCGATCAAGATTGCGAAAGCTCATGAAGCGAGTAAACAGCATCTACAGGAGATGAGCATGCATAATTCAATTGAAGCAGATATGAGCCAACTAAAACTTAAACGCAACGTAAATTGGGTGACAGGCAATACAAAAAAAATACAACAAGTCACAAAATAAGCAGCATTTTCATGGTCAATGTTATGTATCGAGAAAGTCGTCAACACCAACTGGGAACAACAATCTAGTGCAACAGAAATTTCCAACGTCTAAATTCAGAAGAAATTGCCAAAGCTGTGGTCAAATACATGTAAATAAGTGCCCAGTTGAAGGAGAAAAATGCTTCAAATGTCAAAAGATAGGTCACTTTGCAAAATTTTGTAAAAATAAAATTATTAAAAATGTCAATTTAGAATCTAGTAAAAGTTATGATAATACTTTCTCTTTAGGTAGCATAGATAAAATCCCTATTGGAAGTACAACTGGAACTGCAGAAGTAAATGCGAATAAAAGCTCCTGGACCATAGAAAAGTTGAAAACGGAAGAAAAATAGCTTGTGTGCTGAATACAGGTTCTCAGGCAAACGTGATGTCGATATCAACATTTAACAAATTTAATTTACCAGTAAAGAAAATTATCCCGAGCGATATCAAGTTAAGTACATATTCTGGAGAAAAACTCCAGGTAAGAGGCAAATATTTTCTTAAGGGCAAATATAATAATAATAACATAACAATTGAATTTATAATTATAACGCTTAATAAGCCAACGGTTATTGGTTTAAATGATTGTATAAGACGCAATCTACTTAAAAAAATTTGTTCCGTTGATTCCTTCTATAGCAACGAAGTTATCTCCAATTATGAAGATCTATTTTCTGGCCTGGGTTGCCTAAAAAACTCTTGTCATTTAACATTAAAAGAAAACGTACAACCGGTTATAGACTCTCAACGAAAAATACCATTTAAACTACATAAGAAATTAAAATCTGAGTTAGATAGTATGGAGAAAATGGGGGTAGTTTCGAAAATATCTGGTCCAACCGAATGGGTAAGTTCGATAGCCCTAATAGAAAAACCCAATAAGTCTTTAAGGTTTTGTTTGGACCCTAGAAATTTAAACCAGGGACTTCTTAGATCTCAATATCCGTTGCCAGATATTGAGTATATCAAAATAAAACTAAATGGTGCATCATATTTTTCAACACTAGATGCAAGCTCAGGTTTGAGGATGGTTCAAACTTGTGCACTTTTAAAACTCCCTTTGGTAGGTACAGATTCTTAAGACTCCCATGCGGGTTAAATGTGGCCCCTGAAATATTTCACAAAATAATGATAGACCTATTTGGTGATATCGATGTCATAGTATATATAGTTGACATTTTGGTCTGGGGTAAAACAGAAGAAGAATATGATCTTCGTCTTAAAATGGTTCTTGACAGAGCGAAACAAGCAAATATAAAATTTAATAAATTAAATGTCAATTAGACCTTATAGAGGTTACGTATTTAGGACAAAAACGGTGTCAGACCTGATAACCAAAAAATAAAAGCTATTAAAAATATGCCTAGTCCAAAGTCCGTTAAAGACGTACAACGTTTCTTGAGTCTAATTAATTACCTAGGAGCCTTTATAAAAAACTTGTCCACTGAAACAATGCCCCTCAGATCATTACTAAGAAAAAATATTTCACTTGAGTGGACAGAAAGTCATGAAAACTGTTTTAAAAAATTAAAGTCTTTAATATCTAATCCCCCAGTCTTAGCATATTATAACAAAAATATACCAGTCATTTTGTCGACATATGCTTCACAGTTTGCCGTTGGAGCTGTTTTATTACAAAACGTTCATCCACTCGCATATGCCTCCAAAACACTGACATCGTCCCAGCGAAACTATGCTCAAATTGAGAAAGAGCTTTATGCTATTGTTTTTGGATGTACAAAATTCCGACAGTATCTTTATGGACAAAAATTTCAAGCTGAAACTGATCACAAACCTTTGGTGTCGTTATCTAAAAAAGCTCTAGCTGATGTTCCAGCTAGGCTTCAGCGCATGATGCTTAATTTATAAGCATATTATTTTGAAATTATTTATAAACCGGTAAAACTTCTACCCATTGCAGATACTTTATCTAGAGCGCCTCTTCCAGAAATAGAAGAAGACATAGATAGTGAAAGTCGAATTCATGTAGGTCTACTTAAAGCTTCTTTGGCCATTTCACAAAAACGGAGCAAATAAAGACAGAAAAACTTAGTGACGAGCAACTTCAGCTGTTAAAAAATCAGGTATGCAAGGCTGGCCAGATCACAATAGACAAATTCCGGATGCAATTAAACCTTTTTGGAAAATAAAGGATGAGATTTTTGTAGTTGATGATCTCATATTCAAAAATAAAACTGTAATAATCCCCCTTAAAATTAGAAATTCTATTATAGAACTCTTACACGAAGGGCATCCAGGGATTGTAAAAAGCAAAAGCAGAGCGAGAGGATTGGTCTATTGGCCAAATATGTCCAGAGATATTGAAAATAAAGTAAGCTCTTGTGAAGTATGTATGAAGTATCAGAACTCTAACAGAAAGAAACCTCTCTTATTATACCCAATACCAGGAAATCTATGGGAAATTGTGGGGTGTGATTTATTTGAATTAAATGGAAAAATGTATCTTTTATTGGTAGATTATTACTCAAAGTATGTCGAAATATGTCAATCATCGTACGATGACACGATGCGAAAAATGTGATATTTCAAATGAAGTCAATATTTTCAAGACACGGTATTCCCAGCAAGTTAGTATCAGACAATGGTCCCCCTTTTTCGTCAATACAATTAAAAATGTTTTTAGAAGAATGGGATATTGAACATGTAACTAGTTCACCGTTTTATTCTCAGTCCAATGGTCTTGCAGAAAGATCCATCCAATCCATAAAAAAGATGCTTAAAAAAGCTGAAGACTCAAAGACAGATCCGTTTCTAGCCCTACTCATGTATAGAGCTACACCATTAGACAATGGTTATTCCCCGGCCGAATTACTAATGTCGCGGAAGCTACGCACTCGCATTCTAATGACAAAGCAAGTTTTAAAACCGGCCGTACCTAATTTTAAAAGATATGTAAAGGTTAGACAACATAAAAATCTTAGAGTCAAAGAAGCATATGATAGAACAGCAAAGTCTCTACCGGACCTTAAACCTGGTGAGGAAGTGCTTTTCCAAAAACATCCAAAAACTAATTGAATACCAGGACGTATAGTAAGGAAAAGTACACAGCCTAGGTCATACATAGTTTCTACGTCGAATGGTTTATGCTATAGAAGGAATCCAAAGTTTATTATGTTAAGAAAAGAAAAGAAAATACCTGTCTCTTTACATGTATATGAAGAAAATCGAAACTATACTAATGAAACCACAAATGATTCAACAATGCACAAAGAAAGCCTTACTTCTGCAGACCAGTGTAATTCCCAATATACAACTAGATATGGTAGGATAAGTAAGCCTCCAGAAAGATTCTCGTCAACTTAAAAAATTTAATTACTACTTCGAAAAAATATTTGTAAATTTCCTTCACTTTTGAAATAATGAGAATTAAATTTTGCTTTCATAAGTTTTATAAGAGTATAAAATTTTTATTTGAAATAATAATTATAATAATTTGCATATCTATATTACATAATTATAATCTTTATATATGAATTACAATATGAATCAGAATTTGTGCTAATATTGCAAGGGCAATGGTGCATAAATACCCAGTAATTGACGTTGCGGCCAAGTAGATATGATGAGGAATAATTTGTCTGATATTCTCCTCTTTCTGGATAGCTTCCTGAACCCTTTTTAACTCAGCTTCTTGATCCCACCACGCCTGATTGAAGTTGTCGGTTGCTAGCAGCCTCACTTCGTTTTTCCCATCTTCTAAAACTTCTGGTTTGCGTTAGTTTGATTTCTTTATAATGACGTCCCAGGGTGGCAATTCCGAACGAGTTGGCTGCCAAAGTGTTATGTTGCGCTTAGCGCTGTCTTCCGAGTCTATCAGCCAATCTCCTATCTGCAGGAGACACTCTCTTCTATTATTAACACACATGTCGATGGCAGCTTTCCGATCGTCGTTGGCATAGTCTTACAGTTTACCTCCAGTTTAATCTCACCAGACATCACAAAGAGCTAGTGATTTTTAGTCACCATCCTAACCAGGCCATTCCATTTTGGAACTATTCTTTCTTCGCATGCTCTAATATTCACATTAAAGCTCCGAAAAAGGTTCATTACGCAGTTGTCGCCGACTCAGCAGCACGTATTGTCGCTCGTGGTTGTTTACTGTCACAATTTCGGTGTCTAAGTTATAGATGTGGAAACCTTCCTCACTAACTGATACAGGTAGCGTATAAACTTTGTGAAGATCAAATGATGTCCATTGTGCTTGAGGAAATTAGATTTTAACCAGTATCTGTTGGTTTACTTGCAGGGCCTGCACCTTCGCAATCTGGCTTACGATTTGAAAGTTCTGGAATCTCTCGTCCAGGTCTAACTGTCGGGTAGAATTGCTCATGATATCTGTTATCTCAATCGCATGGATTATTAGTGGATGTAGCTCTCCCATGTTTAGTGAGACCAGCAGACTTGATAGAGTATCTGAGGTGTCACATTTCTCTTATTTGGAGAATCATCATCGTAATTACTTCTTTGAGTTCTAGTCTAAGCTTTCATTTCGTTAACTCTTCGCTTTCATTTCTCTGCGCTTTAATTATAGTTGAAATCTTAATCTTCAACTCTTCCCATTCTATTGTAGCTTGAACCCGCGTTATGTTAAAAAAGTCCAGGCTTGATTTTACTACTGTAGTCTGTTCTTTGAGAAGGTTAAACGTCCGGTTCTCTTTTCCGTTTATTTCGTCTAGACATGCACATAGTTCCTCTGAGTCAGCGTAATCCATTGTTCCCAATAGGGTCTTGAATATTGAATCTATTCCATACAAAAAGGGACGTTTTTAACGCCGAACTACCCCTTTTTATCAACTAGTCTACTTTCTTATATATTGTTTTATGATTTTCCTTTTACCTTCTGTCTTGTGTGTCTCTTTTTCTTTATTTCAATTCTTTTTTACACACTTTCTTTCAGTAATTCCCCCTTTTTTTATTGTTTCCTTCAAAATCTCTTTTTTTTTTACTCAATTATCTCCTTGATATCCTTTGTTTTTTAAATCAAATTTCTTCAGCCTATTTAAAAACTTGAATTTCTGTCCTTTCTCTCCTATACTTATTTCTCTTATAGCAACACTCTATTACCCCGTCCTTCTTAACGTAATCTTCTTTATGGTTTACCTCTAGTCTCGTCTGTGTCTGCAAAAATAAAAAGAAAGAAGCTAATCATTCCCTTCTGCTTAAATGCAAGTAATGTGTCGGCTTTCTGTAAAAAGAAAAAAAAAACATGATACTATCCTGACGCTATTAATCATATTTCCTAAACCGATTCGTGTGAATCCGCTTGAGCTTTTTCCCTTGGAGAATAGTAACGTCCTCAGGACTGTGAACGCAAATTACTTCGTTGGGGTCTTTAAAAATTGAAGCCAACTTCCCCACTCGAGTTAAGTCCTTAACCAAGACTTTATCCCCCACATGCGTGGCTTCCGTCCTGGCTGTCTTGTCATGACACTTTTTCGCAGATAACTTGCTTTTGAGTAAGTTTTCCCTTGCTATTTTAAACGCGTTTTGTAACTTGAACTACAACACAGAATGATACTTATCCGTGTTGTACACCGGTTCCGGTTTATGCTGTAAGCTGCTAGGGATTTTTGAGACAAATCCGAAAAGAGTTTGCATGGGTGTTAGCTTTCTACCAGCATGTACCGTGTTATTGTAAGCATGACCCGCTGTCCTCAAAAACTTATCCCAGCTCTGGGGTTCCCGGTTTACAAAACTTCTCAAGTAGTTAGCTAACGTACAGTTTCTTTATCTTGAGCATTTTGCACAAAGCCTTAAAAACTTCGCTTATAAAGTTGGCTCCCTGGTCAGTCACCAACTGCTTTGGTAATGAGTAACGGCTAAGAATTTTCGCAAACAAGACCTGCGCTACTGTGTTCGATTCTGGGTCTGGTATTGCCACAAAATCAACAAATCTAGACAGATTATCTATCATGGACAGAATATACTTGTTACCATTATGGCTAGTAGGCAACGGCCCCCCCACTAAGTCAACGTCTACCTTGACGAACGGTTTTTCAGAAATTTCCGTGACCACTAACGGCATTTTAATCACCCGGGAGTGCTTATTTTTCTGGGTTTTCGTGCAACACTGAACATGTTTGGCGATATCCTTCCAATGATTGAACCTTGAACCTTTTTACTCTTTCCAAGGTTTTATTTCGCCCAAAGTGCCCTCCGAACCGCGAGTCATGAAAATCTTTCAGTATTACCTCGATATCCTTTGGGTCAGTGACTTTGAGCTTTTCGTAGCCTGACTTTCTTATCCGCAGTCTCTTCTATTGTTTCCCATTCATCTTCGGATCTTTCTTGGCCTGTGCTCGAGTAACTGCACAACATGGATGATCTGTACCACACTTTTCCTCAGATTGCTTTACATCTCTGGGAATTCTGCTAAGAGCACTGCATTTCCATTTTCCTTAACTTTCTTGTAAACAATCTCAGAATCAAACTCCGAAAGTTTTTGATGGAACCTCACCATGAGATATGTAGTGTCCTGAACCTTAAAAACTCGTATCCGTGAACTCCTTATTAAAATCTGGATATATTAATACTGGCGGCGAAGTCAGAGCTTCTTTAATGACCTTACAGGAGTTCTCGCATTCTGACCCCCAATTGAACTTCACGTTTTTCCTCAAAAGGTTATTAATTGAAGCCAGAATTTTCAAGAATTGGGAACAATTTTACGGTAGTAGTTTGCCAACCCCAAGAAAGACTGAACCTGTTTCACTGTTTTTGGTCGTGGGAAGTTTTGTACCACTTCTACTAACCGCTTGTGAGGTTGTACACCTTTCTCCGAACAAATATGCCCAAGGTATACTACCTCCTTTTTCAGGAATTGACATTTCGTAGGTTGGAGTTTTTAGTTATGTTCCCTAAATCTCTGAAATGCTTCTTGTAACCTCCCGATATTTTCATCAAGATTCTTCGCAAAAATCACTACGTCATCAAGGTAGACAGAACACGTAATCCCCTGAAGACCTGTTAATATCCCATTTAACAAAGATTGGAAGAATGAAGGTGCGGTTTTCATCGGAATGGTAATCTCTTGTAGTGGCAGTGTCTGAAGTTTGTTCTAAAAGCTGTGTTTTCACGGTCTGCCGGATCCACCAACACCTGGTGATAACCACTTGAAAGATCTAAAGTATTAAAATACCTAGAATGATCTAATCTATCCATAATATCCTCAATCCGTGGTAGGGGGTAAGAAAAAGGAATACAGGCTTTGTTGAGTTCACGAAAGTCCACACACAATCTATGCGTTCGCTTACCCGCTTCATCAGTTGCCTTTTTAGGGATTAATGAGATTCGAAAATTGAACGGGCTGTTACTATGTTCGATTATGTCATCATTCGACAACTTCTTAAGCTGCTCCTGGCATTCCTCTCTGTGTGCTTCAGGCATTCTATATTGCTTTTTATTTATGGGCCCGGTGTCAGCCATCAAAGGAAGTTTGAGCATTTTCGTCGGGGTGTACGTTAGCTTGTCCCCAGGTAAGTGAAAGAGAACGTCGTATTCGTAACAGATTTGCTTCTTGTCCGTTACTGCGCCTAATCAGGGCATTGCCGCAATACACACCGGGGCATATCTCTTCTGCTATACATACCAGTTCAGAATCACTCGAGGCTTGAATTCTTATCAGCTGCTCCCTTCTTGGCTCCAAGCGTATTGGTGTTTTCGTGTCCTGAATTCTGATATAAGAGGCGGAGGGTTAAGTTTCTGGGCTATTTAGATGGACTTCCGTGCGAGGTTGTCCTAGTCCGTTCTTCCTTTCAACCGCTACCGTTACCTGCTCTTCAGCCCACATTTCTTTAGGTCACGCTATAGACTTTTCTACTGCAGGACGAAAATCCCTTTGCTGCGCTCCTGTGCGAAGGCTCACGGTTAAGGTATTTCCTTGCTTCTACCTAGTCCCAGTTCGTCCCTCTCTAGAGTTATTTTCCGCTCCTTTTGTGCTTTTCGTTTACGTTCCAGTTGTAAATTCGCTTTTCATCGCTGCTGCTTACCTGTTTCAAATATTTCTCTATGCTATCTGAAGCGTCACTTGCCTAGCGCACAATATCTTTTAGCCCTGTGAGTTTTTCTTGATTACGTAGCCTTACAGCTTCAGGGGAAATCTCCCGATGCTTCTCTGTACTAGATTGACTAGAGGTATATCTATCTAACGTAAAAATATTAACATTTTCTTTCCCTGTTACGTATTCAAAAAGTGGCCTTACTGCCTTGTTTCTTTCTATGCTTTGAATTGACAATGTATGACCAACACAGTCAATAACAGCTCTTTTTCTGAGGAACTCCATGCCTATATTCTATCTGATGGTATTGATTCAGTATCATGTATAGCATGAAACATACAAGTCTGTTGGCTAGTACCAAAGCCTAGTAAAAGTATAAAAAAAATAGGTAAGAACCTGTCAATCTTACCTATTTTTTCTATATACCAAACAATCCTGCTATAGTAATTGTTTCTTGGGTTTGTATGGACGCACTTCCTTTTATTTTATTTGCTTTAATTATATTACATGAAGATCCCGTATCTACTAATAATACTAACTTACCCTCTGGTCCTATGTCTGCGTCAATTGTGATTATATAATTATTTAGTAAACCTAATTCTAGTTCTACTAAGTACTTTTTTACACAGATATCCATGAAATGGTCACTGGTCTTACAGAACTGGCAATAGGGAACCTCTCTTATCTGAGTGCATTCCGTAGCGTTGTCCACCACTGTATCTGCGAATCTGACTTGTTGCTTCCTGCAACCTGACGCCGCAATCCCATAGTTTCGGCATTTAAGGTATTTGACCTCTAGGCTGCTGTGTTCCTCTACTTGGAGTTCCTCACTACATTGCTTGTCTCCGTATAGCTTGAAAATGCTTTGGGCGTTGATTCTGCTTCACATCACCCAAATTTTCATTCTTCCATCTTTCCTGTGGTAATTCTGTGGTGTAATCCGGTATCTTTTTCCACGCCTTTGGTGCCATAGCTTGGAGTCTTTCCGAATCTTTTTCGAAGTACTGCGCTTCCGCTCGAACTTCTTCCAATGCTCCAAACTTCCGTCCATTAAGATATACCCGTATGGCCTGGCTGCCGACACCAGCTTAAAAGTAGCTACAACGTCGCCCTCTAGTTCAGCTAACAAACCTCCACCCTTATTGGGGTATTTGGCTGATACCGCAGACTTATTCTTGTTCAGCAGCTCCACCATCCTATCCGTAAACTCTCTAATATCTTCACCCGGCCTATACCTACATGCTAACATTTTAGTGCGTAACTTTTTGAAAGATTTCCGGGGCATGTATGCAGTTTGAATCACCTGTTGCAAAGATGCAAAATCTTTTGGCTCATGTGAACTTATTAGATAGTAAGCGTCATCGGATAATCGGTATTTTATCCATTTAATAAAAATTCTTTGGTCTGCTGGCTACAGTCGATCGTGCAGGACTTTACTGCAGCTGAGGAAACGAGAAACTTCTTTTGCCAACTTTGTAGACCTTTCCCCTGAAAATATTAGCACGTATTTGGAAACCAAGTCCATGATTTTCTCCTACGCCACTGCCATGTTGATTTTTAGAGGTGCTTTTGACTCATCAGGTTCTGTTCTGGGTTTAGTTCAACCTTTTTCCGTACTGCTACTGAACGTGTTTTGCTGCGTGTCCTTAAACCTCTCAGAGGTCCTCTTTTTCTCTTGTTGCTAGTCCCAGAATACTAATTTCCTGCTTTATTATAGGTGCTAGCCGAACAACAATACATACTCGTATCTAACGCTAAACATTCACAACTCCAATATAACATAATTACCCCACCCAATTATTCTGAATTCATCTTCATCTATACAACACAATCATGCTTTCTCAATATTTTTTCTTCCTTATTTAGTTACGCACAATAAAAATACCAGAAGCGACCTTATACTTTATTTAAATCACGGCTTAAAATTATTAACACGTTACTCTATACAAACACATTCACCTTATTTAACAAATTTTAATTAATTATTTTTTTATTTGTCGGCAATTTGTCGCCAAAAGAGCAAAATCCACCAAATATCACTTTAGACTGAAAGATCCTATAATACACTCAATCTAACACTTCTTAGTTAACCTGAAAAGTTAGTGGAATAATAAAATGGAATAGCTAAAAAGCATAACTCCCAAAAATAATACAAATTGAGTAGTTAAAAAGCATAACTTCCAAAAATAATAAAAATGGAGTAGCTAGATAGCATGACTCCCAAAAATAATAAAAACAGTTCAATTTTAAAAATCACCATACCTTTTTTTCACCGGCTGCGCCAATTTGTCGTGTCCCAAAGCAATCACACAACGAAAAACTTCTTCACGCGAATTACTTGAACAGATTTACTTTATTTTTATGTCAAAACTGACCCGTCCTAATACTTTTACAACTAAGCAAAACCGAACCGAACTGTAACTTACTATCCTGATAACAAAAGTTAAAACTCGACTGAACACTTAAGGCACTCGCCAGAGCAGTCATTGGTCTTTATGCTCCAATATTCGGAAGTTAACTTTTACTCGCAAAGCCGATATAAACAAACGACAACAACCTTGTCGTTTGTTCTACCGGCTGCAGCACTTGAGTTGCTTAGATGTAAACAATCGCCTTACATAATAATAACCATGCGAGGTAAATTATTATCGTAATCGTCGATTCTTCCACTAAGCGCTCATCGCAGCCAGCTGTTGGGCTACTTAGCAAAACAACCGACAGTTGCAGAACAATAAAGAGGTTATAGTTTAGCAATTGCTGATTATTTCTCTGTAATTCCTTTGACTGTTGGAAGAATCTTCCGTATGTTGGGTCAATACAATATTAATTAGTGCGAGTTTTGTTTACATTATTGGATTTTGTTTACACTATTCGGCTATGTGAATTTGATTATCGGCCTAAAGACGGACATATCCAAGTCAACCTACCTACCTACATTGGTAGTTGTTGTTGGCTTTAGTATCCGCCTAAAAGAAAACTTGTAGGTGATGTCAAATTTTCAGTATAAAAGCGGCCCCCTCCTCTCCCCAGAATCCGCAGTGATCCAGAATTTTCAAAAAAGTTTGGGAAAAAAGTGTCCACTTTTTGTATGGGGAAAGTGAGCCAGAACTGTCATAGCGTAACTACTAACAAATAGTGAATTGTGTTATTATATCAGGTATTCCTTTTGTTGGTAATGAAAACCTTCCACAGATGTTTACACATCTGTGTTCGCAATTGGATATCGATATGCCGGTCAAACCTTTAAACATCTTTCGTGTCAAGACAAAATACGCTCCAGGTTAATAGTAAAATTTTCTAGCACTAATGATAAGATATTCTTCATGAGTATAGTACCTAAAGTTATTAATTGTCGACTTAATGATGGAACGAACAATATATTGCTAGGCGATGTGAGCAATAGTCAAATTAATGATCCACCATTGCCTATTTATATTAATGAAAGCCTGACTATGAAGAATTATTCCATTAAAAAGAAAGCCATGGCACTTAAAAAAGAAAATCGGCAGCAGTAAATATCCGATCAGTTCGTGTTTGGGTACGAAAATCATCAAATGATGCCGCTAGACTTATTGTTTTCATGTATGATTTGTTGAAGCTGGCTGGATAAACCTAGATGTGGTTATTGGATCAAATTTGAGTTCTTTACGTTCTCTTACATTAAATCTCTTTTAGTCTTTAAATTATTAGCATTAAATTGTTTGAATTGCCTTATTTTAGTTCTAATGATGGTAGATACTAGTTTTATTAATGGGCTTATGTTGTTTTACGTTCTTTTTTTTTCTTTTTCTTTTTTGAGTACTACAAAATGAATATTAAGTTATAAGATAAATTGTTGAAAATGTATACTCTTTGTTTTATATCTCTAATTGAGTCGGACTTGTGCTAATATTATTATGAATAATCTTGCACGAATGGTTGACACAAGTAGAATGAGGGTCTTTCTAAATGTTCTAAGCACGCAGCATAATGGTTCTTATTAACGCGAGGAGTCTATTGCCCAAGGTCGATGAGCTACGTGATATGATGGTTTCTTCACCATTTGATGTAATTTGCATATCTGAGAGCTGGCTGAAGCCGGAAGTTAAGGATGCCACTATACATATTCCTGATTACAGGGTTGTCCGCAATGATAGGATTGGACGAAGAGGTGGTTAGGTGGCTATTTTTATAAAACATTCTCTGAGTTGCAAGATAATTATCTGTTCTGAGTACAAAGTCAATAAAGTAGACACCCTCTCTCTTAAATCTTTTTATTACAGCCGATATTTCAAGAGTTATTCTTTTTCAACAAATTTCAATTCCTGGGTTATTTGATCATGATATGATCCTGTTTACTTGTAATTCGAAAAGATCAGTTTACCTACACAATACTCATACTATAATTATAATGAGGTTGATCTTAATGCTCTCTGCAATGATGCTGAATCATTTGAATGGAATTGCGTCTCCCGCATGCCATGTGTAAATAACCAAGTCTGCTCTTCATATTCTCCATGATTGCTTTAGTCACTAGGACCATAGTAAATTCACAATGTCCTTGGTTTTCAACACATATTCGCAAACTTATATCAAGTAGAAATTTTGTTTATGCCAAGTGGAAGTGGTATAAGTTAATGGCATTGAATTTAATTGAATTGAATATGTATATATTTTTCTATAGATAACTCAAAATTCCAAATGACAGCAACTATCCACATGCCGTCATAGCGCCCATCCAGAACCAATCACTGATGTCATCAATCATTACCGCTCTCACCTGGCCTGGGAGCATTTTTTTCTCCAATTATTTTGTGGCTATTCTATTTGTACACTCAAGGATTCGTCATCCACATACATTCTCTTCCTTTAGAGCAGCGACATACGATTAGGTTTTTTCCGGACATTTCTATTCCGGACCCAATAAATCCTCAGTGATTAACCTGGTTTTAGAACCTGAAAGCAGCTGTGGCTGGCCATGGTTTGACGACAGCTAATTCATGCGGCTTGCTGCCGAATGGAATGCACAACTCATTGAATGAATTGTGATGGAATATACGATTAGATTTACCCCACTGGCTTATTACAATGGACCGAACGATTAGCTATTTCATGTGGCATAAATATTGTGTTTCTGTATATCAGGGTTTAAGCACCCTTTAAAACTTTTACTACATAAAAAAACATGTAAAACTCAACCAATCATAAATTAAAAAAAAAATCTCTCTTCTGTTCAAATGATACTTTAATCTCTCTCTCATTCCGACTTTAATTTTCAAAAGATTATTTTTACCTGAATTCTGCGTATGTGCAAGAGAGACGGTTGCGTGTGCTGCCATTGATATGGCGAACACTACAGCCTGGAATACAGTGGTGTGTCTACCAATTGAGTACCCCATCCCAATATCAGGCTCAGGAAAGTAGACACCCGCCCCAGCTCTATCGCTAGTGATAGATCCGTCGGTGAAAATGTTTAAAGCGGACGGATGAAGCCTCGATTAGGCCCTTCCCTCAGTCCACGATTGCCTTACAGGAAAGCTCACAGAGAAACGACGCCCGACACGAAGCTCAGGTACCATCACATTACAACGCATACTGGCCAGAGGGTATTGTATGTCCAGGCCATTCCCCAGAGAGCAGTGAGAAGAGCCAGTCCAGCCGTCCTCCTAACATCCCCATGAGCGCAATCTGCACACAGCCCAGGTATGACAGATTAAGTAGGACCTGAAGAGCAGCAGTAGCCGTAGAACGCATGAAGCCCGTAATTCCCAAGCAGGCAAGCCTTTGTAAGCCCGTCAGCTTCCGGATCGTAGTCCCCACAAGCGTCCTCGGCAACCATACACAGAAAGCATATGTAAGCATGGGTCAATTGATCGAGTTGTACATCCAGTGCACAACCCTCGGTCTCCTGCCGCATGTGCAGCCAAAGGTTCTCCTGCATTGAGCGAAGACGCTCGTAGCCGCATTAACTTTTTCCTCTAGCTGCAATCACCATGTCAGCTTTGAGCCGAGGAAGACTCCAAGATGCTTGACATAAGGAGAGAGCTGCAGAGTGTGTCCAAAAATTTTGGAAGAAAAAAGTACAGAAGCTTACGTCTTCTGAAGAATAGCACCAAGGTGGTCTTTGTTGGGTTATCTGTCATATTATGCCAGGTGCACCAGTCCTCAAAAATATTGAGGCCTAACTACACGAAAGCACGGGCAGCACTCATGCTGTGCCTGGAAATGGGCAGACTGATGTCATCCGCATACGCTTCACATGAGAATCCCATGTTTTTCAGCACCGTAACGAGTGAATTAATTAACATACACCAGAGTACTGGAGAAAGCACGCCACCTTACGCGCAGCCTCTCTCCACCAACACATCGCACTACAGTGCGGTCAACACCATGTCGGCAAGCGACTCGAGGGTGGCCCCGTCAAAAGCCCCCTCGAAGTCCAGAAAATTTCCCAAGGTAACCAGTCCACGATCCAGTTCCCGCTCAATGACAGTAACCATTGAATTGAGGTCCGTCTCCGTACATCTCTGGCCCTCCGGTAAGTGTGCTGTGAGGTGTTTAAGGGAAAAGTCTTTAGGGCTATTCATCCACAAGCCGCCCCAAATATTTCAAAAGTAATGAGGAGAGGATTATGGTTCGAAAACTCTTGGGCTCCATGTAAGTGGCCTTACCAGGCCTCGGAACGACGGCAACTCTCACCTTCCTCCAAACCTCAGGGACATATCCAAAAGTGATACATGCCCTGATAATGGAATCGATGTATGAAGCCAGCACAACGCTCTTTACATTAAGAAGGACCGGCAATATACCGTCTGGACCCGGGGCTTTAAAAGTCATTGACCATTTCACCTTCTCGGCATCAACTACCTTGGCAGCAGTGCACCAATCAATACTAGTGAAGAGAGGTAGGGGATGTTCGACACACAACTGCAGGTCGAGAGAAAAACTTTACAGGCTTCTTCCTTCGATGCCGTAAAGATGCCATATGGGCTTCTTATAACAGTCAGCCTGTCCGACGGGTCACTCCTAAGAGCCCTGAGCAGCCTAGCAGGTTCACGATACCCGTCAATCTCCTCGCAGAAGTCTACAAAGGCATGTCTTTTGGATTTCCAACAAGCCTCTTTTAGTAACTCTGAGTCTCGCGGTAGAACTGACAGTATTCCTGCGAGCCAGTCTTCCTGGCCTTATAAAAAGCCTTCTGGAAGCCTTACGGAATTTACTAAGACTGCCGTTCCACCACAGCATAGATTTCCTTCCAATGTCCGTACTAATAGGACAGGAAGCTTCGAAAGCCTCAGCCACACCGGATTGCAGCTTTTGTACTGTTTTCTCCAAGGCGGCAATACTTCTAATTTTTTCCACCAGAGAGGCGAGCGTGGAAACTAGTTCCCACAATCAGTCCGTTTTGGATTCTTTTATGGTTTTACCTCAATGGGCGCGGACCCCCCCATGCAGAATTAAATGTAGCGGTGATCGGAGCTAGGCTCCTCTCGCGATATCCTCCAGCCGGAAAACGGCAAAAGCGTCGAAGGACGCAAAAGTCACATCGATGACTTCTTGTCTTCGGCTGGTAGCAAAGGTTGGTTCGTGGCCTTGATTCAACAGAACCAGGTCCGCTGAAGTTATGAACTGCAGCAGTTGCTCACCCCGATGATTACAGTCTGAGCTGCCCCAGACAATGTTATGATCGTTGGCATCAGAACCAGCCAAAACTCCACGCCGATTAGACCTCGCACACTCAACCGCCCGCCATACTCCCTCAGTAGGAGGGGGAGCAGTGGAGTCATACGGAAAATATGCTGAGACAATAATTATTTCCTTATTGACTCCATCCTTCTTGAAGGAGAGCTTGATTGATATAGTGTCCCTATCGCACAAATGAGGCAGTAAGGTCACCACAACGACCTTTGTCACAACAACAGAAGCTCCAGCAATAGAGCACATAGTGTCGTACAGGATATGAACGCCTTGCACCTCCTTTAGACTGTGGATACGGTCCTTCCAGACCCAAAGCTCCTGCGCAAGCATCACTTTTTGTTGTTGGGGTTTTGTACTCATGTCAGCAAGGCAACGTCCTAAAAAAGCAATTGCCGCCTTGCTTTGTTGCAGGTTAATCTGGGTGAAGAGAAGTCCACTCATGCGGATTTCTTCATTACGCCCTTCCTCTTCGTAAGAAAGAATTGGTTCTTCTTCGCACTGCTCAGTTTACCGACACCAGGAGGCTCACTACCACTTTCCACTACCTGTCTAACCGGACCACCGGGTGTCTTAGTCTAAATACAAGTGCGGATAGTCTTGCCTAGACCAGTACGAGAAAGTACGCATGCCATTAAAAGAAACATCACGGGGCCGGGGAGGCCTAAACCAATACCAAAACGTACGGACGTTTTAGGTAGAAACAGCACGGGGACGGATAGGCGTTAAATTTGTGGGCGGATATTCTGACGTAAACCAATACGAAAATCTTACGCACGTCTTAAGCCGAAACAGCACGGGGATGGATATGCGGTCAAAGACTGTGCAGATCTTCTGACCTAGACCAGAACGAAAAGTATGCACGTCTTAGCAGAAATAGCACGGATAGTCGGGAGTTGTTGGCAGTCTGGTTGCTGGGAGGCAACTGACTGATCACTGCGGCACTGGTTCAACTTACATTTCCTCCGGTCTGGTATGGTCTACTCGTATGGCCGGGGTTTGTTAGTCTCTAATATTATTATATTGGGCTGTTCCTCTACTGGTCTTAGACTGGTACTGGTACTGGAGGTTTGTTCAGTTCGAGCTCTCGATCAAGACAGATTTGCGGTAGTAGCGGCCCCTTTATACAGGCTGTCCCAGACTAATATGGCTATATTTTGCCAAATAATTCCTCTCCCCCAGACAAGTGAACAATTCTATGACAGAAGAGACGCAAAATGTTAGCCTACCCGTTAACAGGGTGATTAGTAAACTATGCTTTTTTTCATTAAATACCTGATATCTTCAAAAGTACAGCGTACATAGTCTATTTTGTGACGCCATTGTATGTAGAAGGTCTTTCGTATGAATGTTAAACTACCCACGTACCCCTCCCTAATCCAGAGCTATGAAGTTTCACATTCAAAATTTCGGTTTTTATTATAATTTATTTTTTATTTTTCCGTTATTTTTTTAAAAATACCTCCCCCCTTCACTGCAACATACATTTTTTACCCAGAGTCTTCTCTTTAATTCAACACGTATCTACTATCTGTGACGGTTGAGAATTATTAGCTCTTAATCTATTCAGGTCACAGATAATTTGTTCCCTTTGTAAATGAAAACACGTCATGTCTAATTTCTGTATCACCTGAATATGTTAAGAGTTAATAACTCCTTAATCATTACAGATAGAACATAAATGTAATATATTAAATTAAAGAGGAGACTCTGGGCTTTCGAAATTTTGTAACATAAAAAAGAGTTTGTTAGTTATAAAAAAAAATTAAAAAAATTCAAATTTTGAATTTGAAGCGTCATAACTCTGGAGTGGGCAGGGGTACGTGATCTAGCATATAGGAACGACCTTATGGTTCTACATACAATACCGATCAGCATCTGTGTGGTTCGCGGGCGCAGTGGAATTGAGTTTATGATATTCTGTCATGTCTTGGTCACGTTATCGGCTCTGATGTTGTTGACGTATTTCTGTGGGAAAGCTTTATCATTAGTCTGTATTACACTTAATAGTGTAGACTCCTGCGTGTTTTATTTCTCTACTTGTGAAAAATAAATCATGCAGATCATGGGAATATATATTTTTTATGTAGGTAGGAAAAAAATGGAATGGTAGTATTCTTGTTAGGCATGTGACTTCATTACAATATATATGGAAACCACTTTTATAAGCTGTGGAGGTCTCACTTCTTAACCTAATGCACAAATGCTTTCCACTTATATTGCTACGTGCACTTCTTCTTCTAACTTAACACAGAAATTTCCACCTTTTAGATTATATTTTGATAGGAAAGATGTACTACTAGACACTGTGGAAGACGGGTAGGTATCAAATGCAGATAACCGCACATTCGGTAGGATAGGGGCACTACCATACACTGTGGAAGGCGGGTGGGTCCCAAATGCGGATAACCACATTCGATAGGAAAAAGTTTATTAATTTCTTCGTTAGCTATGAACTGCGAAGTTTTTAGTTGATCGAAGCTTGTTGTTCAACTGATTTGTTCTTAGTACCTGGAAAAGCTACCGTTCTGATGGTTCTAGATGACAAATGACATAACATGTAACTAGAGTTACCATTATTAAGGGCAATGTCAAGAGGGCCTAGTTTATATGCACATTAGTCTTACTTTACCTGAAAATTAGTGTAAATAAATTAGCTGATGCAATGGGATAAGCATTTTTAGCTTATTACACGGGATTAAATAACGGACTTTCATGGATGTGTATTTCAATTTGTAACTTCCTTACACATGTCCCATCATCGGGTTGGATTTGAAATCGTATTTGTTAGAGTTAGAGTTAGAGGTTTTATTAGCTGATTTAGAGTATTGTTGACAACATTAGAGTTTTCAAACAAATTCCGTTGAAAAACCTAAATAACGCTGACATGCTTATATATTTTATATATGTCCATTTTATAATGGACTGCTTGATTTTCTATTTCGTTTGGGTCAACTTTTGTTGGCAGGCGTGTGACAATTTTCTTAATTGCAAGTTTCATTTTCGCTTTAATAATCATATTTTAAGTTCAACAAATTCCAAATACATTCGAAATAGTTACTTTCATTGGAATCTTATCTTTTATAACATCAAAAATTCCATCAGCTCGAATTTTAAAAAAAAATAATAATAACCATTTTTTGTTTTTCTAACGCTAAAAGTAAGTATGGGGGACAAAGAAAAGATTACAAGTGCTTTATTGCTATATATTTCTATTCTATTTATTCATTTGGCAAATGCACTGACTGTAATTAAACTATGGTAGATGTCGTATACAATTTATTATTTGAAGTTCAACGGAATAAAGTAGTTAAACAAAAAAGACACAACGATAGAAAAGTTATCCTATTATAATGTAAGCAATTTCAGTAGAGTCGTTGGTCTATGTTATACTTGTCAGTGCTAAAAAAAAGACTAGAAAGTTAATAGATCAAAGATTGCTATAAAATATATCGCGGAGATAAGTATTTCAATGAGAGATACATGATTAAACATTTCGATTTAGCGAAAAATTTCTTCAAATTATAACTCATTAAAAAGTAATTAAAAATAGATTTTGATTTAAATCGAACAAACGTAACAATTGTTTAAGAATTCTACTTTTATTTACAAATGTTTTTTTTTTCTCAGCAAGGTCATGTGGCCAACCTCCAGATCCATCGAACGGATGGCATGCAGGTGAATGTTATACTTTTGGCTGCCGTGTTACATATCATTGTGGAGAAGGATACGAATTAGTGGGTAAACAAGAACGTTACTGTCAGGCTGATGGATCTTGGACTCCGAAAGAACTTCCCACTTGTGTGTGTAAGTACTTCATACTTTAAATTTAATGGTACCTGTAATATTTAATGAGTTTTTTATTTGTAAAGCATTTTTAACACTCAATACTACGGAAGTAGCATAAAGGATAATCATAGTGTGTTCGTCTCAGCTCTTGTTCTTCTTGTTAATGCAATATTATTTGTTTTGAAGCTCTATATTGTTTATAGCTTTCGAGATAGCGCCTGTTTCTTTTACGTCTTGATCAGCTTTGCCTACGACAGGAATGCATTTAAAATATTGAAAATATCAGTCTGAGATGTATCTACCTATTAAAGGTAATATTATTGTTTGTTAATTGTGAAAATCGAATAAATAATAGTTACCGCAAAATTACTTTGTTGTTTTATTTAATAAAATTGTCTTCATAATATTTTATGGGAAGGTTTTTTTTATTTATTCCTTAAACCTGTGGTTTTGCGGTAGCTATTATTAGCCCTGTCAGCCTGGCCCCTCTCTCATTAGTAGGTTTTAGGAGAGCCGTTTGGCATAAAAGCCTTCCTATTTCCAAAGAGTGTTTATTCAAGTCCACTTGTAAAATTCAGGAGTTGTTGACTGAAACTTATAACGGGCTCTCGGGTTATCCGATTACAAGTCCACTTGTAACCATCAGGAAGTACTGACTACGAGACTGATAATAAAACGTTATAAAGGAAGAAAAATTGTATCCCAAATTAATTCTGTGTTTCATTCGGATTCGGTGTTGCGTCAACTTTCAAATCTAATCACTACCTTAACAAACTAACATTGTTGGACCCTACATTTTTGTGTGCCTACTTATGAATACCAAAATACATTTACCACGCTGAAATTGAAATTTTAAACTTGGAAATAAGGTCAGTACAGCGGTTCGTTTTAATCGGGTGCAAGCTACGACAGGTCAAGTGTGGCTGCGTCCGCCACATTACTTCCCTGCCAGTCAGATCATTGGTTTCAGGGAAAACGAAGAGAAGTTTTGTTGATATGTCCAGCGCCAGCGCTTTGTAGTGGAATCACTGCAAATCCTTCATTAAAAAAATCGGATATGAGGCGATGCTGCTCTTGCTGGTGGCATTCTAAAGTCGTTTGTTGTGTTTTAAGATTGCAAGAATTTTCAGACGTTGGTGGAGGCTCCCCTTGGTTTGACACAGCAGAGTTTTCAGACGCTGACTGAACCCATCCGCAGCTTGTGTTGAATGGGTATTGACGCATTGATTTCAGCCAACAATTAACTCGGTGAAGCAAGGTTTAAGTCGATAAATAGAGATGTTAACCACCAGACCACAGTAAAAAAATTTTTTTTTCTTTTTTTTATTTCTTTTTATTTTATGAGAGATGCATTCCTTAAAAATGCTCTCACCATTTTATGTGAAACCGTTTAGTTTGAAAAACAATACATCCGATTTGCATGAACCAATGTCTTAAACTTTTCGAAGATCTAGTCCCTATGGCACCACGTGGGGAGTTTTTTTTTATGAGCGAAAATTTTTTCCGTGAAAATCGGAAATAAAATTCGCTGGTCCCCAATTTTTTGGTTTCTTTTATATATCGAAATTCCCCTACGTGGTGCTGTAAACCTATATGTCTACTTTCTAAATATGTTTTTAATTTATTTTCCTGATGCACCGTATGGCTTAATCCTTGTCAACCGCCGAGCAGCAATTTCAACGGAGTGTCCCCTTTAAAGCGGCATACACCGCAAACTATACTTTAGATTCGGGTTCAAACATTTATGTAGAATATTCTATATATGTATGTGGGTTATACACATTTAATAAGCATTATACACTGTAAATAGATCATTTAATTCACTTGATTTTAATTCATATAATATAATATAATAATTGTATAAGAATAATAATTGGTGATGGTCACGATTTCCTGGGATTCCTGTTTTTTGTGTAAGCTCTGTAATCCGTGCGACGTCTTCGCCACAGGCGGTTGACGTAAAGCGGAAGTTGTAGTTGCCACATTGATGGCACGGTGTCTTCTTGTTTTGTAGGAGAGTTAATGCTTAGGTAGTCAGTACAGATTCCCACTTGTATATATATTTTGACTAAGAGTATTAATAAAAAAATTCCACTCTTCGGTTGCTCGAAAATAATTACGGAGAATACACCCTCGTACCGCACAGGCACCGTGGTGTGTATTTACGAGTAAGAATTTGTAAAGGGTCTTCGTTAAAAGGTGGAAGCGAGACTTGTAGGGAGTTTGTTCTTATAAATGCGTGCGAATTGTTTTCGAGACCTTCGAATTTAAAGATGGGTTTTTTAAAATGATTTGACGCTGGAACAGGTCTGATATCCGAGAAAAAAATTCGTAATGAAGTGTCAACTTCATTTTGCGATTGTGCCTTAAAATTTTGAAGAAAGTGTCCTGAATTACCTTACGTTTTCCATACACGAGTTCTGCTTTTGATGCAAGGATTTTCTCTGAAGGTAGTTCTGATTGCAAAAAGACCGTAAAATTTTTTCACCATCGGAGTCTTTCTTGAATATTCCTCAAAGGAATATCCTGAGCTCCTTAGTTGTCTATGCTGCCAGCTTCTCCTGGGTTATCGTAAAAGACAATGACATTTTCAATAGTATGTATGAATTTTTAGAAAGGACTATTACTTTTCCACTACTTTTAAAAAATACATTTAACTTCAGAAAAATTTGAACACCGTAAAATTCGCGCTGTAACTACGAAAATTGTACACTTACTTGGTTGCTGGACGAAACTGAGCTCACTCGTCATATCCATTTCTAGAAACAGCAAGTCAAGCTTGAAAGAAGAATCAAAAAATGTCGACCCCATAAAATATTATCTGGACTGTGGACGGTAACATGATTTTTTTACTTTTTAGCATGCTCATTTTCCTAGTAGTCAATAATATTGACCTGTCGATAAAGGTTTATGTAGCGCGTGGATATTTCACTCTAAATATGATCTGTTTGTTGGCACATAAACTGATTTCTTGCAGAAAGAAATATTCTGGGCATGTACGCTTAAATTTGTAAATAAGGCGATTACCCGGGGATTACACGAGATAGTACAGCTTGCATACAAGTCTCCCTTCCAACGCGATTTTTAACTTGACAGCAGAAGGCCGTTCGGTTGATGTCTTATCATATTGCATGTAAGTTCATTTAAAAAATGGCATTGAGACGTAAAGTTATGCATATATTGGAAAATTATAGCAATAAAGGAAGCAATAAAGGAAGTAGCAGAATAAGGAAGGTGTTGGTAAATGATGTGATGCAAATGATCCCAGAAAATCTCATTTTCCCAGAATAAATTTATCAAATTATCTCAAGCATTTCTTTTCCCCTATCTTGAAAACTGTATAATGTCAAATTACTATCACCTCAGCTTCCATGGTTTTTCATCATGCAAGTTCGCTGAAAGCTGAACTGCCAGAATGGCAGTAGAGTTAAACACGTGTAAGAAGTATAGCATGCAAGCTGTACTATTACGTGTAACCCCCGGGTTAGACTTGAGAAATATCGCGTGCGCTTGAATTTTAAATTTTACTATGAGCCGCTTACATTTCAGGAATGTCATGTGCGCTTGAATGAGAATATCTACCGCTTGGATGTAAACATGGCACGTATACTTGACTTTGAGCCCTAGTATTTGTGCACACATTTTTAGGCATAAAATTACTGGGTTATGTTAAGTTATGGATGCATTTTTGGGCCCACTTCAATATTTTGGAAAGTTCTTGATGTATTTGGTTATTCTTTCATAAACTTCCATTTTTGTGTATTAAGATCCAGCTACGCAATAATATTTCAAAAGTCTAACATTAGTTTATATACATATATTTGTCGCAATTGTACTCATCAGCATTTTGTACATTGCATTTTTGTTTATCATATTCCGTAACACCAGACTCAAAGGTCCACCGCTTGAATAATCTTCTCTTGGGAGAGCTGTATGCCGACATATTTATGCTGATAAGGCTAAGTGCTGAGTAAGCTGTTAGCACGGTGAAGTGCACGTCTTCACTTGAGTTGAAATTTATGTAAATTAATTAGTTCGGAATAAAGTGGAGTTTTTCTACCATCCCAAATATTTCAGTAAATTCACTTTTGGGGTAATAATTTTGGTTTACAACTTTATGCGCTTGTGGTCCTCGTTCAGAGTTCTTGGTAAAAGAAGCAAGGGCCTACGTCATTAAAGGGAAACTAAAACAATTTTACCCCAACGTGATTTCACGTCATAATCGAATCTCATTGTTGCTTATCTCTGGAGTGTGACATCATATTACACCATGGATAAATTTGGAAAACAAATGGCTGAGCTAGGGGCTAAGATAAAATGCATTACAGCCAACTACAGGAAGGACTTCTTCGACAAATGAGAAGACGACCAACTTCAACAGCCCGACAAAGCCTTAAAAACTGCAGACGCACCTTCAAAGCCACCTCCAAAACAAGCAATGTCAAAGTCACTTCAAACTGACAATATTACAAAATCAAAGCTGGCACATATTAGTCAACATTGGTCTCAGATAGAGAATCAGAACTACCCATATTTGACGGAAATTATCATAAATGGGACCAATTTTACCATTTTTTTTTGCAAATGGTCCACGATCCACGATCAAGCACTATCGAATTGTCAAATGATGTTTGATTTAAAGACAACAACCAGGTTTGTTGAGGCAGAGAAATACACCAAACATCTTCCTCTGAGCGACACCTGAAAGCTGCTGCAAGATCGTTAAAACAATATGCTAGTTTTAGTAGTCGGTCTGATCAACAAACTTTTGGACGTCAATTAAGTTGGGACCTCCATTTCATGGTAAAAATTTTGAATACGTCAAAATTTAGGGCTCAATTTGGGCTAATTTAATGCCACTTCCTCGAATTTAATCTTCTAGTATATTTAAAAAAATCTATGGATAACCCAACTTTATTAAAAGTTAGGACCACCACTACTGAAAATAGGTTAAGTAGCATTCTCACAACAGTGCTCACTGCATAATATTTTAGGGCTTCATTAGAGATAATTTAATACCACATCCCCGAATTTAATGCTCTAGTATATTTTCAAAAATCCATAGATAATCCAGTTAAGACCACCACTACTTAAGTTAAGTTAGATAGTATTGTCAAAAAAAGCGTGCACTGCATAATATTTTAGGGCTCAATTGGGGTTAACATATTGCCTCTATCCCGAAGGTAAAACTGTAATCGTTACCAAGCAAGTAGAAAAATAGAAATTTTAAATAAAAATGCTCCATCGAACTTGAGCCTACACGCTACCTAAATATTAATATTTCTGTGTTTTCCAATAGGATTCGTAACGGATTTCTACATACATAACTTTCCGTGGAGGGGTAGTAGAGAAATGCGGTTGTTTTATTTGTATTTGTGATAAAAATTGGTTGTCCGGTGAGACGGTGAGAGGTAGTACTACCCCCCCCCCCCATAAGGGTAGCGCAAAATATGGCGTGCAGGTTGTCAAATTAATGAGGGTGGAGAGTATAATCGAGTGGCGGGGTTACTTTTTTGATGCTGTAAGATTCATACGAACATTTGTAACGTTAAAGAAGGTCTTTTAGCACTTGGGTCAAATACACCCCCGCTTCCATCATTTTGCATATATTCGGCTCGTTCCTTCCTTTATATGCATTAGTGGGCTGTTGCGAACGTTTTTCGCTAAGGTGAAAAATTTCCCGAACGTGACGGCTGTTCGCAAACATGAGATAAAGTAAACCCATTTTTTCACAAAAAAAGAACTGCCATTTGCCAGTTTAAAAAGAACTGATTCATTTCTTTTCGAGTTATCTCCGAAACTAATTACCAGCTTCAAAAACGAATTAGATATGTGATTAGGGGACCAAATGTAGATCATTCCACAAAGATGCCTTAACGTTTATATTTATACATTTTATAACATCTCTTCTGGGCTGAAAGACGAACAAATTGAGCTTTTTTAAATTAAAATGTAAAAAAATTTGGTTGGAAAGGAACTACAGAGCTCACAATTAGGATAGCCAGAAAAAATGACCAGAGCTATAAAGAGCTCTACTAGTAATAAAAGGGGCAAGAGCGGAAGAGCTCAATTACCTTGAAGTGTAGACATGTCGGAGCTCAGGGAACCCTCAGTTTAGTTCGAAATGAAGAACACTTCTAGAGTTCAAAATTAACTCTGCTTTCTTTATTCCAGTTGCTCTGTATTTATACACTTTGATTTATGCTGAACTCATTTTCTATATTTCTGATTAACGAAATGCATTCGGACATTGATATATCCTTTACTAAACATAATTACAGCGCTTGCAGATTTTTGCACACTCAGCACCGTTTATTTTCTAGTACCATGTGCTTTTTGTTATGCTTTTATTACCGTAAAGCATAAGCATAGAGTAAAGCATTATTGTCGTGTATTCATTAATACATGGCCATTTAAAGGGTTTTCCAATAAGAGGTGTTATTTTGATATTCAAAGCAAAATGCCATTTTCTGAGATAAATGATCGGATCTTTATATCATTATAAAGAGGAAGGTATGCCGTTAGTAATGAAAAAAAAACATCAGCCAAATGACCACCCGGACCCGGAAGAAGTCGCATGGTGTTAAGTCACAAGATCTCGGTGGCCAATTGTGATCACCTCTTCGAGAGATAAGACGGTCCGGAAACTTTTCCCGTAAACGATCAATGGTTTCGTTGCTTGTATGGTACGTAGCGCCGTCTTGTTGAAAGTAAACCTTGTCCAGATCAATACCATCCAATTCCGGCCATAAAAAATCATTAATCATCTGTCGATAGCGCAATCCATTCACCGTAACTGTTGCTCCAACCTCATTTTCGAAAAAGTAAGGTCCAATGACCCCGCGGGACCATAAACCGCACCAAACAGTCACACGTTGAGGATAGAGAGGCTTTTCAACAATAACTCTTGGGTTTTCCAAGCCCCAGATGCGACAATTTAGCTTGTTGAAAAAGCCATCGAGGTGGAAATGGGCCTCATCACTCAAGATGAGTTGTCGGTGGAATTCTGGATCATTTTCATGCATTTCAAGGACCCAATCAGCAAAGACTCGACGTTGTTGATGATCGGCCGGCTTGAGTTCTTGTGTTATCTGAACTTTATAAGCCTTAAGACCCAAATCTTTATGCAAAATACGGTGTAGTGATGTTTGTGGAATGCCTAATTCCAAAGAACGACGAGGAATGGACAAACCTGGGTTTTCTTCAACACTTTCGGCTACAGCAGCAATATTCTCGGCTGTTCTTGAGCGACGTGCACGGGTTTTATTCTTGACATCACTAACTTGTCCCTACAGCTCGAATTTTTCTACCAATTTCTGTATTGCGGTCCGACAAGGTGCTACACGACGACCCATAAATGTTCGAGTTTTATGAACCGTATCTGCCACATTTTCACCATTTTTATAGTGAATTTTAATAATTTCAATGCGTTACTGAATCGTGAATTGTTCCATTTTTATTAATGGCGTAGTTTCTACTTGTGAAATGTCAAAAAATGACAGCTCCAAAAGTGATATCTACCGAAATAGCGGGCTAATTAAAATAACACCTCTTATTGGAAAACCCTTTATATGTGAATAAGCTTTCGCTTGTCCGGACATAACTTTTGTTTCTTTATTTTTTGTATACCATTCTTTCTGCATGTATATACAATGCAGTGCATCACTTTATAAGTGCTTCGCTCGATCAATGTTCTATGCATATCAATTTTTCTATGTCAATTTATAATGGTGTGTATATAGATTTGCTCTATAACCGCACGGACCTTACATTTCCAGAAACAGCATTCAACATCTCCGGTTTATCGTAAAAAATTTATATGAGGCAATTCCGTTGCTTTCTTCAAATTCTATAAGCATTTAAGTTCGATAATTCTTTGAGCACCCATTGACTAGAATTAACGTATTTTTCTGAGCTCTTTGGCAAGAATTACTATATTTTTCTGGGTGGATATATGTGCCCGTAGTAGATCAAGAAATAATACTGACAAATATTCTACATCTCCGCAATGAAAAATGCTAGTAGTGTTTTCTTGGTCACGATTACTTTTTACCTTCGGGGTAGAGGCATTAAATTAGCCCTAATTGAGCCCTAAAATATTATGCAATGAACGCTGCTGTGAGAATTCTATTTAACTTATTTTCAGTAGTGGTGGTCCTAACTTTTAATAAATTTGGATTATTCATGATTTTTTTTTAATATACTAGAGCATTAAATTCGGGGATGTGGCCCTAATTAAGCCCTAAAATATTATGCAGGGAACACTGTTGTGAGAATACTGTTTAACTTATTTGCAGTAGAGGTGGTCCTAACTTTTAATAAAGTTGGGTTATCCGTGGATTTTTTTTTTAATATACTACAGTATTAAATTTGGGGATGTGGCATTAAATCAGAGTTAATTGAGCCCTAAAGTATTATGCAGTGAACACTGTTGTGAAAATACTATTTAACCAATTTTCAGTACTGGTGGTCCTAACTTTTAATAAAGTTGGGTTATCCAAGGATTTTGTTTAAATATACTAGAGCATTACATTCGGGGAATTGCCATTAAATTATCCCTAATTGAGCCCTTAGTATTGACGTATTCAAAAGGTTTCTACGATCAAATGGCGGGGTCAACTTAATGGACGTATCTTTTGGGGCAATCTTCCCAAACATCCGACAGTATTTCAGCTACCGCTGAGAAAAAACGATACGACACAAAAATGCATATTAGCATTGAAGAATTTAGAGGTCGTCACCTCAGTACTTATATGTCCTATAGACCAAAAAGTTCATTTTGTAGAAACCGATTTTTAAAGTTTACCTTGTGAGAAAAGTGACTTCTTTTTACTGTGTACTTCATTAAGGAATCTCACTAGAAAGTATGTCTACTTGTAAATGAAATCCTGAATATCTTTAAGAAAAATAAGTTAGTCTTATATTTAAAATTGAATAAAGTATAAAAAACGTTACGACTGGATATAGAACGCATTTAGTACAATGACTTCCTATGTGCAAAATATTTAGGATATCGAACAAAATGTCTGGATATAGACCATTTAAGACCTGAGCACTTTTAAGTTTTCACCTGTGTGAATGGCTTATAGTAAGGCAGAAAAGTGAAAGTTTGTGCTAGTCAGGAAATAAAAAAATTGTTAATGAGTATAAAAAAAAAACAATATTTATTCGATTCCAGTTTTACATAAATTATATTCAAAAACAAACAACATTTTCATTTATTGTACACACAAAATTTAAAAAACAAAAATCAATTCATTTTATTTAATGATAGTCTTGTAAAATGTTTGGTCCACTACCAGCATATACGACAGCATTGACATAATGTCCCGTTTTTTCTCTGCAGTTAAGGACATTTTAGCATTAAGTAATTTTACGTGTGGAATACTGAATTCCTCAATTATTGGTAAGTCTTTCCTTGACGATGCAGCCTCTGCTTTTCTTTGTAATTTTTTTTGTTTAATAATTTTACTCGCTAAAAAGCTCCGGTCAGTATGGTTTTTTTTATAAAATAACGTAGGCAAATCTGAGCTGCAATATTTGATTTGCTCGATCTTTTGGTAAGGCACCATCTGAAAATTCAAACTGGCAGCGTTGTAATTAAAAAAGTTCCCTGGTTTCATCTGCAATATCTTCAGTTTTATATTTTTATAATTCATTTTTTTTCAACATTACTAATAAGGAAACAGGGCTATAAATTTCCAAATTTTTCAAGTGCTTTTCAATCCCACTATGAACACAAATTCCAATTGCTGAATATGGGAGTGACCAGTTTCCGAATATTTTTGTATTATACTTTTGATTTGCGGATTATTATTCAAAAATTGCAGTAGTGCCAAAGATGTCAATCTGTTCTTTTTTGTGGGACACAAGAGTCTGACCACAATACAATTTTAATTATTTCTGGAATATCTTCCAAGACTCTCTCCAAAATGTGAACGAAGGCACTAGCACTGTCGTTCCTTGATCGTCCACTTTGTAGTTCATGCCAAATACTGCAGTACGTCAATTTATTCAAACTGCAATGTGCTGTTAAATTGTATACGCTAAATTTGCGCTTATAGAAAAAGTTTGAGACGTTGGCGCGAGGCAGAGCAAATACTTTTTGTAAATCATATGATATGATAGCTGTTCCATCTAGTCCCATTGATCTTAACTTTTCTCTTTCAAGTTTGGCAGCAGCATTGCTTTGTTTGTGTTTATCGAACTCCAAACGTTCAATATTTGTTGGGGAAGATATGTTCTTAAATTTTGCGCATATGTCACACATATCTTTTTTCGGCTTAAAGAAGGACAAGTTGAAGTGTGTGCTAAATATCTCAGAGTATTTATGGAGTTTAATTAATTTATTCTTGAATGTACAGTTTGTGCATTTTTGTAATATTTAAATCTGGCGCCAAATACTGCTTAGAAGTTTTGGCACGGCAGTAATGCGAATCCATACATGGAAACTTTTGAATATGTTGCTTTATTTCTGCAATCTGCTGCTCTGGAGTGATTCTTTTCACATGTTTTCCCTTTCTTTGTGCCGCGGGTGTACCCGTCTCCGAATTTAAATCTGCTGACTTATGTCTAAAGTTGTTAAGAAAAAGCGTTGGCAAACCCGAAATACGTGTTCCTTATTTTACAGCGAATAGTGATATGAATAAGTTTTCTTAGATTTAGTTTGCAATGTACGTTTGCGTTGAGCAGGTATTCTCTTCACAAATTTAGCATAAAAATGACTTTTCTCGCAGTCATTTAATGTCCAAAACGCATCGTGGATCGCTTTTCGGTCTTCATCGGAGAATATAACACCGCATTGAAAAACACATGTTTTATCACAGCCAGCTGGCTTAAGACACCTTGCTTTATGCTTATTACCTTTTACGTCCAAGTATTCTTTACCAGATTCCCTTAATCTCTTCTCAACATTTTTTTTTCCAATTCTTTGGTTTCCGGGTCCTTTTTCTCGAGTTGTTTCCAATGTTCCCAAAGTTCTGCAACAAATTCATTTGGAGCAATTTGTTGGATTGTTACTGGATAAGAGCAACTTTCGGTCTCCAACCCTCGATTGCTTTGAGGTTCAACATCTTCGATCTGTTGCTGTATTTGCATGCAATGTTCCGGTGTATAATTTGGATCAGCCTCAGAGTCGTCGAAAGTTGATAGCGGTGAATCCAAATCGCGTAGCATTCTAGAAGGAATTAAAACTATTTGAAATTGGTATAAAGCTGTATACATCATACACACCTTTGTAAATGTTCGTTAAGCTGAGGTGCAGGAGACGATTCTGGAATCTCGCGTTTACTGGAAGAAGTATTCAGTTAAATCTATGTGCTTATTATATACGAATTAACTAAAGAAAAAGCTTACTTCTCGTGTGCCGCATTCATTTTAAATCACTTTTCGATATGATCCTCACCCTTCAGCTGACCGTGATGCACTGGATTATTTTCGCTGATTTTCCTTTATTTATGTAAATCGCGTCAACTTAAGGTTATCAATTGGACATAGAACAAATAAGCACAAAGTGTTAGTTATGGGATATAGAATAAACTACATTATTCTTAGGATATAGAACAAATAAGTAATAACTTAACAAAAAAGTAAATATTCTTATACTATTGTTCTATATGATAAAAAAACAAGCCCTAATGTACAAAGTACAAATAAGAGTGGGCAGTGTGCAAAATTTTTGGTGCATAGAACAAATCAAGCACTCGATATCTCTGGAAATATTTGAGATAGAGCATTATCGATACCACCATTCGAAAGAGCGCAGGCGAAAACGGTAGAATGTGTCAAAAAGTGAAAAATTCAACTTTTGGTGTATAGAACAAATAAGTACTGGGGTGACGAGGTCTCAACTACAAATTGGGATCCCTGAGTAGTTGTTCTATGAGAGCACGAGATCATAGTTTTTATTTAGAACTGTAACCCACAGATGGCGCCACCGTTGCTCAGCTGGTTTGAGTCCACGCTAATTGTGAACCTAGGTTTTGTGGCTTCTTATGTTTTCAAGTGTTGCGCCTAAATTTAGGCTTTGGTTTTGAATTAATATTAGTAATAGTTAAAGTTAACACAACGAAATTTTTGTTCATGCCAATGGATTCTAGATGGTGGGCGTACTTTAATATATGACAGGGAGGAGGGGAATAAAATTTTCATCAGAAATCCTCTACGGGCTTTGGTTTTCGAGATATTAGCGTATTAATAATTCAAGTTATTTTTGTTCAAGCCAATGGATTCTAGGTAGTGTGGGGCAGGGGAGGCGAAAGTCTCATCAGAAATCCTCTACCGGCTCGCCATTTCTTGAGTTAGGTTACCTAGCGGCATTAGCCGGAACTAGCAGGATGCTGTGCTCTTTTATTAGGTGGAAGTTATAAATATCAGCATGATGTCGTCTTGGCTGTGCTGTTTCCAATTTTTTTAGCGGGGAAATTGTTTGATTTAATTCGGTTCTGTTTCTGTCTTTCGTACTGCTTCAATTCTTCCCGGTAGCGACTTTAGTAGATCAAGTGGAGTAGCTATTAAAGCACAATTCCTAGATTTGTGTGGAGTAGCTATTAAAGCATAACTCCTAGGTTTAGTATGGAGCAGCTATTGAAGCACAACTCCTGAGGTTAGTATGGAGTAGCTATTGAAGCACAACTACTAAGTAAATATACCGTTTGACGTTCACTGACTAACTCTCTTTAATTTACAATTTCTTCGCTTATTTATATAAAAGTAATCTTATTAAATACGCGAAAACTGTAAATTACTTCCGACCAGCACTTTGTATATAGGTCATATCTATTTCATTCACAGTTTATAAACTAATCGCGGCACTCGTCGCTTTCGTACATATATACACATATTTTCCTCTGACTAAAATCATGCTGAATGTTTTGCTAGTACATTATCGCATTTGTCATTACATACGTACATACATAAATCTTGATAAATCTTGCCAACGCTAACCGCTTGTTACTCTTTCATCGTGACATTCATGATTTACATACATACCTACATAAATATCTATTTCTTCATACACACATCGTCAAGCATCATTTGGTCACCTGTGTTCTACCGCTGGCGCAAGGTTATCGTATTATAACGTGCGAATTCTTGCGCGCAGGGTATTGCATTACTCGATCTCCCTTTACTTATTTCCACAAGTGTTTAAGTAATTGGGGAAGGTCAGTAACGAGTGGAATTACAATGTAATGAAAACGATATAGGTATGCATGTTCATTGAAAAATTACTTAAATGTGTATGCTTGCGCTTGCTAGCATTTCTTCGATAATTGACGTAGGTATATAAAGGGTTTTCCAATAAGAGGTGTTATTTTAATTAGCCCGCTATTTCGGTAGACGTCACTTTTGGAGCTGTGATTTTTTGACATTTGACAAGTAGAAACTACGCCATTAATAAAAATGGAACGATTCGCGATTCAACAACGCATTGAAATTATTAAAATTCACTATAAAAATGGTGAAAATGTGGCAAATACGGTTCGTAAAACTCGAACATTTTTGAGTCGTGTGAAGCACCTTGTCGGACCGCAATACAGAAATTGGTAGAAAAATTCGAGCTGTCGGGACAAGTTAGTGATGTGAAGAATAAAACCCGTGCACGTCGCTCAAGAACAGCCGAGAATATTGCTGCCGTAGCCGAAAGTGTTGAAGAAAACCCAGGTTTGTCCATTCCTCGTCGTTCTTTGGAACTCAAGCCGGCCGATCATCAACAACGTCGAGTCTTTGCTGATTGGGTCCTTGAAATGCATGAAAATAATCCGGAATTCCATCGAAAACTCATCTTGAGTGATGAGGCCCATTTCTACCTCGATGGCTTCGTCAACAAGCTAAATTGTCGCAACTGGGGCTCGGAATACCCAAGAGTTATTGTTGAAAAGCCTCTCTATCCTCAACGTGTGACTGTTTGGTGCGGTTTATGGTCCCGCGGGGTCATTGGACCTTACTTTTTCGAAAATGAGGCTGGAGCAACAGTTACGGTGAATGGATTGCGCTATCGACAGATGATTAATGATTTTTTATGGCCGGAATTGGATGGTATTGATCTGGACAACGTTTACTATCAACAAGACGGCGCTACGTGCCATACAAGCAACGAAACCATTGATCTTATACGGGAAAAGTTTCCGGACCGTGTTATCTCTCGAAAAGGTGATCACAATTGGCCACCGAGATCTTGTGACTTAACACCTTGCGACTTCTTCCTTTGGGGCCACGTGAAAGAGAAGGTCTACGCCAACAGCCCAGCGTCGATTCAAGACCTCAAAGAGGGAATTCGTGAGGCTATCGAGGACATAGGGCAGCCACTTTGCGATTTGGTTATGTAAAATTTCATGAAAAGGATATGGTCCTGTAGGCGTGGTCGTGGCGGTCGTTTGGCTAATGTTATTTTCCTTTATAAACGGCATACCTTCTTCTTTATAACGAAATATAGATCCCATCATTATCTCAAGAAATGTCATTTTTCTTTGAATATCAAAATAACACCTCTTATTGGAAAACCCTTTACATATGTAATTATGTTTGCTAGAGCTTCCTAGCTGAGGAATGTATGTAACATACTAAAAATTGTTAGTGGAAGTATGTATGTAACAACTGAAAGCTACACCCTATGTAAGCAATTATCATTCTTGTTTCGATTATCACTCTTAAGCAATGTATTCCGCAGAAAATACATTAAATTTAGTCCAAAATATACATTATAAATAAAAATTGTATTATGGTTATAATGCCATTTATTGAAATAATTCGTTTTAATTGTATTATAGCTTAAGTCTAAAGTCTTTTTCTTTAGTTCAGGAAAGCTAAGATTTCAAATATCCTGATTCTGATCTTTATAATGAATATTCCTTATGCCTTTAGACCGACATGGCTTAGAAGTTTCCTTGTGCACCATTTTCACAAATAACATCTCTCCGTCTTTTCTTTTTGCAATATTTGTTGGACTATCCTGATTTTTCGAGCTGTTGGTAGGGGACAGGCGACTCGTTTTTGGATGGAAAACTTTCTTCTTTATTTCTAGAAAGCATCGATTTCATAGATGTAGACTGAGCCTTATATGAATATTCTTTGTAGTATCCTTAGAACTCGTTTTTAAAATATTGCGTAATTAGCTTACCACGAATCAGTGGTCTGTTTGGGTAAGGAGAAAAACATCAACTGAAAAACAAGTTATGAAAATATTATTTATATGTATTTGGCACATGGTCTTGGAGGCAGCAATTTGTCCTTGACGTCTGATGTCACCTTAACCTTTGAAAGTGTCTGTTCTTGGGTTCACTTGGATGATGAGTAGTGCAAGTGATATGGGAGATTATAATTAGCTCTGAGTAAATAGTAAAGAAAAAGATTTCTGATAACAGTATGTTCCATACATAATCTTACAGGTGAAAGAAAACTTTAAATAATCTGGTAACTGCATTTCCTTATAAACCTTATATAAATTCAATTGTGTCCAAACCGCGCTATAGATATTTGTTCTAGATGATGTATTACCAGAAGCTTGGGCAATATATATCATATATAATTGCAACTTCTCTTGAAATCGCTCGACTTTATTTAATTAATTCCATGGCAGCCTTCGGGTTACTGAAGAGTTTTTAATCTTTGTAGACTGCTTCATTAAATCAAAGAAGTCGCCCATTGAAGACATAAGAGAAGACATCACGCCTGCAACGGGCGCCTTTTTGTGACATAGGAATAGTTTTGAAACTACTCAATTCCGATTTGATTAGACTGGATTTCCTTGCTTGAGCCTAACTATATGTTGGCCTCACCACTAGTAGCCCTAACAGTGACAGCCTGGGCCCCGTGTTGGAAGCTCTGTAATCAACTTGGTGTTTTAATTAAGGATACATCGTCATCATACTTCAAGTCCTGGGGAGTCTGCTAACTGCAAAACGTTAAATTCGCATTCAAATAGCCGGGTCATACTCTGGTGGGGTTCTTAAGGGCATACTTTTCCTGTATATTTCTTAGTTCGTAGTGATTACTTTGGTATATGTTTATATTCTTTATATTTATATATGTTCTACTATTATCGGCGCTGCAATATTTCGAAGCGGCTTGTAAGTCAGTTATTAAGTGGCTATCCATAACATATATGGTCACTTCGTCACTTTCATTTTGTTTTTTTTTTATAGCATTTCTATAAGTTCGTGTTTTTCAATTTAATCTGTGCCAACATCTTATCGCACTCTCAGTTCATTCAGGGCTGGATGCTTGTCTTCCTCTTGTAGATTACTGAATTTCGCTCTTTTATTAACAGTCGTTTAATACAATATTTAGTTGTCCTATGTGTTACCTTTTCCTACTCTTATTATTGCTAGTTAGTTTTAGTTATATTCTCTTAATTTCTACATTTATCTTAATATTTAATCTTTATTTTAAATTCTATTCTTGTATTTCCTCGTATACCCTTAGTCTTGATTATAAGATTTTTTCCTAATATATATACCTTCTTATACCTTGCGCTTTTATCATAATATTCCAATATATATATATTCCACTTAAGCTCTAACCAGCTGTTTTCACCTTTGTGAGCTGGTGTTGGCGCGTTTATATACATTATATTCAGTGCTAACGTATATTTTGTTTAGTAATCTTTGTTGTTTGAATTTCTTTATTTTTAGTTCACATTCTGTTATTTCTTCTGATAACATCCAATCTTTTATATCGAAAGTCTACTGACATTGGCTTGGTTATTTTATCAATTGTTTCAGATATGTCTGGCATTCTCACTCGCTCGAAGATTGCTGAAGATTCTCTCAGCTCAACTGTTGCCGCCAACAGTAAAATAATTCGTGGAGTTTCATTGACCAAAAAGTCTGCGGAACATTTAGACAAAACGAACTCTTTGGATAGCTCTGTTATAAAGAACTCTTTATCTAAGGGTCCAGCTTGATCTAAGGGCCCAGCTAAAATTTTTGCCCAAATCTGACCCCATCACTAACACTACTGCAGTTACATCCTCGCCTAAAAACAAGCCCAAAGTTAAGAAAGCTAAGAAAACCAAGGCTTCTAAGACAGGGAGAGCTGCCAATAAAGCTAAGGGTGCTTGTCGTCCTAATGGTCATCGCTATGTTGTATGTACTGAACGTAATCCTATTAAGCGTAATAATGAAAAGATTTTCGCGTGGATTTCCTGTGACGCCTGTTCGCTTTGGTTTCACACGGTTTGTGCAAATATTTCTGTGGTAGACTACTTGTAATGAATTCACCTTCATTCCTATATTTCCCTATAAAAATACATTGCAATGAATTGCATGCATATACCTACCCATCATTCTTTTTACTAAAATTAAATGTCCCAATTTACAAGCCGATTGCTTGATTTAAAATTGCTGCCGTTGCTACGGTAATGTATTGCACCTCCACCGAGCATAAACAATACCGGCAACACAATTTCGTCATCACTAGACTAAAGTGCCTAATCAGCTTAGCGATACATTGCATTGCTCCCATGCTCGGTAGGTCAACATAGCAATGACCCTACACTGTCAGGCATATAGTAAGAACCAATGACGTACGCCTCTTGTATTGTGCTTTCGATAAACAACGACCGGCACATAGGCGCACGTACAATAAATGATCAGTGATAGGCGCCTCCTCTTTTTTTTCTTTTTTTCTTCCTCTCAACATTTAATTAAGAATGATCGTTGACTGGCATTCTTCATTTTTCGTTAAATTTTATTAAATATTTCCCCCCTAAGGAAAATTATTATGTATCGATTGAATGGTCAATAAAAACCCGGGCAATGGTCAATAAAAACCAGGGCATTAAGAGTTTAGTGTGCTTTTGATAGGAGATAGGGAACCAGAGAGTCCCCCGACCACCGGTAAGGCCTCTTATTCGAAGTAATAAGATACAGCAACATTGTTCTTTTTTTTTAATAAATTTTAAAAGGCTCAAAAGTAGTCAAGAGTCAATAAATAAAAGTGTAACAATTTTAAAGAAAACTTAAAACCATAAAGGATTTTTTTTAAGGGCTGGTGACCTTCTCTTACTAGAAAGCACTCCCAAGTCCTTTGTTGCTAGCGGCAACTAATACCCGCACAACATAAAAACTGGTGACAGCGGTGGGATCATTATTCTAAATAAAAAGTTAAGAAAGCTAGATCCAAGCTACCCAACATACATATTAAGGTAACCTAAGCCAGGCGCTCAGAGGATACCCAACGTTGCCTAAGAGAACCCAGGCTCTAGAGATGGTGAAATAAATTGAGTAAAACGAACTCAGAAGGCATCATAAAGAAATCATCAGGAAGACATCAACACTATGGACCCTAGAGAAGAAAAAGCCAAGGAACTGCAGAAAAAAGTCGAAGAATTCACTAGAACCGCAGAATCCGATGAAGAGACGATGGACTTTGAAGAATACAGGAAATTAAGCAATTTAAGGTTACTGTTCGAAGTAAAAGATTCACGTTGTGGTATATCGTCGTTACTCAAGAACTGAACTTTATTATAAAAATCAATCTATATATATATATATATACATTATGATTGTTTGCTTAAGCACTAAAGTTAATTACAAAAAATGCTCGCTACATAAAATTATGTCGACACATATTGTAAAAAAGTATGCATCATAAGTTCACTCACATGAGGTGTGCGATCATTATATTGCTGACACTGAGTATTATGAAATTGTGTCAATTGAATGAAAGGTGAATGATATTATGATGCATCTATATTTTATGATTTATAATTAATTTGGAATGATTAATATGAATTGTGTAGGTATGTATATGTACATCATATGTATTCTGTACATTCTTCCCCTTCAAGGTTCAGTGACGGCAAGTCTGGTTGATTATCCCCTTGTGTTAGGTGTCGTGGAGCTGGCTGCGGTTGTTTAATCTTCTTCCCTTGTAGCTTTAGTTTTTTGTGCCGTCGACAGAAATAGTATACGCACAGCATGAGCATAATGGCTAATAGGATGTATACGCTTGTATAATTATGAAGGTCATGGGTGGTTAGCCTTGGCATATTGTTGATGCGTTGCTGTTGAAGTTCTATTGAATTTTCTAATTCGCTTAGGTTGATACTACTTGCTTTTTTAATCGCTTGTGGAAACTGGACTACTTCATGTGATCGAGCGCTTAGGTTAAGATGGTTTGAAATGACTTGGCCATCAGGAATGAACGATGAGTATATCTTTCCAGATAGTTTGTTGTTAGAGCTGATATATAGTGTAAGAAGCTTGATTATACAGTTCGGGCGAAGTTTATTGATCCCACTGGCATTCAAAGATATGGAGTGCAAAGTTTCTTCACAAATTATGTCGAAATGCGTCTCTTCCTAACCTGACCTTCCTAAATATTCAATGGACCATTTTTTCCAGAACTCCTGTTTCATTCTTTCTGTGTGGTCCCATCTATCTAGTAGGTTTGGATTTGTTTCTAGAAAGTCCTTTTCTGGAACTGTCAGTATAGGAGAACCCCTTATGAAGTGAGCAGGAGTGAGTACTTCAAGACTCTCTGGGTCTTCTGAGAGTGGACAAAGTGGCCGCGAATTGAGACATGCCTCTATTTGTGCCATTAACGTGCACATTGCTTCTCGTTTCGTTTTTCCAATAACTCCTCGCATGTGATATTTAATAGATTTGACACCAGCCTCCCAAAGACCTCCGAAATGGGGGGATGTGGGAGGTATGAAGTGTCACTGTGTTCCGACTTCCTGTAGAGCTGTATTTACATCAATCAGTCTTATACGAATTTAATTAATGAAGATCACTTAATAATCTATTTGCGTAAACAAAGTTTGTAGCACTGTGACTGTAAAGATGTGCTACTGGTCCTCTTCTGCTAGTAAATCGTTTAAAGGCTGCGATGAATGCCTTGGATGTAAGGTCAGTAACTACTTCTATATGTATCGCTTTTGAAGTGAAGCATATAAATATTGCAATATAGACTTTATGAGTGTTATTGCCTCTACCCTTTGCTAGTAGTATCTCGAAGGGTCCGGCGTAATCGACACTAGTGTGTGTAAATGGAGGACTGGGCACGACTCTAGCTGTTGGCAGCATACCCATCATTTGTTGAGACATTCGTGCCTTATATCGATGACACTTAATGCATTTGTGGATGTTCAGACTTTAATACATTATAGATTAATCATATATCATCATATAGATATAGCAATTAGAATTTCAATATATGAAAATAAATATACCTACCTACATACATATGAAAAAAATACAAATTCATATTTCATTTTTTCATTCTCACCGAATGGGAATCTCACGCAAATTATGCTGAGTAGGCACATGTGCCCGTCGCCACCAGACGAAATACGATATACACATTTGTGTCATATTATGAAGGCATGCATGGGAATCCGAATTTGTGTGAGATTCTCATTCTTATTATTTGCAAAAAAAGAAACTAGCTTAGTAAACATTTTTGTTGTGTTATAAATTAAGTTTTATGAAAATATAATTTGTTAGTCTCGTTTCAATCATCAAGTGAGAAGTTTTATTTTAAATTCTACGTAGTTTCGATTTTGAATTGGCGTTGCGGTACAAGCACCGTTAACATACCATATTGGTAAATTCTAGGTACAAGCACCTTGACTAAGCAGCACGAAATTCAACGTAGAATTCTTTACAATCTTTTGGCGTTGCGGTACAAGCACCGTTAACGCAGCCATTACATCAAGGTACAAGCACCTTGACCAAGTAGAATAAAAGAATTCTACACAGTGGATATGTCCTTTTACTGCCTTAAGCCCATTCAATATCCAGTATTTTTGCCTTATTATTTCTAATGTTAGAGAATTTCCACCATGATTTGAATCATTGTGCGCCTTGTCAATTATCAGTGCCGTGAATTCGCTATTGTAAGTAGTATTGGGTGTTTTTGGTCATAAGGCATGTTTGATCTTTCTAAGCGGCCACGCACTCGGAGTAGTTGATCGTTGCCAAGGAAGGGAGACAGTGTATATAGTCTGCTTGTCTTATGTAGCTCTTGACTCTTTGATAATTTGCTTATTTCCTCTTTAAAGTGAGTGCCTTGTACAAATTTTATTGCGTGTGTTAGTGCCTTGTTGATTTCATCGACTGATAATGGTTCCATGTTTCTTAGAATTTTTGTCACCCTTGCATTGTTTATAAAACGATTACAATAGCCTAGTACGCGTTGTAATTTTCCCAAGGAAGAGCATCGAAGTAGTAGCCGCGTTATTGGTGGTTCCTTTTCGTTCATTACAGTACTGACCTTGACTATTACTTTCTTTTTTTCTTCCTCGATGTTTTGTGGGATGTTCTTGGGGAAGGAGATTGTTTCTTCTTGGAGCCATTGAGGACCCTCCCACCAGAGCGTGAGATTCCTTAAGTGAGAGGGATATATTCCCCTCGATGCTACCTCAGAAGGATTCTCGTGCGATTTCACATGAAACCAATTACTGCTGTCGATGACTGCTTGAATTTCAGCTACTCTATTTCCCACAAATGTTTTCCATTTATGTGGGTCTTCTTGTAACCATGGAAGTACTATATTGGAGTCTGTCCAGGCATAGCAATGCAGGTTCTCGATTTTTAGACCTTTTTGTGTTTCTCTGATGAGATTAGCCAGCAGTGCTGCTCCGCAAAGCTCTAATCTGGGTAGGTATAGCTTGGATTTAAGTGGAGCAACCCTTGTCTTCGCAGTTATAAAACTCGTTGAAATTTGTCTGCCTTTCACTACTCGAAGATACACTGCAGCCGCATATGCTCTTTCGGATGCATCTGAGAATCCATGCAATTCGCACTTACAGCCCTTACCTGTGTAGCCAATCCATCGGGGAATTGGAATCTGTGGCAAGCCTGGGAGTTCTGACTTTATTCTTTCCCAATTTTGCCGTATGTGAACGGGCAGTTCAACATCCCAATTGGATCCATGCAACCATATTTCTTGGAATAATAGTTTAATTTTTATCGTCACTGGTGCTAGGAGTCCAATAGGGTCAAATATTCTTGCAGCTTCTGACAATAATTCACGTTTAATTGATGGACTTGAATTAATGTCTATGTTAGCTTGTACTTTAAAGTTGTCAGTAGATGGATTCCAATGTACGCCTAATGATTTTATTGTCTTTTTCTTTTCGAAGTCAAGCTGTTTTGCATTCTCTCTTAGGTCTCTTGGAATTTTGTGGATAAGATCCATACTGTTGCTTGACCATTTTCGAAGATTAAAACCTTCTTCCTTCAAAAGTTTAATAAGTTGCGTGCTGGAATTAATGACTTCATTCACTGAGTTCTCTCCGGAGACGACATCGTCTACGTATGTATCGTTCATGATAATTTCTGAAGATGTAGGATATGTACGTTTTTCGTCTTTCGCTAGTTGCTGTAGTGTACGAATGTCGAAGAATGGTGCCGAAGCTGTACCATATGTGACTGTTGTCAATTTATATTCGCGAATCGATTCATCTGGTGAATCTCGCCAGAGTATTCGTTGGTAGTCTTGGTCTCTAACATCAATTTTAATCTGACGGCATATTTTTCCAATGTCCGCCGTAAATACAATTTTGTGCTTTCTCCATCTCAACAGTATAGACAGTAAATTGTCCTGTAATTAAGGATCAATCATTATTAGTTCATTTATGCTTCGTGCACATTGATGATTAGTTCCGATGTAGTGTTTTCCTCTTTTTCTACGGCGTGATGTGGTAGATAATGAGCGTTTTGGTTTATATCAGTAGCCAGCACCATATGTCCCAAGCGCATATACTCTTTCATGAAATCCTTGTACATGGTTACGAATGCGATATTGTTTTTAAATTTTCGTTCCATTTCAAAGAGTCTTGCTAGAGCTAACTGCCTAGATCCGTGTAAATCGTCTGCTTTGTCAGGATCTTCCCAAAACGGGATACGTGCTGTGTATCGTCCATTGGCTCCTCATTATTTGTCATTATTTGGTCAGACTGTAGTTCTTCGCTCTCCCAGAATCGACGAAGCTCCCTGCTGATGTCTATTTCTGAGATGAAGCATTGAATTGTTCTGTCTGCTGTTACACTGGTTACTTTCTTAGACAGTAGCCAACCCAATTCAGTTTACTGTGCTATGGGAGATCCTGGGACACTCCTCAAGACATTGTCTAGTAGTATCTTTCCGACTACATCTGCTCCTAGTAAGGCATCAATTCGACCTGGCATATCGTACCTTGGGTCTGCCAGAACCAAATTTCTGGTATGCTTCCAGGAATTCGAGTGGATTTTTTCGGCAAGCAGGATTTTTGTTAGCTTTTTGAGTACTAATTCAGTGGTTGCGAGTACAAATGTAGATGCAAATCTGGGTTTTAATGTAAGCTCTACACATGTGTGAATAGTTCCTACACTAGGCTCTCCAACTCCAGTTACTGTTGCATTAACTTTTTTTCTAGGTATTCTTAGTCTTTGTGCTATGTCTTCTGTAATAAATGTACCTTGTGCCCCTTGATCTACGAGTGCTATTATCTGAATGAAATTTCCATCTCTATCACGGGATTGTATTAATGCAGTTGCCAATAGTACTGTATGATAAATTTGGTTTCTAGTAAAATGCGTGGTGAGCTCCGTCGGCTGACTATTGGTTATAGTTCGTTCCCCACTAGCCTCTGGTCTTGATTTCTGGATGTTTATCGATTTTTGAATTGGGTGGGTCGAATGTAGAAGTGTGTGGTGTTTTTTGTTGCACATCTTACACAATCGCCCACTCTTGCAGTCAACTGTGAGATGTCCCCTTGTTAAGCAATTTGCACATAAGTTTGATTTGCGCACTGCATCTATTCGTTGCTGGGTATTTAAGCTTGAGAACTTCTCACAACCATATATTTTGTGCTCAGCTTTGCAGACTGGACACTATTGTCGATTAATTGAGCTATGGTGGGTTTTCATTGAATTTTCCCTTTTATCAAGTTGTTTATAGGCTGTGTAACATTTTGATGGCTCTATCGCTTCTAATCCCTGAAAGCGATTTTCGATAAATTCAAGGAAATCCTCTAACGTTTGAACTTCTCTTGGACTTTTCAGCGATTGCTCGTATAATCGGTGAGTTTCTTTATCAAGCCTTTGTGTTAATAGAAATATTACTACTGCATCCCACTTTTCTGTGTCGGTTAACAAGTTCGAAATGGCTTGTAAAACTTCTATTGCAGTATCGTGTAGTTTCTTCAAACCTTCTGCCGACTCCTTGCTGACCTCTGGTTGACTGAATAAAGTACGAAGTTGTGCTGTCACTAATGCTCTTTTATTATTGTATCGCTTATCAAGTATGCTCCAAGCTGTATTATAATTGTCATTCGTTATTGATAAATGTTGAATAAGCTCATTCGGTTCACCCCTTATATTTGTTTTAAGGTATAATAGCTTTTCCGCATTTGCCATTTTATCGTTCTTATGTATTAGCTCTGAGAACAAATCTCTAAAGATTGCCATTTTAGATAGTTGGTAGTTTGATATGATAGTTTGATATGGTTCTTCTTTTCATCTATTTCACTTCAACTTGCAGAAACTAATATCTGGTTCTGCGGCTGTGGCAGCATTCGTACCTGTTCTGCAGATATTTTGTTCAGCTGATCTTGTATTTTGATGAGCACTGTCTGGTATTTATCTTCTGTTGTGGCGAATACATCATTATCAAAGTAATCATCTTTAAATTTAGCTCCTGACATAATTTCTCCATGGTTACCTACAATTTACTCCCAGTAACTATTTAAAAGCTTGCTTTTTTGAACAAGAAATGCTTCAGAAGTCTGAGACGTTAATTCTAGCTCGATTCGAACGATCACTCGTTGTAGAGATTCTATTAATGCATTTTGTTTCCTTACAGTTCTCACTTCCTCTTCTATTCTCGCAGTGTCTTTCGATCTTTCGATTGCATTCTTAATAACATTTTCAAAGGTTTCCCTTGCGTCTTCATATATTTTCTCGATCTTTAAGAAGAGATTTTCCTCGAAGTATTTATGCTGAGGTATCTGATTTTTTAGTAGCTCTAATTCAATATTGCGCAGCTCGAAATTCTCCCATGTATTATTAAGTATTTGTAGGCGTGCTGCGCAATATTCCTTAGTCTTCCAAGTAATTGTGTCCTTTGTAATGTTATTGGAGATCTTCTGAATTTTCTGGGCATCAGCGTTTTGCTTGCTGATTAATTGTTCCATTTTCAATCAGCTTACTGTGAACTCTTGTTATAAACCGGTGTAGAAGAAAAGTTAAGTGTGATTGAGGACAGTGGTTCCTCAATGCAAATGGCGTATACAGAGCCTCAGGACACGTTGTTCCAGAGGATGAAGTTTTTTATATATACCTCAAGATCCTATATTCTCTAGGTTTGTTGAATTGTAGATAGTATCTTAATTAAGACTATCGTTGCTGTTTGCACTAGACCCTTGTGCAGCCTCACACAAGAAGAAATTATGGCTTGGACCAATCTAGTATACTTTCCGATGGCTCGAAGGACCAAATGTTCGAAATTAAAGATTCACGTTGTGGTATATCGTCTTTACTCAAGAACTGAACTTTATTATAAAAATCAATCTATACATATATACATTATGATTGTTTGCTTAAACACTAAAGTTAGTTACAAAAAAATGCTTGCTACAGAAAATTATGTCGACACATATTGTAAATAAAGTATGCATCATAAGTTCACTCACCTGAGGTGTGCGATCATTATATTGCTGACACTGAGTATTATGAAATTGTATCAATTTAATGAAAGGTGAATGCAATTATGATGCAGCTATATTTTATGATTTATAATTAATTTGGAATGATTAATATGAATTGTGTAGGTATGTATATGTACATCATATATATTCTGTACAGTTATAACGACTAAACACCTCAAGCAGGAAGTAAGTCAAGTCAGACCCATAATTATTATTTAATTATTTAAGTTATTGATAATTTTCATATACACATGTTCATAGGAAATTTGTGTTATAAAAATGTATCTAATGTTAGACAGTGAAAATTAGTGAATTAGTGTAAATTTATTTCTTGCTTTTGATCGATTGTCTCACAACTTAAGGAAATCGTCACAATTCTTTTGTTACAATTTTGTCTTGTAACTTACAGAAAATGTTACAAATTCTTTTTCTCGTTGTCGTTTTTTCTTCTCTCGTTTTGTGCTGATTGTGAAGTTTCTTATTCAAAAAACTGATTGTGAAGTTCCAAATAATTCTGATCCATCATCAAAAAACTTTTTTTGAAATTATTATAACAGCTGGAACGTAAGCTGAATATTTTTGTTGTTTACGCAATTATTAACCGTTCTAAATTGTGAGAAAAAGGGCCATGTAATATCTAGCCCGTGCTGCCGTAAGCCGCAGACACGTTTCATCTCGCTTGAATCGAGCAATATGATACGTAAAACAACCAAAAATTACCACAATGCCTGGAAACAATTCCAGTTACGAAAACTCTTTTTCAAAGTCATATGACCTTAAATTATCTCTCACAGATGCTCGAAACTTAGCGACCTTCTGTTTCGCGACCGAACATGCTCAACGCATGGCAGAGGTACACCAAAGTGTTCCTCGTCCTACTCTGAAAACCTTACGTTACAATTTTTGTGGAAAAAAAGGTCACAGCAAAGAAAACTGTTTTAAAAGAAAACAGTTACCTCCAGTCCCCAACTACGCTAACATCAAAAGAGAGGTAAACAGAATCTTTTGTGGTTATTGCCACAAACCAAATCACCACGCTAATGAGTGTAGGAAAATAATCGCAGACGAGCGACATTTCCGTCCACAGCATGTAAACGCCAACGCTGTAAGGACATTACCGCTCAGACCACCATAATCTGATCAGCCTCGCCGATTTGGGCAAGTGCGATGGTCCACTCCGAGCACAAACTATCATGACTCTGAACTTCAGGGAAACGATTACGAGCGGGAAGAGTTCGAAGGCGACGCCTCTCGCGAAATGGTTCCTCAAGCCATCATACATCAGCGTCCAAACTAAAATTCACAAAGAGTTACGCAATTCGAGTACCCCTGAGTACTCATAAAAACACTCTGTTTGTTGAATTCCCGTTAAGCATTCCAAATTTTCAATTACTAATTTCATTGTCGATACTGGAGCTTAAATTAGTTTACACAAGGCCGAAGCCACTATTGACTCAGCCATGGTGCATGAGAATCAAAAATGCAATATCACTACTCTTTCCTTATTAGGCGTGTCTTACCGAAATCTTGACTTCATGATATATGAATCCACAATAAACCACCCTTTTCATGTAATTCCCGATGGAAGCAAACTACCCTATGATGGGTTACTAGGAACCGACTTTTTAACTAAATTCCATTGCATTCTTAACTGTTCAAAAGGATACTTGGAGCTAGAAATACCCAAGCTATTTATTTCAAACGTAGTTATGAACTCAAACTTAAATTATATAAAAAAAGATGTTAAAAAAAGCTAAGAAAGAATACATTATTAGGAAAAGGAGAGTGTGAGAATAAGAAAATTTATAATAAAGAAGATGTAGAAAAGCCTAGTATAAAGGCAAATGTAGAAGTACAAGGAAACTGTCATGAACACTTTAGTAACAAAAAAAGCACAAGTTGTGTTATAGAAAAAAAAATGTAACGATCTCTTATCAATCTTCAAAGTGTACTTCAAAGTGTAAGCCAACCGAATTCTACTGCCTGTGTGGATCTGCAAGAGGAGACAACTGAGAACGCAGGTCGCGAATCAAATAAGCAAGATCCTATTAAAAGCAAAGTGATAGAAAAGAAGGGTTCAGACTCTATACCTGAAATAGATAACGGGACTAATAAAATTGAACTACCTCCACGATCTGAAGTTGTAGTAGATTTACCTACCAGAGAAACAGAGGAATTATTCGTCGAAAGAGAAGAAATTCACCCTGGAGACTTCATTGGGAACACTATGTCCAAACCAATCAATAAATCAATAAAAAGGAGGAGAAATCATCTGTCTCGTTAGCTCAGTGGTAAGAGCAGTCGCCCGGCAAGCGGAAGGTCCCGGTTTCAAACCCCGGACGAGGCGGTTGTTTTTTCTTCTTGTATTTATTAATTTGATTTAGAATCGTTAAAAATAAAAAAGTTCTTAAAATTCTTCTTTATCCATCATTGACTGATTCTAACAAGTGTAGATTCGATTCCCGTCCGGGAAAAATAAATAAAAATTTTAATGCTAAATTCAAGTGACAACGAAGTTGAAATACCATCTCAAGAAATAAACCCTAGTTAGGAATACCTTGATCAGTACGATATTGTCCAAGCAGATTACGATCATGACCCGGTGGAAAACCGTCTGAAAAAGTTAGAAAATATTTTGGAATTGCACCAGAGAATACAATAACAGTCATCTGTCGCCAATACAATGATGTGTTTTATCTCGAAGGTGATGTACTTACTTGTACTGAATCATCAGCACATACCATTCCGGTTAAAACCGACACTGTCCCAATACACGTGAAACCATATCGGCTACCTTAATCGCAAAGAGTGAAGATTGATAATTGGAGAAATGCTTAACCAAGAGATAATTAGTCCCAGTAGGAGCCCATGGAACTCCCCTCTATTACTGGTCCACCAAAAACCCCATGAATCTGGTAAAAAACGTTGGCGAGTGGTAGTAGACGAAGTTACGTTGGGAGACGCTTACCCTTTACCAAATATCACTCACATTTTAGATCAGCTCGGGCGATCTAAATATTTTACTACATTAGATTTTGCGAATGGGTTTCACCAAATACCAATGGATAAGAAGGACAGGGAGAAAACCGCCTTCAGTACCCCATTTGGTCACTTACAATATCACAGAATGCCTTTTGGTTTAAAGGGAGCGCCAGCCGCATTCCAACGGTTAATGAACACAGAACTTACTGGTCTGCAAGGGTTACAATGTTTCGTGTACCTAGATGATATTGACATCTATGGATACAATTTGCAGGATCACAACAGAAAACTTATTAATAAATTTGATCGTCTCATATCACATAATTTAAAGTTGCAACCCGAAAAATGTCATTTCTTACAGAAGAAAATTGCTTATCTTGGACACATTGTCGGAGAACATGGCGTTATGCCAGATCCTAGCAAAATCAAAGTGGTTAAGACTTATCCAACCCCCAAGAAATCAAAAGACATCAAATCATTTTTGGGATTTGTCGGATATTATAGACCTCTTGAAGAAAGACATTCCATTCAAATGGGACGACTTTTGTGATGAGTCATTTAAACTCCTTAAGAAAAAACTCATCACCGCCCCAATACTTGCCTATCCCGACTTCGAAAAAGAATTTATTGTCACTACCGACGCTAGCGATATTGCAGTGGGTACAGTTCTATCGCAGGGTGATGTCGGCAAAGACCGACAGATATGTTTTGCCAGTAGAGCTCTCAACCCTGCTGAAACTAGGTACTCGACAATCGAGAAAGAGCTCCTAGCAATCGTCTATGCCGTCGAACAATTTCGTCCCTATATCTATGGACGCAAATTCACCATAGTCACAGACCACAAACCTCTGGTGTGGTTGATGAAACTCAAAGACTCCAACTCGCATCTGATGAGATGGCGAATTAAACACGAAAAGTAGGACTATACTATTTTACAGAAGCCCGGGGCATTTAACGCTAACGCTGACGCAGCAGAATAGTTCTTGAGGAATCCCACAAAACGGAACAAAAAGCTATTAACGTTATGACTAGAAGTCAAGATAAAACTGTAAGACTAGAGACAACTGATCCTACACTGGACAATCTATACAACAAATATATCTCTTCCCCCCCAGGCCGACAGCAATATCATAGTTAAAAAAAAGCAACACCTACTCAACGAAAAAAGGTGTGAAGCATAAATTTTTATTGCTACCTAAAACAGATAACCACACGGAAACCTATCTAAAGGAAATTATCGGTACCATAGCGGAGGACGTCAAGATAAAAGACGTAAAGCATTATCAGTTAAAGCATCAAAATTATATAATTGCAAAAACCGCTATACCAATGAGGATCGAAGCCGATTATAACCAAGTTCTTGCAATACTAATACAGTACAAAAGCTATTGTGAACAAAATTATCTCAGCGAAATCAACATTTCGATACCTCAGGTGGACCTGATTACTTTCTCGGAATTAAAAATGTTAACATTTATATTTCAAACCCCCAATATGGAAATTAAGATGTATCACACAGATGTTAAGATGGTAAACAATCCAGAAGAACAACGTCAAATAATTGAGTTGAGTTGTCCTTTAGGCGGACACCAAGGAGTTACGCGTACCACAAAGCGGATACAAACCATCTACACTTGGCCCGGTCTTAAACAAGATGTAGAGAACCACATATGGAAGTGTTCGTCCTGCCAGACAAACAAATTAAGCAGGAACCAGAAAATGCCAATGAAAATAACAACCACTAGCACAAGACCATTCGAAAGAATCGCTCTTGACATAGTAGGACCACTTCCCGTGAGTCATGATGGAAATCGATACCTATTAACATTCCAGGATGACCTCACTAAATATATGGAGGCCATACCACTCCATAATATTGAAGCACGAACAGTTGCAGAAGCATTCGTATTAAACATTGTAGTGAAACATGGTATTCCATCATCTTTTCTATCAGATGAAGGCTCAAATTTCTTGAGTGAGACATTTAAACAATTGTGTATACTGCTGAACATAACAAAACTCCAGACTACCCCCTACCATCCTCAAACTAGTGGAGCTCTAGAGCGTAGTCACAGGACGTTATCCGAATATCTACGACATTACGTAAATCGTGACCCCTTAACGTGGGACAATTGGATTCCGTATGCTATATTTATGTATAATACTAGGCCTCATTCAAGTACCGGATTTTCTCCTTACGAGCTCCTATACGGGTTTCCTCCCAACATCCCTTCAATTGTCAAAACAAATCCAACCGAAAACTACAATTATGAAAATTATAGTAACGAATTGAAGGCTAGACTACAACACAGCTACCAGATAGCAAAAGAAAGTCTCCTCGTAAGCAAGGAAAAATCTAAGCGTCTTTACGACAGAAATTCTAGGAACAAATCCTTCAACCTAGGCGACAAAATTTTTCTAAAAAATAACGCTAGGAAAAACAAATTCTCTTCTCTATGGACCATATGAGGTAATAGGAACTAACTCCACTGAAAATTCCTTCATAAGAGTAGGCAATAAGTCTAAAACCATACATAATAACAACTTGAAGTTATTTATCGAATAATAACTAATTCAAAATTATATCCTAGGATAACCCTGGTTGTGCTGACTATTATCGCGCTACACATTTGTTCATGAACTGCAGTATCACAACCAATGAATGTGACTTATCTGAAAAATAACCCTGGGATCTACTTCGAGGATGTTGGCCGAGTGCGTTTATACAGCCATGAGTGGCAAATAGTTATTTACTACAACATCGATGATTTCAATTTTGAATTTGAAAAGCTGATTAATTGTACTGAACATGCCCGCACACTTTGTCTCTTAATGAAAACACATCACAACAAACTACCACTGTGTGATGACATAACTCACCAATTACACTCGATTACAGAAATGCTTAAACAAAATTCTTTATTGTTATAACCCGAAACAGCACGATTCAAAAGAGGTTTAGTCAATGCTGTAGGTACCCTTAGTGAGACATTGTTTGCAACCCTAGACGCTGAATACTTAACTCTCATATAGAAGCCCTAAACAATAATCAAGAATACCTTTCTCACCTAATCAAGAACCAGATCTTTTTCCATAGATACCCCAGTCAATATATTCAATAGGACCGGTTTAGCTATCAAGGAGCATTTCTTACACATTGAGAAGAAACTGGTAAGTTTAGGTTCAATAATCAATCGAGTCAGAACAGACACTTTACAACATAGTATTACCACCGACTTAGAAACAGTGGTTTCTCTGACTTCTCTAATGATGCTCCGATACCAAACGACCCAGAATTTGTTGATCGATCTAGTCGCTGATGTACGTCATGGAAAACGACATCCCTCTATTATTACTCCATCGCAAATAAAGCAAACTTTGGAAAATATTCAAAAAGAATTCCCTAGCATATTAACACTACCTACAAATAAAGACAAAAATAACCTCCTACAAATATACCAAATATGCAATGTCAGGACTGCCATAGTTGGAAGCAAGATAATCTTTCATGTTAAACTCCCATTACCATTTAGAGATAACTCTCAACTCCTCAAAGCATATCCACTTCCTACTCCCCACAATGATAAATTAGCTTACATCAAGCCATCCCTTGAATATTTGGTTATCGACTACAATAGAGAACATTACTATACTCTCAATGAAATCGACTTTCAAAATTGTCTGACAAATGATTTAACGATTACCTTTGTCGAATCATTCACCCCATTTTTAACGTACACTCGGTAAATAATCACTGCGAAATTGATCTACTCAAACATAGTCAACGTATTCCGGATCAATGCGAAATCCAAACCATTTCAAATCTTGATTTCAGTATTTAGCTCTCCCAGCCTAACAAGTGGCTATTCTCGATGCATGAAGCAGTAACTGTCGATGTCATTTGTGGAAGTAAGATTAATTCATACAAACTGCACGACACAGGCGTTATTGAGTTATCATCCAAATGATACATGCGTACAAGTAACCTGATCATTCAAGCTCACAACATAAAAGAAGACTAAAGCGCCTAGTCAGCTTAGCGATACATTACATTGCTCCCGTGCTCGGTAGGTCAACATAGCAATGACCGGCATGTAAATAATGAGTAAACGATTTCCCCTACACTGTCAGGCATATAGTAAGAACCAATGACGTACGCCTCTTGTATTGTGCTTTCGATTAACAATGGTCGGCACATAGGCGCACGTACAATAAGTGATCAGTGATAGGCGCCTCCTATTTTTTTTTTCTTTTCTTTTCTTCCTCTGAACATTTAATTAAGAATGATCGCTGATTGGCATTCTTCATTTTTCGTTAAATTTTAATAAATATTTCCCCCTAAGGAAAATTCTTATGTATCGATTGAATGGTCAATAAAAACCCGGTCAGAGAGTATTAAGAGTTCAGTGCGCTTTTGATAGGAGATAGAGAACAAGAGAGTCCCCCGACCACCGGTAAGGCCTCTTGTTCGAAGTAATAAGATACAGCAGCATTGTTCTTTTTTTTTAATAAATTGTAAAAGGCTCAAAAAAGCCAAGTGTCAATAAATAAAAGTATAATAGTGTTAAATAAAAAGAGATTACTCTTTTGGACTTTTTACCGGGTTAAACTTAATTTTCTTCAAGAAAGAATTTTTTGGGATATCTCCGGTATATATCAAAAGCTAAAAAATGTTCTAATTTGTTATTTCATCACACAACCCATTAATTTTTGGTGACAAGTTTCAAGTCTTGGTTTGACTCATCAACAGGTCCCAAATAGCGAAATGTTGATGAGTCAAACCAAGACTTGAAACTTGTCACCAAAAATTAATGGGTTGTGTGATGAAATAACAAATTAGAACATTTTTTAGCTTTTGATATATACCGGAGATATCCCAAAAAATTCTTTCTTGAAGAAAATAGTGTTAAAGAAAACTTAAAACCATAAAGGATTTTTTTTTAAGGGCTGGTGACCTTCTCTTACTAAAAAGCACTCCCAAGTCCTTTATTGCTAGCGGCAACTAATACCCGCACAACATACTTGACTGTCTACCAAAACAAGAGTGTCAACTGGGTCTGCCCGGTCTGCATTAACACGGCTAAGTTTCATCTGAATTGTGATCTATTGGTCTCGGCTGCCCCAGGAAAGATTGTTGCCACCTCTGAGACTTTACTTTCTGAACTCAATACAAAAATTGACTCACTGTCGTGTGGGATCTTATCGCTGCATTCTGAAATTGAGAAGCTTGGCAAAGACTTCGATCAAATCAAATCGCATTTTATTTCGAGGATTCGAAAGGACATCGAAGTACTTGAATCCTACTCCCGGACTAGAACTAATAAGCGTACATTAATCCTCAGTAATATCCTAGAAGCCAGTTTTTGTTCTTGTGAGGCACTGCTCCCTGCTTTGTGTGGTAGTTTGAATCTTCATCAGAGCTTTTGCCAAACCATGGAGAAGGCTGCACCCTTCAGGCGCTCTTCATCCTCTTTAAAGCCTCATCTAAGGAAACTTAAAGGATTTATCAGGTTCTTCAGTGAAGAAGATTGCACTATATATTTTCAAGCATACATAAACAAATTCGGGAGCAGCCTGTAACACTCAATTCCATTATTCCTGGTAGCTCTGAAGCAAGGGTCTTCATTAATGAGGGTTTAGATACGAATGAGCTTGAGCTTCTCCACCTTGCACTGAGACTAAAATGAGCCAACTCTATCTTGCGTGTTGCAACCAGACACAGGAAAACTTATATCTATAGGCAGTTTACGGACTGTTCTTCTGACTTTCAGAGGAGCACTTCACGCTTATCCCAGGGCAGCAGCTCCTTGCACTAACTCCTTATCCGTGCTCATATGATGCATCATCTACTACCATTAAAGAATCTTGCGGAAATCAGACATACTTCTTTTTGTGCTAGAGCTGATGCTCTCCTCCTATGTGAGACCTAGACAAAATCTTTTCATTCAGCAAAAATGTTGGAGATTCCCGGATATAGGTTGCACAAACTTGACCGTGATGAGAACAGGGGTGGTGGTGTTGCGATATGTTTGACCAGCACGTTGCGGTCGACGATGTTTTTCCAGGAGATTACTGACAGCTGGGAGAATCCAGCTGTCAAATTTTGGGATGTTAACAGTACTGACGATCCAATTGCCCTTATGGTGGTATATCGACGGGTAGCCAATTTCATGGATAATGATCTCTCAGTCCTTGGTAATGCTCTTAGCCTCGTTGTTGGGTAATTCTCGAGGGTTGTGATTGCAAGTGATTTCAATATAGATGTTAGAACTGACTCTCATTTGGGCAATTATCTTATGGACCTCCTGGATGAAACTGGAGTTAGTCTGCTTAGTACCACACCCACTCGTCATGGTACTTCTTCTACAACCACTCTGGATCTTATTATCACAGCGGCTTTTGATTTGTCGTTTGAATCTCACATATCGTAATTATGATGCAATCCAGCTGGATGCTCTTCAGGCAGATATCAATAATAAATATAGGTCATATATTTATAGTGCTGCTGACCACGACGAGGCAGCTCATCGCTTTCTACACTCAATCATCGAAGTGTTTCCCAGTTATGTCCCCCTTAAATCTGTTAAAATCAGATATACTGACGATATTATACTTCGCAGGCATGATGTGGCCTTGCTTTGTCAGGTTCGTGATATTGCATACACGCATTGGAAGAGGTTCAAAAATCCCGCTAATCTGAAGGCTCGTAGAGCATTGGAACATCGAGTTATGGTCCTCATTAGAGATGATACCATGAAAAACTTAGAGAGTGGTTTAGATTGGCGCAAAATTAATAGAATGGGGCTGGTATCCAAATCCTGAATGGAGTCTAGCATAGACCCGGAGAGGTTTGCTAATAATCTCTGTTCAAGGCAATCCCACGCCCCCTCTTCGACCCTCATGGCATAAGATGGTGGGACTTGTGGCCCCACTGTACTCAATGCAATGGGTGTTGCTCGCAATGATAACCCTGATGCACTAATGAACTAATGAGTTCTCTTTCCGTAATTTCAGCGAGGCTGAAATTTTAGATTCCTTCAATCGCATTAAGTCCAATGCTGTAGGATACGATGAAATCCATTTTAAATTTCTCAAAATCATTCTCCCATTTATTTTACCTCTGGTGACTCATCTTTTCAATAGCCTTGTCACCTGCTCTCTCTTTCCTAAGTGTTAGAAGATTGGCATTTTCACTCCCATACCCAAAACCTTATCGCCGATTAGTCCCAGTGACTGTCGCCCCATTACAATTCTTCCATCCATTTCTAAGGTTTTTGAAATACTCATTGCGGATCAGATATCTGAATTTATTGATCATAATGGCCTCCTATCCCAATACCAATCTGGTTTCTGTCATAAACATTCTACCACTACTGCACTTGTTAAGGACACAACTGATATTCGAAGACTGTGTGATGAGGGCAACAGTGTGATCCATATTCTGTTGGATCTCAGCAGGGCTTTTGACTCTGTTCCGCATGATCTGCTAATTCCAGGTTTGGCACATCATTTTGCTTCACCTCCACTACGTGTTGCCTCATATCCAACTATCTAGCGGATAGAAGTTTTGCTGTTCTTATTGATGGTGGTCGCTCAACCCCTCGGCCTTCCCCATCAGGAGTTCCGCAGGGTGCTGTCCTTGCTCCACTTCTGTTTTCAATTTACATTAATGATATCACCTCGGTGCTGGGTGATATAAAATTCCATTTATACGCTGATGATCTTCAGATTTATAACGCTGCTAGTATGAGTGGTCTTCCGTAACTAATAGATGAACTCAACTCCACTCTTGATAATTTATCCGGTTGGTGCTTAGGTAATGGTCTGGCCCTAAATACTGCTAAAACACAAGCCATTAGATATTCTGTCCGAGCTAAAGTTCCTAGGCTTGCACACTTCCGAATCTGCGTCTTTATGACCAGATCGTTCCTCTAACGAGCAATCATGTCAAGAATCTTGGCCTCCTTACGGACACCCAATTTACTTGGCTGCCACAGGTGAGCAAGATGTGCTCTAAGATTTACTATGGCCTTCGTTCTTTATATGCTGTATGACACCACTTGCTACAATCCATTAGGCACTCCCTGGTATCAGCACTTATCATGCCGCATTTTTTTTATGCTGATGCTGCTTTCTACCCACCACAGGCCACTGAGATAGCGATGCTGAAGAGAGCTCTCAACTGCTGTGTACGATACATCTACTGTCTTAAGAGGCATTCTCATATCTCAAAATTGTTGCAGCGTTTTGTGCTTCATTCATGAAGGCAGGTGGAACCTGCCACAGATGTACAGAAGTGACTTGCTCTCATGGAGCTCCCTCAATACCTCCAGGCTGGTCTCACACTGAACTAACACCCGTTGTGGCTCCAATGGAGTATTTGGTCAGGGAACCTCCCTGTGGAATTCGTTACCTGATTCCATCAGAAATACATCCTCTATTAAGCAGTTCAAGGAGATTGCGATGTTACATCTTTTAGATCTACATATAGCTAACATATCCTTCATTCCTATCCCTACTATTATTAAAAAAAAAAAAACAAAGTGTACTCAGCTCTGAGGTCACTGAACTTCTTTTATATGTATATATATTTTTATATCTTTATTATATTTTAGGATTTCCTTTACTTTGTTAATTTATTAATTTGTATTTGGATCTATATGTTATGTGTAGTTATTTTATTTTTATTCTTATCTGTTACTCTTTTTTACTCATCATACTTTTGTTCATTTGTTCTATTTTAGTTTTGTGAATCTTATGTTATGTTATCTTATTTCATTATTTTTTATCTTCTATTTTGCATTACATCAACCTCAATTTAAGTCCTATAACTTTATCACTCGTTATCATTACTACAATCTCGATAGTTTTATACTGCAATGAGTTTGTTCGTTGCATTTTTGTTATTTTTCTAAGCCTTGTATTCGCTCGACTTATTATCAATATCTATTGTGTACTCGATGTACCTAACTTTGTAACGTAGCGTAAGCTGAGGTTCTTTAATAAACGCTTTTCTATTCTATTCTATTCTATTTCGCGAGACCTTTGTGTGTGATCTAGTCGTAGGATGCATCAAGCGATAGATATCCACAAGTCTATAAACGGTGCTCAATTGAGAGCAGCATTGAGCTGTTAAGCTGTTATCAGCCCTGTTTAAAAGTTGTTTACCTGTTATAAGACCTGTTCGAAAAGCTGTTTACCTGTTATAAGACCTGTTTGAAAAGATGTTAAGCTGTGATTAGAGCTGCTCGAAAAGCTGTTAAGCTGTTAGCAGAGCTGTTTGAAAAGCAACCACCACCGCCACCAGCATCACCACCACCAGCACCGCCACACGTTGTAATGATCAAATATTATTCGGGAGTTCCGGATTTAGTAGAAGATATTGAATAAAATGAAAGTTATAAAGTATTAATTCTTATAATCTTATGCCACAGAGCTGTATGTAATCAAAATTTCCTCTGTTTCATGAATCTGTCGTTGAAATCAACATCTGCCTACAGTGTAAGTTTCCATGATCATTTATGAGCTCTCCAGGTATACAAAATAAATATTTCTAGTGCTAAGTTAAGTTGCACTTTTTAAGGCATACCTCGCGAGTACTTTGTGTCAACGTTTGGTAGAATTTATATAGCTTCACGACTTCTTTTAGGCATCTAGCAACACCAAAACATTCACATGTATCTGGTCCATTAGTTGAACCAATCCTTGGCCAAGGGCAGCTGTTGAGTTCTATACGTTACTTTTTTCTTATTACGCTAAGCGCTTGTAATTTTAATTTCATCACGGCATTCGTATATACATACATAATCATTACTTCCGTAAAGCGGTTATTTATGGCATTTACACATTAATTTCCGCAAAGCTTTTGCCGGTTTGTTGTTGTTACATCATGGCATTCATCGCTTTCATATGTACATACATAAATACTTCCGTAGATCGCTCACCGCTTTGCAGCTATTATTACATCATCGTGAAACATTGCTTCGTTCACCTAAGTTCTACCGCTGGCGCAAGGTTATCAAATTGCATCGTGCGCATTCTTGCGCGCAGGGGTATTGTGTCACTGCCTTCACTTGTTTCTTTATGTGATTAAGAAATTGGTGTAGGTCAGTAGCGAGTGACTTTATTCATTTAATGAACTGGCTGGGAATTATAATTCTGCACGCAATGAGAATGCTGTAGGTATGTATATGTATGTATCTACATGTTTGCATTTCTTCATTGATGCATGAATTTCATAATTCTGCGTGAAGCGAAATCACTTCAGACGTGTATGTACGGATGTATATACATGTTTAACTGATGCCAATGGATGCCCCGTATGTAACAAATCTCCACCTTTTAGAAAACAATGTGTTATTCTTGGGAGAGGGATAACGCATTAAATATTATTTTACATGTTTCATAGCTTGGGAACCTTTTTATGTATATACGTAATGCTGAGATGAGTACATGTGATGTGTAATTATATTGAAGAACAAGGCTTATCTAAGTGTGGATTATTTTTGGTTAGCTTGCCTATATTTGTACATATATATGTATATATATATATCTTTTTTACAACTATTTTTATATTTATGGCTATACATGTTTTCGGTACAACAATTTATTTCTACTACATATGTTTTTGATACAATTATTTTTCATTATGCTTATTCGTAGATACTGTATGTGTAAATACATATTTTTTGGTACTATTAGTCTTATGTTCTATATTTGTAAATACATTTTTTTTATAAAACATAACTTAAACCTATTTATTTACAAATTATTTATTTTGATTTATTCATGATATATGTACATGTAAAGTAGTTGTACATGTGCAATAGTTGAGATTACCATTCAGACGTTTGTTATTAGCTTTGGTTTTGCAGAATTTTATTTAGAGATTTAATTAAACTACCGGTAAATGGCGGGTGCGTGGAATTGATTCAGATTCGACTTTTGACTTTTGCTTGGCTTTCAGCAAATTTTTCCGACCGGTAGCGTACGCTTTTTGTATTTTGTACCTCAGAAGATGGTAGTAACTTTCGTGGTTGTAAATGGGCTCCGGCTCTCTTTTCAGATTAGAGGGAATATCCGCTTTGAATCCAAACAGACAGTCCATTAGCGTTAGCTTGGTGCCATCATGTGGAATATTATTGTATACAAAAGCCGCGGTTCTCAGGAATCGATTCCAAACCTTTGGATTTTCAGATACAATAGCTCTCAAGTACTCCACTAGGGGTTTGTGGGTACTTTCCAGTGCGCCGTTGGATTGCAGATGGTAAGCCGAAGTCTGCATTTTTTTTAATTTCAGCAGCTTACATACTCGTTTGAGAAGATCGTCAGTTACTACCTTTTTAGGAATAAATGTGTACATGACTAAATAAAGTTCGAAATCATTTAAAATCGGAATTTGCTACAATTTGCAAATTAAGTCAGGAACGGCGGGTGGTACTGACTAACGGGAGGTTCGTTTCTAATCGGGAAACTTGCAGTTGAGTAACTATTCCGTGAGAAACTGACTTTACGATAATACGTTTAAACCTTAACTTCAAATTACAGTACTTTAATCTATTGAACAAAAGTAGGAGAAAAAATTAGTGCTTGAAGTGTTAACAGTTCACTTATGTACAACACAAGTTCAATTTGGATAAAGGTGCTTACTTGAATTGCAGTTGGTGATATCATTATATGTATATAAATACGTTCATATACGCATAGCTACTTGCATACATATGTTCAACTGCAGTGAATTGAAAAGGGAACAATATTTCGTCAGCTTCGTTGAGAATCTATACTGGAGATACTTAGGCAAGTAAGTCTGTTTCCCCTTATTTATATATTGACAGTAAAATTGAGAAATTATTGAAGACATAGAAATCATTACGTACAAATATTGATAATTTTATCATTAATACTGCTAGAACTTGTAAAGAGAAACGTACAGAAATTTTCCTATAAGCACGACTTGATCTTCTTGAAAAGTATTGGGAAAAATTCCAAGCCTTACATGATCGCATTATTAACCTTGCTACCAAAGAAGATCGCAATGAAGCTTATTTTAAAGATAATACTTTTGAGAGTATTGAACAGCATTCCGCTGTTCTAAAAGAGACGCAAGCACTCCGAAGAAGTTCGATCAAATAAAAACTAATACTTCCAAGTTGGTTAACAGGTACACTCCTGCTGTAAAAGCGCAGGCAACCACGAATTTTTGGAAATGTCTCCAATGTAATGGCATGCATTTGCTATTATGTTTTCCTTCCTTTAGACAAAAAACCGTGGCTCAAATGCACCATTGTTGCACCATTTACAAGAAGCTTCTCAATCTGCTGCCATAATGCATACGCAAAACTCACCTATTACGGACGAAAATTCGTCAATACCAACAAAATATGAACGCTCTTCATCAAAATCTCTAACTACGCTCGCTGCAGGTATTGGACAAGTTTCTCCTTCGACGATTTTGCTTGCTACAGCAATCGTAATACTTCGATCGTGCAACGGAAAAAAAGTAACGGTACGAGCACTGCTGGATCAGGGCTCTCAGGTTACGTTTGTGACCGCTAGTGTTGTTTCAAATCTCGGATTACATAAGAGAAGGTTCAACATACCCAATAAAGTCATAGGTGCAAAAGATTCTGGCTCTGTCAAATATATGGTACAGCTTCAAATCGGCTCTTCTATAAATTCCGACTTCATCATTGAGGCCAAAGCTTTGGCTGTAACCAAATTGGCAAGACCGTCGGCTCCTGAAAGACTCTTAAATGCCAACTATTCTCATTTACAAGGATTGGAGTTGGCAGCTTCCAACTTTTATAATACCTGCACTATCGACGTCATTATTGGTGCGGACATCTATCACTCAATTCTTCTCGATGGACTTCGAAAAGGATTTCCTGCCGCACAAAACACAACTCTAGTTTGGGTGCTTTTTGGACCAATGACTCAAAAAAAGTATCAGGCACAATACTAACAAACCATCCAAGGTCCTCACACTTACATCGATGAAGATGCTAGTCTCCACTTAGACCGATTAATAAAAATAAAAATTTTGAGAATTGGAAGAATCAAAATTACCTGCCCCTATTTGGTCTGAAGAAGACATTCTACAAGGAAACTACAGAATGAAATAAAGATTTGCGATACATAGTGCGACTGCCCATTCGCCCAGATTTAAAAGATTCACTGGTTTTTGGAGAGACACGTCAAGTTGCTATTCGAAGTTTGGAAAGAATGGAGAGACGCTTAGCTACCAGTACAGTGTTCAAGTCTCGGTGTATATCCTTCATGAAGGAGTATTTAACTATGAATCATACGCAATCTGTAGGCAATACTCATAAGTCCAATGAAGTATTTCAAGAATTTTATATGCCACATCATGGAGTGTTGAACGAGAGTAGTTTGAGTACTAAGCTCCGAGTCGTCTTTAATAGTTCAAGCAGGAGTAGAAACGGTATGGTATTGAATGAGTGCATATTACCCGGTCCCAAACTGCAAAGCCATTTACGAGCTATAGTTCTACGGTGGAGAAAACATGAAGTGGTATTTGCTGCTGACATTAAGATGATGTTTCGCCAAGTTGGAGTTCATGAAAGTGATTGCAGCCTTCAAAGAATCGTGTGGCGAGAGTCCACCTCTGCGCTAATTCAAGATTTTAAGCTGCGCACAGTAACTTATGGGACGACTTCAGCTCCATTTCTAGCCATACGCACGTTACTACAGATAGCGGAGGACGAACGCCTAAAATACCCGCAAGCATCGAACATCATCCTTAACGACTTTTATGTAGATGATGTACTATCCGGAGCCGAAAATGTAGAATCAGCACTCTCACCACAAAGGAATCTAATCAGCATTCTCAATGCTGGGGGCTTTCGTCTTCACAAGTGGTCAGCAAAATGTCCTGAATTATTAGAGTCTATGGAAACTAGAGAAATTGAGCCCTTCCTTAAAATTGGCATGGATGAAACTGTAGAAACTCTTGGCTTGAATGGAACCCGCATTCAGACAATTTTCAAATCAAGTTCAACATTTCTGATCCTCCAGACGTCATTACAAAAAGAAAACTTCTTTCGGATGTTTCGAGACTTTATGATCCATTAAGATTTTTAGCACCGGCAATTCTTATATGTTTCAGAGGCTTCGGCTTCTTAAGCTTGAATGGGATACACCATTACCGGAAAATATTGTAAAGGATTGGCTTGGCTATAGACGTCAACTAGTACTACTAGAGAAAATCTATGTACCAAGATGGATCGGACTTCAGTCCATGAATTTTTCCTATGCATTTCACGCCTTCTGTGATGCGAGTGAGATGGCTTACTCAGCTGTAGCCTACTTCAGAACAATTCACGACCAAAGAAATAACCAAATATCAAATACGGACAGCTCGTTCTACTTCGTGATGACCATCTACCCCCATCCCATTGGCCCCTAGGACGTGTTCACAAGGTTCACTATGGAGCAGACAATCTCGCACGAGTCGTCACTATACAAACAAAAACTAATATCCTTAAACGACCAATCAGCAAAGTATGTACTTTACCTATATCCCAGTCGGACGACCATCACACGGGGCCCTCAGGGCGGGCGGCCTCTTCCCCTAGGACTCAAGAACTATTAAACGTCTTAAAGTTATCGCTCGTGCATTTTTATTAAAAAGTCCCTATACTTTAGATCTGGACTTCCATTTCTGCTTCGCCATTCGGCATGGCATAGCAATCTACGAATTTCGTTAGATTGTCATGGAAAGTCAGAATATATTTGTTTCCTGAGTGAGTTTACTCAAGACGGCCTACTATGTCTAAATAAACTTTCTCGAAGGGTATCAGGGCAGTATCTGTTATGACCATTGGCATACGATACTCCGGGCTAGCCTTCATTTTTTGCCATTTAGAGCACTTCCGAATATATTTCCTGATAGAACTACGCATGTTTTTTCACTTATATTTCTTCTTTATTCTTCTATAAATTTTAATTACTCCTTGGTGACCACAAAATGCAGAGTCATGATAGTCCTTTAAAATTGTTTCGATTTCCTCAGGGCTGAGATAGTTTCCGTTAATTTATGCTGGGAATTTATTACGTTGTTTTTCCAAGGTAATCGACTTGTTCCGATGTACTGCTTTCTGATTGGCTGCTACTAGTTGAGCCGATTTCGACTGAGCTAATTTGGGAGTTCCGTGAATATTTTTAATTTTGTGTGGAGTTTCTTGATTCTGATTTATCTCTTGTATATTATTTTGTGCCTCCCTTATTTGGGCTCTTGTAACAACATGGCATTGTGCTTGTTGCTTTGATGACTGTGGAGAACTATAATCATCATCGTCTATGTCGAACTCGAGCCGGTGATGTACCTGAGCTTCGACAATGATCGAATTGGGGTTTGTTTGGTTTAGTTGGGGAGGTATTCTACTAAGCGCGTGTGCATTTGTGTGCTTGTATTCAATTTTATAGTCAAACTGTTACATTGAATACGCCTTTCAGGGGCTTGTGGTCGATATAAACCGTAAAAGCTCTACCTTGTAAATAACAACTGAAGTTTCTGGCGGCCCACACAATATTGTGGAGTATCTTTTTCCGCCTTATTTAAACTTTTACTTGCATACGCTATTGGCCTGTCTTTGCTTATTGCCCCATGTGATAAAACCGCTCCCAATGCCTCATTGCTAGCATCGGTTGTTAGATTAAAATGTTGGGAAAAATCGGGATAATTGAGTAGAGGTGGATTTATAAGGGAATTTTTAATCTCATTGAAAGAGTCTTGGCATTTTTGTGTCCTATTAAATTTGACGTCTTCCCGTAATAGATTTGTTAATGGCCTGACTATCTTTGAGAAATTAGGGATGAACTTGCGATAGTAGCTTGCCAATCCAAGAAACGATTGAGTTTGTCTGATAGTTCGTGGTGGAGGAAAATTGTGGACACAGCTTGTCTTACTGGGATCTGGAAGTGCCCCTTCGTTTGAGCATTTATGTTAGAGGTATATTACTTCCCTGCGAAGGAACTGACACTTTCCTGGTTGTAATTTAAGGTTATGGGCTCGAAGTCTGTCGAATACTTTAGCCAGTTTCTCGTTATGACCTTGTAAATTTTTTCCATATATTACAATATCATCGAGATAGACAAAACATTCTAATCCTTGGAGACCCGTTAGAATATAATTCATCAGGCGTTCAAAAGTCGCGGTGGCACCTTTCAAGCCAAATGGCATTCTCTTAAATTCATAATGCCCGTAAGCATTAGTAAACGCAGTTTTTGGTCTATCCCTTGGATCAATCAGTACTTGGTGATATCCGCTTACAAGGTCAAGTGTAGTAAAATACCGTGAATGCCCAAGCTGATCCAGTATATCCTCTATCCTGGCTAATGGAAAGGCATCCCCTACAGATTTCTCGTCAACTTTACGGAAATCTACTACTACCCGCCAACGTTTATTGCTATCAGGCCCAGCTTTCTTTGGGACTACCAGCAACGGAGAATTCCACGGACTTTTACTTATTTGGATTATGTCATTTTCTAACATTTCCTTAATTTGCTCATTTATTACAGTCCGGTGTATTTCTGGAAGTCTATACATCTTTTGATTTATGGGGGGCTGATTGTGCAATATGGGTATGGTACGCTTTATGGTATTAGCGCAAGTTAGTTTATCTCCCTTAAGATAAAAAAGATCGTTATACTTATAGCATAACTCAAGAATTGATTATTCTTCTTCGTGATTTAAATTATCATCCAACAGTAATTCTATACGTAAAGCCACAAACCTGTCTGGGTTATAGCTTTTAATATGGTTTTCGTTTATTGAATATGGATTGGAATTAAATTTTAATTTGTCGTTTTTGACGTTTTGTGTGGTTTTGTTTTGTGCACGAAGAAAGTATGTATTGGAAGTAAATTTTAAATTGCCGTTTTTGAAGTTGTGTGTGCTTTTGTTTTTTGCATGAAAGAAAGGTGGACCACCCTTTTTCTGATTACTTTGGGTATTTACGTCGTCCAAAGGTAAATGGAGATACTGTATTTTATAACTATTACTTGGAACTGGTTTCGTGTTTACATTTAGAACGGATAACGGTATGAAGCTTTTGTGAGGACTAACTAGGCAATTTGCGACAAATACTCCTTCTTGGATCTCCTGAGACAAACAGATCATTTCTTGGTCTATTTGTAACGGTATGATCAGTACAATTTGGGATCGAGGGGGTATTCTATTGGATCGCTGAAGTACTACTTCATATTGCCTACTTACATCTTCTTTTGAGGTGTTCGGAGTTTCTTCCATTAGAGGTAAGGCATTTTTGTTATCTGGTGCCCGTGATTTAAATTGTTCCTCCAATTGATCACTTGGTATTTCCTCTCCATCTTCTAAGGATGTTTCGAGAGGTACCGTGAATTCAATAGGGTTGGCTTCCGTTTGAGGGAACCAGAATAATTTATTAGGCCCTTCGATATTACAATTTTTTGCAAGAAAGTCATTGCCTAACAGCCCATCCTGGGAGATTCGGGCGATGTTTTCTACTACCTGTAGTTTGCATGGAATACTGCGGCTTAATAAAAGTTGTCTTGGCAGTTTCCCAATGTTTCTCCTTCTCCAAATGCAGTTTTCAAAGTCACTTTTGGCTTCGTTCTATATGTTCTGGTTTATCTAGTGCTTCCTTTTTTATGATGCTTACTTCAGCTCCGGTGTCTACTATCAGCCCAACGGATGCGTTTTTGCATATGTCCAGTGGCAAGTCTACCACTGGTGCCTTTTCTCTATTTGATTGTTTTTTTGTTTGAGAGGACGCTGAAGTAGTTTGCGCAGTTTTATTTATTGTCGAGCCGGGGATTTTTCGTCATACGTGTGCCCCTTGTAATTGCAGTAGCTGCGGATGATCTTGTTTAACAGTAATTTGTGTTTATTGTATTTTTTTTCTGTCTGCTCGCAATAAGATTTCCTGTTTGGAGGTGGACTTCCTGACGATTTCCTTGTTATGCTTGTTTGAGGAGAGGGCCAATAATTTTCTGGGTTTCCGTCGGTACTAAAGGATACTGAAGTTTCCTTTTATGATTCCGCTATTGGAGGTAAACCAATTTCAGTTTTTATGTTATGTCTTCCGAATACCTTTGTTTAAGGGTAGGAAGGCAAATTTACACTCTCAGGTATGGGACAACCATAGGTATTAGAGAAATTTCGGATATTGGGTCTTAGAAAATGGTCCACTTTTAAAGAGTTTGTTGGATTAGGGATATAGTTTGTTGCTTGAGGAATGAAAAAGAGTCCTTGTTGCAAACTTTCCATATTTAATGACTTTTGGATGAGATTTTCTAAAGAATTTTCATTCAATGTGAGTAAATAGGCCCTTAGATGGGAATTAGTTGTACCACTCTTTATGAAAGCCATAGCAAAATCTTCTATTTGTTGCTTTACTACTTTAAAATTTTCAGATCCGTATTTACTCTGTGCTGCCTCCTTGCATTGAATTAAATGACTTTTTAATCTATTTGTAAATGAACTCAATGATTCTGGCGGATATTGCCGGCAAGTAATTTCCTTGTTTATTAGTTCATGGTATGCTTCACGTGGTAAATACGTTAGGTAAAGCAGTTGTTCGACTTCTTCAATTTTTGTGAGAGAGCTCGACGCTATTAATTGGTACGCACTTCCTCTCAAACTGGTGGGGAAAATCTGCATGAAGGCTTTCCTTTCCTCTTCCCCTAGACACTGTTGCACTTGCTTACAACAGCCTTTGAAATTCTGTAATCCTGTGAGGATTTGCGCGCTAATTTCCCCAGAGAACAAAGGCACCATTTGTGTCGTCAGTTTTACTACTTTTTCATAGTTTACAGACATTTTGTCTGTTTTACTTTGTTGTTCTGTGCGGGAAGTGATTTGAGTGTTTATACTCGAATTTGGTGTGGCTAACGCTTGCTTTGATACTAGGGCGCCTAAACTATGATTTCTTGCAAGGAAATTAATTAGACTGTGCCCTCTGAAGTGTTTACCTGAGCGATGCTCGCAATACCAGTTTATGGGCGGTCTGCTTTGGGGTGAATTTTGCTCTACTAGTCGGCTGTCTGGAGGACTTGTGTTGTCGAACGACAATGAGCTTATTGCTGCCTCAAAATCTGAGCCAGGAGAGCTTTGATCCATTCTGGGATTGAAAGCAGCACCCACAGAGTTTTTACGCAATGATTGAGAGGGAGGAAAAGAGGAAATATGTAGTTTAGCTAATATTGTTTCATAAACGAGGAAATTGCAATGATTAATTGAAAATTGTTCTACTGTTTTTGTTGCTTACATGCACATATATCTAGGGGTGTGCTACCAAAAATTTAACAACCGGCTCGCTAAAAAAAAAAGAGTAAAGACATGATAAAGTCACAATTAAAAGTATAAACATTTTTTTTTTATTATAATAAACAAAAGTAAGTAATATTTGATAGTATACATTTGAAAAACCAATATACTTATTTAATAAGAATTAATATAATCTCCATATGCCTATTTCATTATCAGAAAACTCTTTCTTGGCACTTTTTCTAATTCTTGTTTCGGTTGCTAATTTATGATTTTTGTTTATCCAAGACTTTACATATGGAGCAGCATTAAAGTCCTCTATGGGCTTCCCCAATAAATTAATTGTCATTAAATCAGCAACATGATCGACTGTTAAACTTGTTCTCAATTTTGTGGCAATTATATTCATTAAACTGAAACCTCTTTCCGCTTCTGCACTACTAATTGCAATAGTGTTTGCTATTTTTTTCGCTTTTAAAATTGTATTTGACACCTGAACATTTTTAGACTCTAAGTTTGAATCAACGAAATCACGGAATTCGTTAATATCAATTTTATATTTTAGAATTTCCCCTAATTTTAAAACTTTTTCTTCCCCTTCTAACCAATGTGAAACGATTTTATCTATTGGCCACGTGCAAGGATCTAAAATTTCGAAAAGTTTTATAAAATTACTATACTTATCGTTATCATCCGTAGGCTCTTTGTTCAAATTTATATGTTTAGCAGATAAAAGTCGTAGTTTTATATTTTCCGTGACACTATCCAATAATTCTTCTCTTGGAATAGATTTAAATTTATTGTTGTTTTCAAATGGTATACATTTAAACTCATTTGAAGTAATTAAACCTGCAACTTGTCTTTCATGGTTTCCAAAATTATTTTTTCGCATTTCTATTGCTCTTATTGTACGTTTAATTAATTTATCGGCTGTCGAGATATTTATTGTTCTCGATTGCAGGGCATTTGAAAGAATGGAAAGTTCTTCTAATATATCTGCAAGCTGCCCACCGAGGACCTAACACGCGACCAATCTTAATTATTTCGATGTTCATTTCTTTGGCAACGGTTTCCAATTCAGTTTGGTTCTTGTTGGATTGATGATATATCGAATACACTTTGTCTAAGAAAATTTTAAAGTGGTTGACCTGATTTATTTCTTTTATAGAATCATCTAGTGCTAGTTGTAAACGGTGGTTTAAACAATGCCACACCACTAAATTAGGAAACATTTCAACCAATTTAGTGCCTACCCCAGACTTCCTACCTAACATGGTCGATGCACCATCTGAACAGAATGCTATTAGATTTTTTTTTAAATAATCGTTATTAAAACCATATTCCTCCAAACACTCAATCAACGTCTTAAGAATATTTTCTGCCATCGTAGACGTCAGTTCTTTTAAATCTACAAATATCAATACCGGTTCACCTGCAGATTCGATTTCACATTGTAAGAATATGACTAGAGTACTTTTTCTAGAAAGCGTCGATGCTTCGTCGATTATTATACAAATTTTCGAATTTTGTTTGATAATGTTTTTAAATACCGTTACTTTAATTTCGTTTGCAATATGTGTTGCTATTCGTGTGGCACTAAATCTGGAATGCAAACAATTTCCTACATCAATCCCATTTTTTTTTGTAATTCTAAAGCGCCTTCTATATCCGATAATGGGCGATGACGCTTTACAAGACTATAAACGGTATTAAAAATTTTAATTGTAGTATTAATTGCTTCTGAATTTAGAACGTCAACAATTGTAGGCAAAATTTGTTTATCGCATATACTAATGGTCTCCTGAATTTTAAGATGCGCATGAGACAGGGAATGCTCTTTAATTTTTTTTCGAAGAGAAGCTTGTCTAGATTCTTTTTTTAATCCTTTAGGAACAATCAATCCTGCTATCCAGTCTTTTGAAACATGTACGTGTTTTTCGCTTTCAATGCCCAAGTTTTTTAATTGGGAACAATCTTTGCAACCTAATTTTCCATTTTTTACTGCTAACCATTTATATTGATCTGTAAATATCTTAAGTTGTTTTCTATTCCAGCAATCGGGTAGCTGACTGTCACATTGTTCTTCTATTTCTCCGATAGACTCTGATGTAGATGCTGTGATACTAGAATTTGTTTGTTCATCTGGGGAATTTAGTGATGTTACAGCAGTTTCTTCAATTCTGGTTTTCTTTAAATTAAAAAATGATAATAAGTTCCCTTGAACTCTTTTCATTTTTTCAGGAAACAAATCTATAATTTAAATAATATTCGTAATTGAAATAATATATCAAGATATTTTTAATTAATATAATAATTAATTGATACTTCCCTCTTTATATTATATAAATTATCGACGAGCAACATAAATTTAATTTTGACAATGTTACAATTCTCAACAAGGAAAAATACTGGAAAAGGAGAAAAAACATAGAATCCCTATATATACAATACCACAAACCAGAGGCAGTTAATTTTAAAGTCGACACGTCATACATAAACCACCAGTATAAGCACCTCATTAATACACACAAAGAAATGGCACGGGATTAACTGACAACACATTCTACAAAATAGCATAGGTTATTCAGTATACTGACGACATAAACACCGATCTGTTCAATGTTAATTTATTTAGTTATTTATTTATTTAATTTATTTTCATATATGTACTTAGTATCATTTTTATTTTTATATTTTTATTTTATTGACTGTGATAGCTTTTTAGCTTTTTACTTAGTTTCTGTGTGAAAAATTTAATAAGAACATTGATTTAAAATATGTAAGTACACAATATCCTACAATAATAGCCATAAGCGCCCATGATGACAAAATACTTTATTGCAGTATTGTATGCCCTGAAGATGGCCCAAACAAAGGACCGAAATACTCGTATAGGCAAAAAACGAAAATAAATAAATAAACGTTCACAAGGTCGTTAAACCCATCTTTTTATTTACTACATAATATCAACACGACCAGTATTCAGATTTATATTACTAGCTTTACTCCTAGAAAATGAAACAACTTGTGTTGTCTGCTGATACTACTGCTACTCCTTCTTTATTAAAAAATGTCAGAATATTTATACAGAATTCTTGACTTAATAATATTGCTTTTTTCTTATTACGCTAAGCCCTTGTAATTTTAATTTCATCACGGCATTCGTATATACATAATTATTACTTCCGTAAAGCGGTTCTTATGGAATTTGCACATTAATTTCCGCAAAGCTTTTGCCGGTTTGTTGTTGTTACATCACGGCATTCATCGCTTTCATATGTTCAGAGATAAATACTTCCGTAGACCGCTGCTGCTGTTATGACATCATCGTGAAACATTGCTTCGTTCACCTAAGTTCTACCGCTGGCGCAAGGTTATCAAATTGCATCGTGCGAATTCTTGCGCGCAGGAGTATTGCGTCACTGCCTTCACTTGTTTCTTTATGTGATTAAGAATTTGGTGAAGGTCAGTAGCGAGTGACTTTATTCAATTAATGAACTTTGTAAATATGTTTGTAAATATGTTTTTACATGCAGCTGGGAATTATAGTTCTGCATGCAAAGAGAATGCTGTAGGTATGTATATGTATGTATCTACATGTTTGCATATCTTCATTGGTGCATGAATAGTGTTCACCAAATTTTGACTCGACTTTTTCAATATTTTCATATAATTTAAAATAGTATAGCATTCTTGAATTTGTTTCTTATGCTCATCGAGTAAGATGTTATTATATTCTCTTAAAAACTATTATCCATCTTAATAGTCTAACATTCAAGACACTAACCAATAACCAAATTCTCATGCAATTGCCTTTCCCCTTTTAGGTTTGCATAGAACATATCATATTCTTATAAAATTTTCTGCTATCTAGTAGATTTTGATTAGAATATACTGTTACTAAATTCTTATAAAATGTTTTTTATCACTACCTATTTTTAGATGTAATAGGATATATTTTCTCCTTGAACAGACTTGAGAAAATGATCTCGGCTCCGTTTTGGAGATACGAATTTTTTAAAATCTACCCTAACTAATTTTGGAACAGTCATTTATGTCCCAATTTTTTATATAGAACATGTGGATTTATATAAGGAAATCAGGAAATGCATAGAATCTTGGATTTTTGTTTGCGACATACTGTTACCAGATTCTCTTCTGTCTGTTAGATTTTGTATGGAACATACTGTTACGGGATTCTTACCAGATGCTTATAAAATTTTCTTCCGCTTGTTAGATTTTGTGCGGAACATACTATTAACAGATTCTCATACAATTTTCTTCTTTTAAATTGTGAACTGAACATGTTACCAGATTCTTATAAAATTTTCTTGTAGTTATTAGATTTCGTATAGAATATACTGCAACCAAATTCTTATTCCTTTTGCTACTATCTCTTTTCAGATATTATAGAGTGTGCTTTCATTTAGAACAAAAATCTGTAGTTCGGTGTGGACACATATGAATTTATATAAGGTTTATAAAGAAATGCAGTCACCAGATTCTTATAAAATTTTCTTCCACCTGTAAGATTATGTATGGAATATACTGTTACCAGAAATCTTCTTCTTTACTATTTACTCAGAGCTAATTATAATCTCCCATACAACTTGCACTACTCACCATCCAAGTGAACCAAATAGCAGACCCTTTCGGTTTAGAAGGTTAAGGCGACGTCAGAGGTCAAGGACAAATTTCTGCGTCTAAGACCGTGTGCCAAATACATATAAATAATAGTTTCATAACTTGTTTTTCAGTTGATGTTACGCTCCTTCCTCAAACAGACCACTGATTCTTGGCAAGCTAATTACGCAATATTTTAAAAATTAGTTCTAAAGATACTACAAACCTTCTAAAACCTATGGACGAAAGTCGTAAAGAATATTCATATAAGGCTCAGTCTAGATCTGTGAAATCGATGCTATCTAGAAATAAATATATATATCATGAAGCATTCTTAATCAAAGTATGTGATTTTTCAGATGTGGCTGCTCAAACCACTTTCAGGCTAGGCTAACAAGGTCATGCCATTACACCTTATCATAAAAAATTTGATGAAAAGTCTCTTATTGTACCCATAAAACTTTCACTACTCATGTAAGTCAACATATCATACTATATTAGTAGCACCCCAAAATGATATCATAGCGCTCAAAGCTTTACATTTAACCCATCTAAAAAGGAATCTTATTAAACATAAAAAAACAGTTGTTCATAAAACCTAAGAATTTTCAATTCACACACACACACACATACCTACATCGAAAATTTTCTGATAAGGCTTTAATTCCATTACTTCATATTTCTTAACATCCCAAGCAGCCGTGATCTATTTTTAGATATCGAATATCATAGCATGATCACTTTTGTTAATAAAAGATTTTTAATCCACAACTTACGTTATAGTTGTTGTTGTTGTTTTTTTTCAGCAAAAGAAATTTTCAATCATAACTTCCACTACTCATCTAAGACTTCTCCATTACTTTTCTAAGTCAACATATCTTCCTACATTCTCCCCAACTAGCTTCGCCTGATCTATTTTTAGATATATGAACACATCTTGTTGTTGGTTCTATGTTTTTCAGCTACTAATATTAATTACACCTGAAAAGGCAAGATCGCTAATATCTCTAAACCCATAGTTCGCGGAGTATTTCAGATGAAAAGTTTATCCACCCCTAGAACTAAGACTCCCACTGACAATTTCTAGTATCTATTGGCATGAGCAAAAATATTCTAGAGTTAACTTGAATTATTACTAATACAAATTACACTAATTCACTTAGCGAATTTCACAAAATTTCTTATCCACGTAAATACCCAGCAGCACGCATCCACCCACGCCGTAGGTATTGTTTCCTCAGTCACTGAGTAGCCCAGCACAACATACCACAGGCACTCATATTAAAGTAAATAACTAACATCAAACTCAAGCTGACAAGTATACAGCGTCGGTATAAATTTGCATAGGGTATTTCACAACATTACTTAATACACATCAGCCGCACAAATTCTACCTAAGCCTTGGTACAATTAACGTACCCCAGTAAAACACACCCGAGGCAATCCTAGTCATAGTATCAAATATTGCAACTAAAGCTTTCAGCCAACCTCCAGTACCCAGACATATGGGGGGGGGGCACTTCAAGGTCAAATTGTAGCCTCCAAGACAAGATCAAACTAACTAGCAACTTGCACCAATAAAATTTCCCACCCCTTCACAAATGTTTAGAGCTACGATCTCCGAGATGAAAAATAAGCGAACTCCAGAAATCCTATGCTATTTTGCTATTCTGGAGAGTGCTGAAAGTGATGTCATATCCTCAAAGTGATCTCGTATCGAACTTTACACGAGAATTGGTGTTTGCACTCGAAAGAGCAAATGTGACTTTTCAATACACGCACTCCCTAAACCCAATAATAATAATTTGCTTAGAAATCATCAAACCAAGGTGATGTCATGCTGTGAAATTCGAATTATGCTGATATCTACAACTTCCCCACTAAGAAAAGTTATTTAGGTCCAGCACTTGTAAACAGTAAAAACTAAGATGACGTTATACGTGATATCTACAACTTCCCCGCTAATAAAAGAAAAGAGCAAAACCAAGGCATTAGTCAGTACACACTACTAGGGAACCTTACTCAAGGAATGGTCCCTGCACTCGAATCCTGTAAAAGCCTATGCGCATGTTGATTTCTATAACTTCTCCGCTAATAAAAGGAAACAGCAAAAGCAAGGCATGCTGGTAGTACCGGCTAATGTCGCTAGGGAACTGTACTCAAGAAATGGCCTTTGCACTCGAATCCAAATTATAGAATATGCCAATTGTATCAGGGCATTGGATGGGAAACATATTACTTGCCATTAAATGCCCATAGTACCGACTAATGCCACTAGGAACCTTACTCAAGAAATCGCGTCTGTGCTCGAATCCTGTACGAGCCTAGGCGCATGGTGATATCTACAACTTCCCCGCTAATAAAAGAAAACAGCAAAATCAAAGCATGCTGCTAGTACCGGCTAATGCCGCTAGGGAACCTTACTCAAGAAATGGCGTTTGCACTCGAATCCTGTCAAAGCCTAGGCGCAACATTTAATGTTTGACACCTAGAACCTCCAATGACATCTTCTAGAATCTGCTCATAGGGATGTCATGTTGTGAAATTCGAATGATGCTAATATCTACAATTTCCCCGCTAAGAAAACTTGCAGCACTTGAAAATAGCAAAACCAAGATAACGTCATGCTGATATCTAGAACTTCCCCGCTAATACAGAAAAACATCAAAACCAAGGCATGCTGGTAGTTCCGGCTAATGCCGCTAGGTAACCTTACTCAAGAAATGGAGAGCCCGTAAAGGATTTCTAATGATAATTTCGCCCCCCTAGAACTACCCCCACCCCACACCACCTAGAATCCATTGGCATTAGCAAAAATATCTTGAATTGTTAATACGCAATATCTCGAAAACCAAAGCCGGTAGAGGATTTCTGATGAAAAGTTTATTCCACTCTCCCTATCCTGTATTATCATACTCCCCCCGCCCATACCCAACCATTTAGAATCCATTGGCAACACTTGAAAACAGCAAAAGCCTACATTTAAGCGCACCACATACATCCGCCCAATACCCAAATTCATATTCCACAGTTCTTGCAGCCAAGCCACAAACCCAAGTTCATCAATTAGCTTGGAGTCAAGCCCGCCGAGCGGCGGTGGCGCACTCTGTGGGTGAGAGTTTTAAATGCCAACTATAATCTCGTGCTCCCATGAACAATTACTTCCCTTGCTTCTCCATATCCTTGTAAAAAGCTAGACAAGGCCAGGCATGCATTATAGGAGACATTGCCAAATCCAAAAGGACTTCAAATGTAACGTCTTGATCATGCCATTTAATAAGCGAGTATTGGAAGGCTCTTACTTTGTTTGTATTGCTCGTACTTGGAATAATTCAGAGCGATGCTTTACTCCTATTTAGTGGTGGTGTAATTACTTCTGATGATTAGTAGGTAATATTAGTTATTTTATTTTAAAAGTTTTTATTTTTTTATTTTTTTTTTATTTTTATTAGTACTATCATTTTTATTGTTATATCGATTGAACTCACACTTTTCTCTTTTTCTTTTACAATTTCTAATGTATTTTAAAACATTAATAATCGTGTGTATTTTCTGAAAATAAAATGAAATGAAAAATGAAATCTGTCAGCAATACGTTTACCTCAATAATTTAGTGCTGTAATGATTATTGACCCTAGCTTTAAGTAACTCTAGTTTTTTGTAAGCTTATATAAATATCGTGTAAATAAATTAAATATATCAGTTTTCATTATCATATTCAAGGTGTTGTTTTACCAGTACCTTTCGCTTTTGTGAGTCGCGAATAAGATTGTCTTGGTACAAGAACCGAAAGCAATCAATAAGTAAGAACCGGACACAGCTCCAACAAATTCGTTCACGATACAGGTATCGTGAGCTCATCTACATTTCATCAGAGTAAAACAACTTCTGATTTACAAAATCTTAGATTCGGGCTCCCAAATAAACATCATCTGCCAAAGGATTGTTAAAAAACTTGTCCGACCTCTAGTCATAGAGGATATTGGGCAAGGAAAGCAATAATCGCTTCAAAAAGTAAATGTACTACTCCAGTCAAGATTCAAGGGATATTCTACGAGAGTCATGACATGCATACTTCGGAGCATTATTTCTCCTCAACCAACACGACAACTAGATATCTCCTCGTGAGCCACGTCAACAACTAGATATCTCCTCGTGAGCCACGTCAAGCAACATAAATTTGGTAGACCAGTGTCACCAGGTTTTGTTTGAGCCGTGAAGGATTCCTACACAGTTCAGATTTGGTTGGTTTAAGAAGGCTTTTATTTAATAAAAACTTTATTCTAAATTCTATTTACAAAGTCCGATATTTATATACAAATTTTAATATGACAAATATGCAGAATCAACAAATTCAATTTAACAAATTTCATGCGTGAAATTCGATCTCACCAAATTGTTATTTGTCTGCAAGTGTTGCTGATGCAGCGAAAGTACATGAAATTTACCTAATTAAATTGAATTTGTGCTGCATTTTTATCTCTTCAATATAAGTTATTAACTTCTGAATTTCCTGATTGCTTTTTAATGTTTAATGCTTAAACATCCTCCCACTTGAGTGGGTGTCCAACACAAATTTCTGATCCAGGCCCTTGCGTTCTTTTGGGATAGGTTGATGCTGCTCCCCTTGCGATGCTCCTGATTGTTTAAAGGTGTTGGTTTTCTTACACCGCAAATACATTAAGTAGCTGAAGATTGCTAGCAAAACCGTCACTGATAGATAGGTTATGGTATAGTGATGGACATCATGGACGTTAAATTGTTCGAGAAAGGTTGAAGCTGCTTTGAGACCTTTAATTCTAGAGGTTAGTTCCTGCATTTCTCGTGCATTAGATTGCAGATGAAATTCGGATGAGGCGAGTTGCGGTGTCCTTTGTGTTAAACTCAGGTGATCTTCTATCAAAGCACTGATGTTCATCCGTGGGATAAGTGCGGAGGTAAGGTTACTTTGATACCGGCCGTGTCCGCTAATCGTCATGGAAGCCTGTTTGACTGCGCTCGCTGGTCGTAGCCTTAAGATTCCACTTCTGTTAAGTGTTTTGAGTAGGACTTCGGTTCCACAGACAATATTCAGTGTAGTTTCCGCATCCAATGAAAATAGCCAGTTGTTGGTTGTGTGAAGCTGAATCCATATCTTCGAGATCTTTGTGGTTCGGAATCGACACGTTGGTGATAATGTTTGGTGATGAGTTATTAGCTCCATTTCACAGTGGCTCACACTGGATTTTAAATTGTAGATTGGATGATTTCGACCACATAGATGTTGTTCATCGTGTAAGGTTTTGCATTTGTCCAGTTCGAATTGCATTAAGGGATATTATCGGTCTCTCGGTAGATTAATGATTAGGTATTCGGCACATGGCTCAATTGAGATAAACCTACTTTTGTGGATTGTAGGAATTGAAATTACTTTAAAGAGTTGAAAGTATTCATCTTGTTGTAGTGGTATTCGAATGTCGAATAGGATATATGATTCTGTCACCCTTGTTGCGGCTGTCATTAGGCTGTAAAGTAACAAACCGCCATCCTTTCCATTTCCAGGAATTGTTAACGTGGAAGGAATGTGCTCTTTAATTTGTGCGATTTGTTCTTGTAACTGCATAGGAGAGAGCAAAAGAGTATTAATTTTGTTGTGATGAAGATCCGTTAAAACATCAAGTAATGCTCCTTGAATTCTGTGAAAATTTTGCAGGACTAGCGTGGTTAGTATGCACAATAAGTTGAAAGTTTGTGCACTTTGTTCTTCGTATTGGGCATTACCTATGTAAGTGTGTAAAGCTTCGATGTGATTCTTTATTGAGTTGAACTGCTGTTGAATGGATTCTTCCCTGCCTTTCATAATATTTGTAGTAGATTCCAGAACTGATGTTTGATTTTTCAGTAATTTCATGAGGCAACTTTCATTCTTCCGTGTTTTTTTAATTTCACCCGCTATATATTATGCGTACTCGGAGTCGATTACTCCAAAGAGTTTGCTTGTAATGTTTCCGATTATATTGAGAGGTGCTCTTTTTACCATTTTGTGGCCACCACTTCGTTTGTATAAAAGGTCACTTGCTTCCTCTACTTCTCTAAGCTGATGCTCGAACTGATCTAGTATCTCTAGGCAATGATTCTTTCTGATTGTTGTTGCATTGTAAAGGTGGTCTATTGCTGCTATGCAACTCCTTATTCCTTGAAACTCGACCCAGTAATTTTTTAGGTTATAATAAACCAGCACGTTCCATTCACTGTTTACTATTTGAGCCTGGCCTCATTAAAAGGCGCTACGAATATTGGCAGCACCAAAGATGTTAGCAGGAGAAAACTGACAGCCATCGAATTACCTCTTTGTGGATAACTTAAAACTTGAGTCTGTTGCGCAATACCCTTGCTCTCTTCTGCCGTTATGCTTGGTTGTGTGGTTTTTGCCTGTTCTGAGAATGTTAGTCAATTTGACCAGATTGGGTTTATAGGCAAGGATCTGCCTTTCAATGGATGATTGACTTTCTTGCCAGAGCTCAGGTTTCGCCTTTTGGCAGGGCAACTAGCAGTGATCATCTGTTGCCGCAGACTTAGTTCTTGGTGCTCCTTGCCGTAGGAGGCATGTGGCTCCCTTTGTTATTGTTTCGGAAACTTGTTGGCTGTTTGAATCTTCGTCCTGATCGTGATTGTTGTACTCTTCAATTGGTAATGGACACAGATTGTGGATCGCTCTTTTGAAAGTGCCAGAAGCTGTTTTTACATTCACAACCCTGGTGCTATTATCCGGTCCATTATATGTGTCTATAATGCGACTAAGAGACCATTTAAGAGGGGGTAAGTTCATATCCTTTAAAAGTACTAGGGTGCCCTTTTTTAAGTCATGTTGTTTGTTTTTCCACTTGTATCTTAGTTGAAGCTCCTGTAGATATTATAATGACCATCTCTTCCAAAATAATTTTTGGATATGGTGCAGTCGTCTAAATCTTGTAAGGCTGTTTATATTTAGGGCATTATCATCTGGTTCTGCAAACGCTGTAAGTGGCCTGCATATCAGGAAGTGTCCTAGCGTCAGAGCGTTCAATTCGTTTGGATCGGATGACATGGGCGTTAAAGGCCGTGATTTGAGAATAGCTTCGATTTGAGTGATGCCTGTATGCAGTTCTTCATGCGTCAGGCTCGCATTTCCAGCTTGTCGTACAAGATGCTTCTTCGCAGATTTTACTGCTGCTTCCCAGAGACCTCCAAAATGCGGTGAACGTGGGGGTATTGGCTTCCATTCTATGCGATTTTGTGAGCAAAGTTCGTGTATGGACTCCTTCAATTCCTGTGAATTGAATAAGTCATCAAGCTCCTTTAATACAGATTTAGCACCAACAAAATTGTTTGCATTATCACAGAAAGTCCTCTTCGAGAAATGAATCGCTTTAGTGCATTTATGAAGGCGATAGAACTTAAATTGCTGACGATTTCTAGATGAACCGCATTTGTTGCGAAGCAAACAAAGACAGCGATATATGCTTTGTCTGAGATGTCTCATCGTAGCTTGTGGTGAATGACAATCGGTCCACAAAAATCAACTCCCGTGGTGTGAAATGGTTGTGCAGGAGTTACTCTTCTGGCTGGTATATCTGCCATTATTTGCGTGATGCTCTGTGGTTTGCATCTAAAACAGCGAATGCACGTATGCACTATCTGTCGTGCTTGTGTCCTGATGTCTATAATCCAGAATCTTTGTCTCGCGATTGCTGTTAAGGCCTGTGGAGCTGCACGCATGTGCTTGCTGTAAAGATGATTAAGCAGCAACTCGCTGAGCATGTGATTCCTTGAAAATAACATTTGAAGTTTTGCATCTGCGTTAAGTTGGAAATGCTTTAACCGACCACCAACTCTAATGACGCTAGTTGCCTCATCAAGAAATGGTTTCAGTGATGGGATTGAACTGTTGGTGTCGAGCAATTTGTTATCCTTGAGATTTTGAAACTCTTTGCTAAACGTTATGCGTTGTACATTTCTGACTAGGCCATTTTGCGCCATGTCCAGTTATGTTATCGTTAGAAGGCCTATTGATCTACACTCCTTTGGTAGTCTGTAATTTTCCCAGTAACCTATGCAGTAAGCGAAGATTCGCTGAAGCCTCGTGAAGTAGTTCTTGTGGTTGACAAATGCATTTATGTCCGTATAATTTTCTGTCTTTAACGTTGTTGAAAATGCGAATTTTCTTTCTCGAGTTTCAGGCACTTCTTGTAGTGGTTGAAATTTTTGGTTAGGCCACCTTGATGCTAGTTCGAATAAGAATTCTGGGCCCTTGAACCATAGTTTAGATTGGTGTAGTCTAGCTGGAAGCATACCCCGAGAGATGATGTCAGCAGGCTTTTGGGTGCCTTCTACATGATGCCACTGATGTTCAGTCGTTAATTGTTGGATTTTTTCCACCATATTTCCGACAAAGGTTCTCCAAGTGTAGGACGGCGGAGCAATCCATGAAAGAACGATTATTGAATCCGTGTAGTAGTAAACTTTTGATAAATTCTTCGGTAGACATTGACGTATCCGCTCCACCAATTCTGCTAAGAGGACAGCAGTGCACAGTTCTAGTCTTGCTAGCGTTGTCGATTTTAGGGGTGCTAACCTTGACTTTGAACGCAACAACTGAACTCATATTTGGCCGAAGTCATCTACCGTCCTCATATAACAACATGCTCCATATGCAGATTCACTGCTATCAGAAAAGGCCTGCAATTGAAGCTCCACTGGATCGGTGAATGACACGTGTCTTGAGATTTTGAGAAAACTGAGCTCTTTCAATTGGCATTGAAAGAGTTGCCGCCTTTTTTTTAACTATATTGGAAGTTCTTCATCCCACGAAATGTTTGATTTCCATAGATCGTGTAGAAATAGTTTGCCAAGAACTGTCACAGGTCCAATTAGTCCAAGTGGGTCAAAAATACTAGTGATGTCTGACAGAACTGTTCGCTTGGTAGTCTTATCTGACTCATGGTGTGTTGCTTTGAATTGAAAGACATCATCCCTTGTTTGCCAAATCAATCCTAGGGATTTCACGACTTCGTCTCCTTGGAGCATTAGTAGTTTTTCTCTTAATTCTTCAGGAATGGTACGTATCTGGGTGATTTGAAAAGAACTTCCTTAGTTCGAAATTTCCACTTTTTAAAAGTGTCACCAACTCCTCTCTTAGTTTGATGGTATCGTCAATGGAGTCTGTTCCAGTTAGGATGTCATCAACATAAGTATCAGTTCGTATGACCTTAGCTGCCCGAGGAAAGGTGTAGACTTCCAAAAGCGCTAATTGATTAAGACAGCTTGTAGCGAGAAAGGGTGCTGAAGCTGTGCCATATGTCACTGTTTTGAGCTGGTATGTCTGAAGTGGCCTGTCTTTGTGCTCGCGCCAGAGTATAAGTTGATATTTTCTTTGCTCGAGATCCACTTGAATTTGCCGATACATCTTGCATATATCTGCGGTCATCACATATTTGTGCATTCTAAATCTTATTAGAATGGAAAACAAGTCTGATTGTACAGTTGGTCCAATCTTAAGGATGTCGTTGAGAGACTTGCCAGTTGTAGTCTTAGCTGACGCATCGAGCACTACACGGAGTTTCGTACTCGAACTCTAAAGTTTAACAACGCAGTGATGTGGTAAGTAATAATTTTCGGATGGGATGAGTTCCTTGTGTATTGCTTGCATGTGCCCCAGGTGCTCGTATTCTCGCATGGAGGCCTGATATTGTCGTTTTAGCTCTGGATTTTTGTCTAATTTTCGTTCTAGACAATAGAATCGTTTTGTTGCCACCTCAATTGAGGATTCCAACTTGTGTGGTGGCTCGCTGATAGTCGCTGATCTTCGGCAGTACAAAAGCTGTAAGTGTTGTAGTAAAATCATTTGCTCTAGAGTGTAAGGCTAATTTAGTCCCGTGTTTGGCAATGGTTTCGTGTCCACCTGTGCCAATAATCGGAATGCTAATTTTCGTTAAACCCAGCAATTGAACAAAACCCCCCTTAATACTTGTGGTAGCTTTGTTCGAAGTTTGCTGTACTAATTTTGAAGGTGTAATTGACTGCAGTGTCGTGGTATTCTGTCGTATTGTAGGATTGGGCGTAGCGGTCTCTTGCTTGTCTCGGGATGAATTGCGAAGCAGACTGTTGTGTCGGCCCCTGCAATATGTGCAATTCCCTGAAGTACATCCTTGAATCTGATGTCCGGTTTCAGATAGTTAGGGCATAGCTTGACTTGCTTTACCAGCTGGAACTTATTGTCAAGTGATGAATTCAGGAACTTGTTGAATCTGTAAATTTTATGCTCTGCTTTACAGACGAGACACTGGATTCCTGGCGTTGATGTCACAAAAGTAACAGGTCTTTTGCGCTCGTCTTTCGTGTGCATTGTCCTCAGCATCTGAAATCTGGATTCTAGAAACTTAAAGAAGTCATCTACGTTTTGGATTTCACGAGGATGCTGGAGAGATTGTTCCTACAATTTCCGGGATTCTTTGTCAAGCTTCTGAAGTAATATGTGGATCAATATGGTATTCCAGTCTTCGATCTTAACCCCCATGTTCTGCAGTGATAGTAGGCATTCTTTACTGACATCATGGAGCCGCTTTATTCCAGTTCCAGATTCAACTGTCAACGTACTTTGTGACAGCAGTTCATTTAGAAGTGCAGTTATTATACTTCTTAAGCTATTGTATCTGTCCTTCAGTATATTCCAAGCCGCGGTGTAGTTTTGTTCAGTGGCTTGTAGATGTCTTATCAACCGGGTTCACCGGTAAGATGAGCTTTCAGGTAGTACATTTTTTCTGCTGCGCTTATAGACTGATGATGTATTAGCTGAGTGAAAAGATCCATAAATGGTTTCCATTGTGTATTCGTCCCATCGAGTTTCGGAAGAGCTATCTTAGGAAGCTTTACATTATGGACTGTTCATCTAGTCTTTCCTGTAGTTCAATTGCCAGGTTTTGATACTTATCTTCAATGTTTCTATATTCTTCTTGTGCCTTCGTAGAGTCGAGCAATTCTGCTATTACTTCTTGATGGAGACAAGTGCTTTGAGCCCAGTAATCATTGGTCGACTTATGTTTCTGATTATAGTAAGCCCTTGAACGAGGTGCATTAAACTCTTCTCTAATTGAGTTTATCAATCTGTCCAATGCCTTTATTGTTGCGGCGTGCATCCTTAGATTCTCGGCTGAGCCTTCTTGATTAGCGTCAGTGGGTGTTGTCGCTGGAGCACTTGACTGTGGTGCATCCGCGGGACACTCCCTCAGTCCCTGGTCTATTTTACCTAGGAAGTTCTTGCAGATTTCATGGACTTGTGTATGGTATGCTTGTGTGAAGTACGCATGGTCTGAATGTACTTGCTGGATGCATTCTAGCTCTTGAAGACATGATAATCATTTGGCGAAAGGCTCTCGTTAACAAACACCGATGAATCAGCAGAGAAGCCTGATAGTTGATTTAGTTTAATGCCGCCAGCTTGTTTGAATGCCGTAATGAATGCACATCGCTCAGCTTGGCCAGAGAAACGCACGATCATGGGTGCATTATTAGAGCGATTTCTCAGACGGAAAGCATCAGTGAAGGAAGAGACAGGGTGTTGCACCTTTTCATAGGAATCCCCCGAATGATGATATCGGACAATCTTTGAGTGAGCTGCAGTGATTCAGCTACATGGTGCGAGCTTTAAGTCTAGCTGTGAGATCAATAATTGAGCTTTCACAAGCCGTGATACGAAGGCTAAAGCTTCTAAATTTGAACTAAGCTCACTTGTTGTTTTTTCACACGCATTCAGACGGGCACTGTCATTGCCGTCTTTATGTTCCAGGCCATGACACAAAACGATTTTGCTACTTGCAAAAGTATTAGAGTGGTACGATTTCGTACTTCTCTTAGCATTTGTTCTTATGGAAAAATGCATTACTTTCAACTTCAACCTTCTGCACAATGTAAATAAGCCTCCGTACTAAAAGTTTTATTCAGGAATTTTGTTATTTAATTCCTTGTGCATTTACCAGTATATAAATCTAAGTACTTTCTTTAAGAAAATTCTTTATATTTTATTACTCAAACATAACACTACACATAAAAATGAGAAAATGCGTTCAATTCTGTTGCCTTCATACCACAAATCACACTGCAAAGCAATCAGAGCTTTGAGCTTGCCTATTGAGTTATATGAAAAAAATAAGTCTTTCAATGTTTAGCACACAGTAACTTCTTAAGTATAATAAAGACAAAAAGACAATGTTAACCATTTTTATATATTATCCCGTAATGCTTCTATCAATTTAAAAATATTTCCCATATTCCATATCAAATAATTCAGTTTTTTCATTTCAAACATGACTCAAAGTATTTTTTAATCAATGAATCGGCAGAGCTACACATTCTCCTCATATTTTCACAAGCTGCGCTTGCTCACTGCGCTGTGAATCGAACGGACGGCAACGGTTTTCTGTGTTTAACTCTTCATAACTTTTAAATTACAATTCAAAGGTAATTCAAATATTAGCCTATTTTATAGGAAATTTTGTTGGCTTTATGGTTGTATAATTTATACTTTAGGTTTTAATACATTTTCAAAAGAAAATCAGTTTCAAACCAAAATAGATCTGATTTAAGAACTATTTGCTCCCACTTTTAAATGAGCTTTCATTTCTCTGTGAGAAAACACATAGAGAAATGAAAGTTGGTATGAAGGCAACAGAATTGAACGCATTTTCTCATTTTTATGTGTAGTGTTATGTTTGAGTAATAAAATATAAAGAATTTTCTTAAAGAAAGTACTTAGATTTATATACTGGTAAATGCACAAGGAATTAAATAAGAAAATTCCTGAATAAAACTTTTAGTACGGAGGCTTATTTACATTGTGCAGAAGGTTGAAGTTGAAAGTAATGGATTTTTCCATAAGAACAAATGCTAAGAGAAGTACGAAATCGTACCACTCTAATACATTCAAAGAATTCGATGTCACGGCCTGGAACATAAAGACGGCAATGGCACTGTACGTCTTAAGTTTATTGTCAATGAACATCATTATTCTACATTCACACTCCATTAACATCTGGTTAAAATTATTGGTGACTTTGCGTTCAAAGTCTCGATATAGCTGACTTGAATCATATGATGGCAAATCCAAGTTCGGGTTATTGCCCTGTGATGGTGATGAATTGGATGAACTGCGCAGGACGGAAGCACTATTCTCAGAGTTAAGACGACCTCTCCCCTCACGTGCGGACAGGGCTTTCGATGTATTAGTTCCCTTACTCGTCATAATTATAGTTCAGAAAAAACAAAATGAACCAAAGTTGAAGGAAAAGAATTCACAAAATGTGGAGTTTTAACGAATGTAAATTGCACCAAACTACGCACTATCGTATAGTAACGTAAAATACTAAATATAGGCACAAAAATTAAATATAAACCACGCGGTTAAATACTGGTTTAAGGCAAAAAAGATAGGAGCGTTTTTAGACACGTCTGTTAGTTAGCGCACATTAGTACATTCAGACCTGTTTCAAAAGCTATTTAGCTATTATCAGACTTATTTGAAAAGCTGTTCACCTGTTATCAGACCTGCTTGGAAAGCTGTTTACTTGTTATCAGACCTGTTTGAAAATCTGTTTAGCTGTTCTCAGACCTGTTTGGAAAGCTGTTTAGCTGTTATCAGACTTGTTTGAAAAGCAGTTTAGCTGTTATCAGACCTGTTTCGAAAGCTGTTTGGCTCTTATCAGACTGTTTGAAAAGCTGTTCACCTGCTTTCAGACCTGTTCAAAAAGCTGTTTAGCTATTATCAGATCTGTTTGAGAGCTGTTTAGCTGTTACCAGAACTGTTTGAAAACCTGTTAAGCTGTTACCAGACCTGTTTGAAAAGCTGTTCACATATTATCAGACCTGTTTGGAAATCTGTTTACCTGTTATCAGATCTGTTTGAAAAGTTATTTAGCTGTTATCGGACCTGTCTGAAAAGCTGTTTATCTATTATCAGGCCTGTTTGACAATTTTCTGTATGAATAGTAGTTTGGAGCGCAGGAGCTATTCAAATAAAAATTTTGTCAGTTTTACATAAGAATACTGCAAATATTTTAGAATGCTAAGACTATGTTAGGGCTCAAATGCAGTAGTGACGTATTCTGTTTCATGGCTTGGGAAGTATTTCTCGAGGGTTTCGGATAGACATTTTGTAGCGATCTATTTCTATCGCTTCATTATAACTATTATAACTATCGATACGTAATTGTAGTCGCAATCGCGGCAGTGTGAATCAGATAAACGCTTCACAGTTGTTTCAGTTATTTATAAGATGCGCTTCATTAAGAGGACAGGAAGGTTTTGGTGAATGGGATTCAGGATAGTACAATTGGCCGCTATGGCCTCTGTGCTTGAGATGGGTTTCTCCTGTTAAAAAAAAAAAAGCCGCGTATCATGCAAATTTGTATGTGTAGAATAAACTATTAATATTATTTAACCTTCTGGAAGTGGTACTCCCTGGCAGGACATGAACGGTGGCATGCGGTTTACGGGCCCGTAATTGTATATAACAGTTTTCAAAGATAAAATAAATATTTCATTTTCTAACTTTTTGTTATTAAAGAACGACGTCTTAACTTTTTGAACAAATTAGAAAACTCAAATATTCGTACTAACAATACCCTTTATTAATTGTTAATAACAACAAAATTGATATTTCTTCTGTGCGCATGCGGTGTGTGTCACCGCAAACCATAATATCAGGATACAGACCAATGCGAAGATAGTTGACGACTGACGGACGTCTACATCAAATGTGTTTCCGAGACAACAGCAGCTCACAGAGCTAGATTCGTTTATAACAAAAATAAAAGGGAAGTAATATTGGTGTTAGACTCATAGTCCGTGCGCCACTTCCGGAATGTTAAAGATAATTAAACCCACATAATTTATGAAGAACAAATAAACAACCTTAAAGAGATATATTCTTCTAGCTAATTGTCTACTTATAAATACAATTTTAAAATAATGTGAAGTATCTATAAACTTAAAGGTACATCAACACATAACAAGCATTACCAAAAAAAAAAAAAAACATTTGTCTAACATTTGACAAGCAATTTATAGGCAGTTGAGAAATGTTTGTCAAGCATATGTCATATATCTGATAGGATAGTTGTGTGCAAAATCTTTTCCAAACATTTAGTTTTAATAACGTATTCTTCGAGTGAACTTTCTAGTACTTTCCTCAACCTTTGAGAAAAATTTTCTGAAAAGCTGATGGTAGAACAGAACTTGTTTAGATATAAGATTAGAGTATAGTGTCCGTGATTTATTAAATGATTTAAAAATTGACAATCTTTCCGGTTTTCGTAATTTTGCGAGAATATGTTCAAGTGACTTCGAAATTCTAGTTAATAGAATTCGGCCAAAAATAAGAAGACGAAATACAAACTGGCAAAATAGTGTTAGTGTAGATGAACGACTGGCTATTTCTCTGAGGTTTTTTGCAATAGGTGATTCTTATCATTCTCTAATGTACTTGCTTAAAGTCTCAAAACAGTTGATTTCAAAACTTCTTCCTGAAGTTGTTGAAGTAATATTAATTGTACTACATTTCAGCTTTTAATTTGTCCTTGTTCTCTTTACTCGATTTATCCCAAAAAATGTCGGTGTGTAGAATACAGTTCTATTAATTTTATAATAATTATCTACTTCCCTATTTACTTTATTATCAAAAACTTCCAAAATGAATTCTCACTTCTGTTTTCCACAAACTGACTGAACAAACTCCAACAAACATCTAATGTGTTGGGTGAAATATTAATTTTCTATTCTTGGTTCGGCAAAATGTGACATTTCCTTCCAAGCTGGAGCAGCTGGCTTAGAATTTAAAGCAACAGGTTACATATGCACTATTCGGGATTACATAAGAAAAATAAAATTGAAAAAAAGTAAAGATTTGTAGCAACACGAGTTAAAAAACCATCACAAGGTGTACATTTTCTCGAAAACAAAAGAAATGCCTATAATTTGAAAAATACATGACTTAAGATTTTTTTTTATATTTTTCTGGTAACTGTTACGATTTGGTCTATCACCCGCTTCCAGCTTGACGTCGACTTACGGGACACCCTGTATATAAATATTTTGTATCAACAACATCATGTTGAGTGCTCGCGGCTTATTGTCTACATTACATCATGGCATTTTTCGGTTCATACGTACATACATATCAATTTTGCCAAACGTTAGCAGCTTATTATTATTGCATGATGGCACTCATCGTGAACCAACAATTTGGTCACTTATGTTCTACCGGTGGCGTAAGGTTATCGTATTGCAAAAACCTTTACTTATTTCCTGAAGTAATTAAGTAATTGGTGTAGGTCAGTAATGAGTGGAATTATAATGCAATGAAAATGATGTAGGTGTGTATGTTCATGCCTGCTAGAATTTCTTTGATAATTGAAATTATGGATGTAGGTATGTATGTAATAAGGAAATCAGTTCGTACTAAAACAAACTGCCATGAAAGTTTTATCGATAAAAATGTAAAAACAAAAAAGACTGAAATCCCTAAAATATGCACGCTTCACTGATTGCTGGAGATGCTTTTATTATTTCGTTGGTGAAATTAGTTGATGGCAATGGTAATTCTGTCAAATAGAAGGCAAATTTGGAAAGCATCATAACAAACTGTAAAAGTGTGGACTTAGGGGTAAATTAAAATGTGGAATAAAGTTCTAATAATCTTCCTTCAATTTCTATTTCATATGGGAATGGAAAAGCTTCAAAGAATCAAATTTAATATCCACTGGAAAACTTCCATCACTTAATCCCACTTTTCCTAATAAATGGAAAAATAGTATTTTACATGTATGAATCCATTCCCTTTACTTCAATTGATCCAGTAGAATAAATTCATACAAATAAATCGAAGCTTTTTATACCCTAGATGAAATCATAGGGGTATACTAAGTTTGTCATTCCGTTTGTAACACCTCGAAATAATGATGGTAGAGCAAAATGGATTGGACACCCATTCATAATATTAAAAGTTATTTCAATTTTTGCATGTCCGTCCGTCCGTCCGTCCGTCTGTCCGTCTGTGCGCACGATAACTCGAGAACGCGTATACTTAAAGAGCTGAAATTTTGTACACGGACTTTAAAAAAAAAAAAGTAAAATTAGGTTCGAAAATGAGACAAATCGGGCAACTCCTTCGTGGGGTTGCCATATAAAAATTTCGTTTTCCGCTATATATTTGGACACTGCCTGAGAACGCATCGACGTAGAGGGCTGAAGTTTCGTACATGATGTTTCTACTATATTAGCAAATAAAATGTCAAAAATGGACTAAATCGGGCAACTCCTTCTTGGTGTTGCCATATAAAAATTTCGGTTTTTTACGTATACTTTGAAAACGATCAGTCCAAGACATTTTTATTGTACTAAAAACTTCTGCAGAATACGAAATCCTATAAAATTGGTTATTACCATTTTTTCTGTGCGACAAACTGTTCTAGAAATATATGCAAAAAACAACTTCAAAATCAATACTTGAATAGATCGGTGACCATACGAAATTTAATACGGGCATTCATCTAGGGTATCATAAGAATTGGTCTTAGACCAATTCTAGCTATTTTACTTGTTTTTCATTTGATTCGTATGGCGCACAAAATTTCGCACCTATGGTACGAGATAGTCATAGCTTCTTAGTCTGTATACCATGGGTTTGTGTCTAGTGATTGCAAACCGAAGTTTAACATATAGTTACTTTTTGTATTGTTGAAGCGGTACTACTGCAGACGTAACCAAAGAGTAAGCTAGCAATGCTACGCTGCAATATAAAAGCAAAGATGCCTCGACTTGATGTAGGGCACGGTACAGAGAATACAAGATATTCTCATTACATTTTGACAGATGAGCTGTGATGTACTTTCCACACGAAAAGGCAACAAATTCCACTTTTTATTTCATTCAATTCATTTTTCCAGATCACTTTCAATCATTTCAGCACTTTTTTCGTCGACTGGCCAACCTTGACAGCATTTCACTTTTTTTTTAAATAGCTATATTTTTTTCATTTCGCGCCCAATCAATTTAAAATGTTCAGCAAAAGTGCTCCTTTTTCCCAGACCTTTTCAAAAATATGCTTGCATTGATCAAATTCTTTCTTAAACGAAAGTTATTGGCAAAAATCAAAAGGGTGTACAACCCTGACGACACTCCTATATATATAATCTAGCCAAGATCGACGCGACGCATAGGTTTTTTTTTCTGTGTGACCCTTAAAAATGTTTACTTCTTTATATAAAAGCTTTAACATTGCATGCAAATGTATTCGGAATTCAGGAAATTTCATAAAAAACTAGAAGGGAAAAAGAGAATAATGCAATAAACTCATATTCAACAAATGCAAATACCCTTTGTCTATCAATTGTTCGAATTACCTACGGGAGGGAAGGGGTTTAAGGACCTATTCCGTAAATATTCCTTTATTATATAGTCTGCATTAATACTTTCTCAGCATTGTAACGGACAAATGACACAGCCTAACAAAAAAAAACGAGTTTTTATGTTAATGAATATTTTCGAATTCTTTTTATATAAAAATATCGTTTATTTTTGAAAAACTTAGGTTTTGTTTGATGAATAAATATTTAAGTTGTTGTATGACCATATAGATGAAACGTTTTTTGTTAAGCGGATGTATGCACACACGACAACGGAATCGGCGCCGCGCCGCTAAAATTGTTATATTTCTATACTGCCATACCGGTGCCGTTGTCATCTTGTGTGCAATCAGTTGATTTCTTTCTACATATTTTATATGCACGACGGCACAGCAAAGGTAGCGGCTCTGCCGTCATATGTGCAAGCACCGGCATCTTCAAATAAGCTTGTTGTAAGAAAGGTTTAATTACCTTCTAAACATTTGAGAGTATATGTACACTTAAAGTGAAACGAAAACGTGAACCTTACGAACAGCTTTCTCACTAATACACCCAAGACCGTATAGTAGATGAACACTATATCACAGCGTAACAAAAACGTATTGAAAACGTATCACCCTCTAAGCATTTGAGAGTGTACACCTAAAGAGAAACGAAAATGTAAACTTTGCGTACAACTTCAGCGTTATAATAACAGCGAAACAAAAACATATTGAAAATGTACACCTCTGGATTTATTGACCTTCGTCCTGTGTTTCATAGAACCTGTGTTTTAGTGTAATTATTTGATATTCTTAGAATAACAAAACGCCGCATGATTTTTAATTAATGAATTTGGAGTGTCAAAAAATTTAAGTAGGTATACTTATTATTAAGGTTTGTTCTGCGGCCAACATACTTTTTAAATATTAATATATACTTCATTTTTCTAGTAGAAAGGGTAAAATAAGTTAAAGTACAAATATTTACAAAAATAAAAACTTAACTTTAGCTTATTTATATTTATCAGGTCATTATTGCCGGAAATTGTTAAACCCTATAATATAATTGTGATGTTTTTTATTAAATAAATTAAAAATCTGATGTTTTCTTCGTCATTCAGACCACATGCAAAACGTTTCGTAAACTATACACGATTTGAGAATTCTTTATGAACTCTCCTGCAACGATGAAAATCGTCACATAATTTACATTCCGAAAACGAAACTGTTCCAACGCTACGCAAATGTCACGTAATATTCGTTCCGAAAACGAAACATGTTAGAGTACAGTCTGCGAAATATAATGTCAACTACCACTACACTGACTGTCTACGCTTTTCAGTTCTTCTCTTTGGCCTGATGATTCGTTTCTGTTACGCGTTCACAACACCAAAGCGTTTCTTTTGCGTACACTTCTATGCAAGCATGTTTACATTTTCGGTACGTTTTTGTTTCGCCTTGCTTGAAGGGTATTTTATAGCTCAGCTTTCAACGTGCTGGCATTTTACTTGTCTGTACCTTTCCGTAATGGAAAATGGATTGGATAGTTGTAATGTTATCCATGCGCCTTGAATTCAAGGTAAGGTAGAATGCTAAGAAGCTGAATTGGTCTTGCCATAATATTCACGGAGAATAAGACACATATTCAATACTTCTAGTATTTTCTTTTAGTGATTTAATTATTAATTCCTTTTGTGTGGTTTATGCTTAGTGCGCTCATGCACATTGCAGATACAACACATTTTGTGTCACGGTAGATTCAAAAATGGTCTCAAGAAATTGTAAATACAATGTCGAGTGGTCATTCTGCTATATTTGCAAGTTTAAAGTATAAGGAGGCTAGTGATAGGGGATTTTAAGATGACTAGATTTTTATGGTAATGCAAGGCAGATATACTAAATATCCTTGCTACCTTTGCATATGGCACAATAGCGCAAACAAAGAGCAGTCATGGCCTAAGCGGAAAGGTTTCGAGATAGGAAAACATATTGTTAAATGGGACCCAATTGTGAAGGTTAAACGGAGGCATCGATCATTGTATATAAAATTAAGCTTTTTGAAGAAATTTGTTAAAGTGCTTCGGCATGATTCTAAAGTTTTTCAATATTTAAAGATTTTTTTTCCTGAGTTATCCAAAGACAAAGTAAGAGTCGGTATTTTCGTCGTACCACAAATAAGGAAAATAATGCCCAGTAAGGAATTTTCGCAGCTACTCAACACACACAAACGCAAAGTCTGAAAGGCTGCGACAGCCTTAAAGCAGTGCTTCATGGGTTTCTCGGAAAGAACATGTTCTATGAAACACAGGGCCAAGGTCAATAAATCCAGAGGTGTACGTTTTCAATACGTTTTTGTTACGCTGTGATATAGTGTTCATGTATTATACGTTCTTGGGTGTATTAGTGAAAAAGCTGTTCGTAAGGTTCACGTTTTCGTTTCACTTTAAGTGTATTCTCTGAAATGTTTAGAGGTTAGCTGATAATTACAAAGTGCTTATTTCAACTATGCTTGATAGGTTTATTCTCATGGGTTGCAGAATGTTTCTTAAAGTGTATATGTTACATGCTCGATTGGACCAATTTAAGAACAAGGTGGACATTTTCGTCAAAATAAAGATGGTAATTGAACGTCTTTATTAGGGTCCATACAGTGAGAGAATTATGGGAGACTATATTTAAGGGCTAATACGAGAAAGTCGATACAACACAGAACAACTACTAAAAATAGTCATTCCAAAACTTTTTTTTTATATAATTTTATAACGGTAATTATTTGTTTTAAATTTTTATTTTGTAAACAAAAGTCATTCATATGAATAGCAACAGTTTATTTTATTTTCAAATACAATAAAACGATGAAAAAGGGGAAACTTTCTTCAAATCCGTAATCTCATTCTGAAAACTACAAACGCAAACTTTTTCGGGTAAAACTATTTTTTCTATAGTAATGGGGAAGAAAAAAGAATCGGATATGCAGAACTCAGATTCAAAATTTGTGTTGACTGGTGTTATCTTATTACAACAGTTTTGCAGAGATATTTTAAGCAGACATACAATGTTAAGTCTATTTAACGTGATGGAATATTTCAGAGATTATTGCAAGACCTCGAAAAGAATGTGCAGTCCTTTGGTTTGAGGCATTTTCTTTTCACAGGAAAAAATTATCAAATATAATAGAAAGCTAAATAAAAAATATACCTTCAATATAAATTTTCAAAAGCTAATTTTAGCATAAATTTAACAGGTGTAGCTATCACCTTTATTTTTGGTTTAATTCTTCAAATATTGAAAACGTATTCTTGTTTGTCAAGTTCGGATGTTCAGATTAAAATGAGGGACTCTAAAAAATAATACATACAATCAGTACGTTTAAGTATACCTGAGTCAAGTAAATCACAAAATGTTTGTCGCATTTGAACATTTTTCATGTCTGCGAGTTATGAAAACGGTAAAGAAGAAGAAAAAGAAAATTACTGTTGAGAATTAAGATTGTGAGTTTTGGTAAATTTGAAGAAAATTTCACGTCAAGTAATTGGTATTAATACAACCAAAAACCCTACTTGAGTTTCAAGTGGATTTCAAGTTAAGTACTCAAGTATTCATTTTTTTAAAATTTTTTTTTACAGGGTGTTTCCTTCATGGTAGTCCATAGAGTGGGAGGTGATAGTACTTACCTGAACAAACAAAAAATAGATGGAAGGGGGGCAGGGCATATCAACCGTTTCGGAGTTACAGGATGATTACGAAACTTACTTTTTCGCAAAACACCCGGTATCTTAAAAAATAAAAGGCGTGCGATCACCGTATAAAGTATTCAGAGCTTCATGGCCTTTCCAACGACTGCTAAACAAGCCCCATACCTCTCGACCTAACGGAGTTATTGTTGTTTTAACTAAAAGTGTCGGATTTACTTACCATGTTTTTACTTTGACCTCTATTTTTTTTGCAAAAAGGTTATTAACATAACTTTGTTTACAACAACTGTAAACAGTGGACTCTCTTGTTTACTCTGACATAACACCCTATGTGCTATCTGCAGCCGTTATGGCTTCCCCCTGCCATTCAATTTTATGCTTGTCTAGAATAGTACTATCACCTCCCGTTTTATCGACGTAATAGCCTGTATATTATTAAGCAATGTCAGGGGATTGCGCGAGAATTGCGTACAGGAATTAATCTACAACGGATTAGAAGTTACAGCAAGTACCCCTATCATATAAGTTTCCTCAATAATACGGCAAGTAACCCTATCGTTTGAGTTCCCTCAATTATAATTCCCGAGGAATCCCTTTCCTTAATATAAAACCTGCTAACTATTAAAATTCCAACGTAAGTAACATAATAATAACTTTCCGCAAATATTCTTCCCACGTAAAACTTGCTTTATCATATTTCAATTCAACTCACAAACGACTCGTCAGCACTTTCCCAGCCGTGACAGATAAGTTTGCGCTTCTTCAAGAATGCATAATAAAAAAGCTTTTTTAAAGTAGTTAGTTTTCACTGAGGTTCCGTCTAGGAAACTTTCGTTCCATTTTTTTAAAGGAAATATTTGTGAAAAAAGGACAGAAATTAAATACATAAATATCTTGATTTGTGACAGTCCTCACAGTGTTATTATTTACTTTTTCTTTCCTCCTAATGTTTTCTTGAGTCGCGTTGAAAGGAAATATAAGTGGCTCAGTCGGTAGGATGCGCAAAAAGTGTACGTAAACACTACCAAGTAAAAGCGCATCAATAACGCGATCGAAGGAAAGTGAGAGTGATAACTAAGTTGGTAAAAGCTAAAACAAAGTTAGTGAAAGTGAAACGTTAAAAGAAAATTAACGTTTCATACAAAATTTGCTTATTATACAACGATATTGCCGAGTTTCAATACGAACTTTGTGCGACAAATTTTTATCATCCAAAGGAACCATTTAGCATACAGGATTACTCAAATCTTAAAAAACAAAAAACTGGATCTGCATTATCTATTCATACCAAATAAACAACTACACAAAAGGACAAGACCAAGAAGAACCATTTAACACACAGGATTACCTAACCTTAAATCAACAAAAAATCATGATCAACAAAGCACATAGGAAAACTTTCTTGGAAATTATGTCACCGGTAAGTTCGTAAAACAAATATTCTTCCCAAAAATTTTTTTTTTGTTAAACGTAAATTTAACGATTTTTTTTTTTTTATATAAAACGTGTTTCTTATAATGTAAATATAAGAATAGGAAATTAGAAATTTAATTAAATACTCACGCATAGTATGCACATATCATAATAGTGTAGGTACATAAAGTAGGAAAATTGTGTTCTGTCATTTGGACTAATACTTGTATTAATTAATTGATTAACTAACTAAAGTGAATGCAAATAATAGATATAAAAAGAAATTGTCTGAAATTAATTCGGTGCATTCGAAAAATAAAAGAAAGTGTAATTGATATATTTAAAGGACATATGCATGTGGTCAAAATCTCGTTGCGATTTTTGCGAAAGATACACCAGTTATTGCTTTTTACAATTTTTTCCCCCTTTATTTTCTAAAAAATTTTATGGAAATAAGTTTTACAAACCAGATCGAATACCAATTTCAAATTTAGAAAGAAACAAAAGTACGCGCAAGAAAATTAAAGTAGGACGAAAGGAACTTCCTTCAGCGTGGAGCTCGATAATTTAATAGATAAACTAGAATCTCTAAGTAACTATTGAAATCAAAATGCCCGATCCATTATCTTAACATATTGACCCCCTCAAATATTTAGGGAAATGTCCATATTTTTGGCGATTATAGGGAATTACAAAACTTCTTAGAACTAGTAGAACGAATTCATCCTCTGCTTAATAAATACAATAATACTGCGCAGAGCATTTTCTCAGACGTAATTAAGTCCAAACTGAAGGGACGTGCCAGAGAGATAATCGAAATTAATAGTCATGCCACTACTTGGGCAGACATTAAAAGCGTTCTTAATATAATTTTGGTGATAGACTGACATCAAGTTAACTTTTTGACTTGCTAAGAGGGTTGATTTTCAAGACCACTGCAAATTAGAGTATCAAGACAATGCTGAGTCCTTAGAGTGGAACCTTAAAGCCAATATTAGCAGTACCTTAAATGTTTTCAAGAGTAATATGCCAGAGACAATGAAGTCCATACTGTATTGTACATAGAGATCCCTCGGACCTAGACGAAGCCATTCACATACTACGCGAAGCCGATTACGCATTTTTGAGAGTAAATGGCAGTGGAAGGTATCATATTGAGGATAGAAATATTAGTAACAAGAGTGAACCAGGGTTATTATAATGGACGCAATCAAAATAGAAACTCTCACAACTTTGACTCACAAATTACAAACTCATACCAAAACTCTCGCCCATTTTACAATCGTATCCCACAAGATAAGAACCTGCATCGGAACTATGGTTCAGCACCACCACAAAATTCAAGGAATTACTCCTCAACCACCATAGTACCAATAATTGCCAGCTCACTTCGTCGCACGGAAATAACGACTCTGGATATCGAAACTCTCCATCTAACTATAATAATAATATTAGTAATAATAATTACAGACCCGATAATTCGAACTTTGCTCACAATAATAACTCCCGATATTCCCCACGCGCTAATCCTAATAATATTACCAACGAACGACATTTACTTCAGGAAACAGAAACAACGGTGATAACGATGTTGAACCAATGGATGTCGACATCAATAACCAAAATGTCGTCGAAGTTGGTAATTTTCGGCATCAGGGCACAACCGATTGCCATATATAATGTTTCATAACTATAAATTTCTGGTCGATACAGGATCCTCAAATTTTTTAGGTCGACCTGGAATATTTCCCAATGATAGTAATAAAATGAAACTGGATAAACCTATAATTCTCAAATCCCTGAAAAAGGACTCTATCGTAACTGAAAGCATATCAGTAGATTGTTTCGAGGAGATTCGTGACGAAAATTGTAATGAAAATTGACAATTTCTAATATATAGTACGACTTTCACGATATATTTGACGGTTTAATTGGAAACCATATATTATCTAAATATAATGCAAATATAAGTTTTAAAAATCAAACCATTACATTAAACAATAGGGAAATTAAATCATATTTCAATCATAAACCGGAAAATACGATATATCAAATAGACACAGGCGAGTACTTTTATAACATCCCAGTAACAGAAAAAGAAGGGCACACTTTAATAAATGAAATTCATATTGATAAACACGTTACCATTTTAGAAGGAGTCTACAAAATTTAAAATTCTAAAGCATTAGCGAAAATTCGAAACTTAGACAACAAACCCCACATGTAAACCATTCCCCTCAATAGAAATACAGGAAGTCTTAGATTTCAACAATGCCGAAGCAATCGAAATGAGTTCCAGTATGGGACTGTGTAAAGACAATGTAAAATTTCTGCAGATCATTTGAATGATGAAGATAAGGAGAAACGTGGCTGAAATAATTCTAGAAAACCAAGATATCTTCTGTGAAAACGAACCCCTGCGCTTTACTAATGAAATAAAGCATAAAATAAGAACTACTGATAATATACCGATTAGAAGCAACATATATAGGTATCCATACATTCATAAAAACGAGATTCGAAAACAGATAGAGAGAATGTTGGAATATGGGATAATTCAACCCAGCTCCAGTCCATATAACAGCCCTGTCTGGGTCGTTCCCAAAAAACAATACTCTTCCGGTAATACTAAGTGGCGTTTAGTTATTGACTACAGGAAGTTGAACGAGAAAGCGATAAGCGACTCGTACCCAATTTCTAATATTGAGGAAATATTGAACACATTGGGAAGAAGTACATACTTTTCTACAATAGATTTAAAGTCTGGCTTCCACCAAATAGAAATGCATCCAGACGATGTAGAAAAAACAGCTTTCTCCGTTGACAATGGGCATTATGAGTTCCGTCGAATGACCTTCGGTTAAAGAACTCTCCTAGTATGTTCCAGAGACTGATGGACAACATCTTCAGGGAAAATATAGGAAGACAGTGTATACCATACATGAATGACATAGCAGTTCTTCAAATGGCCTAAAAGAACATATTAAGAATTTTAGAATCGTTTTCAAAAAACTTAAATAAGCTCGCCTGAGAATTCAACTAGACAAATGCCACTTCTTAAGGATAGAAGTTGAATTTTAGGGTCATGTGGTCAACGGAAAGGGAATTCATCCAAACCCAAAGAAAATCGAAAAGATTGAAAATTACCAAATTCCAAAAATTCAGAAAAACATCAAAAGATTTCTTGGAATAACCGGTTACTATAGAAAATTCATTAGAAACTTCGCAGAAATAGCCAAAAAGATGACACCATTCTTGAAGAAAACTTCGAAAATGGACGTAAATAACAAGAAATATATTGCGAGTATCCAAACACTAAGAAGAAAGTTAATTACATCTCCAATACTCATATAACTCGACTTCTAAAAACCATTCGAAGTAACAACAGACGCGAGCCAATACGCTATAGGGGGTGTACTATCCCAAGAAAATAGACCCATCTCATATATATCGAGAACATTGAACGAAGACGAAATCAATTACTCCACAATCGAAAAAGAATTGCTAAACATAGTTTGGTGCTTGAAGCAATTTAGACCATACGTCTACGGACGGAGGATAAAACTATTCACGGATCATCAACCTCCTGTTTGGTTCAGCAAACTTAAGGAACTTAAGCAACTAATCCGATGGAAGCTTCAGTTACAAGAATACGATCACGAAACCATTTACAAGGAGGGACAAGAAAATAAGGTTGCCGACTTTTTAAGTAGGATGGAAGTGAACTACAACGAAAATGCAGGAAATATTTGTACATGAGTACAAACAATAACTCCAATTAACTTTTATAAAAACCAAGTAATAATAAAAATCCAGAACTCAGGGTCATTACAAATAAAAAATGAAAATATATTTGATAGAAAACGTAAAACAATCGTATTAAAAGCAGCAGATGATCAAACTCTAATTCAAATAATAAAAAATAATTTTCGCCCTAAATATACAAATGCTGTATTATTAAATGAAGATTTATTTATAAAATTCCAAAAGGTGTACGAAGCCAATTTTAAGAACTACAAGATAATTAGATGCAAAACACTGCTAAAAGATATGATAGATGAAAAAGAATTAGAGACTCTCATAGGAAAAAAGCATTTGGAAAATAATCATAGAGGAATTAACGAAACCTACCAAGAACTCAAAAGTGAATATTCATTAATAATTACGAAACTTGCATCCTGGAAAAATATGAAAGGAAGCCTACGAAACTAGCATTCAAAATATCAGAAACGCCAAATAAACCGAATCAATCATACACTTAGCCATATGTATTCTATTCTATAAAAAAGTCTCTTTTCGCCACTATGATAGATAAATTTAGCAAAGTGGCAATGTTTACTAAAATTAATAATAGAATTGAAGCAGAATTTAGAAGAGCTTTAATGATAGCATATATTAGCACTTACGGAAATATAGAAAAGATAGTAACAGATAACGAACTAGGAATGAAATCAAACCTTATGAGAAACTTCCTCAAAGAAAAAAACATTCAAATACATTATACTTCAAATTCGAACCATATTAGTAACGCAGATATAGAGAGACTGCATAACACTATCAACGAACATTTAAGAATGTTAAAACATACAAAACGGAACCTTCCAATAGAAGAACAAATGGCTCTTATCAATGGATATTACAACAATAAAATTCATTCCACTACGAAACGAAAACCATTAGATTTTACCCAAGGAAAGGTTAAGGACGACGAGTACGAGGAAATTTATAAGCAAATGTTAGAAAACAAAAGCAAGATCATCGATAAATTAAATGAAAGTAAGAAGGATGTAACTCTTGAACCACGTATTAACTACATTAAAGAAGTAAGAGGAATAAGAACCACTTCAAATTAAGAAAAATTGACACAGAATTAACTGACAGTGAACCACTGACATATATAATATGGTTTGACTACGTTCGTAAAAATGCACTGCGAAAAGTGGGCTCACTTCTATCTTGCTGACTCTTTCGGTCTAAGCACCAAGTACCAACTGAGGAGAACTGAAAACAACAAATAAATAAGTGGGTGCGTCGAGCAAAATGTTTTTAAATTAATTATTTATATATTTGGTTACCAAACGCAATATATTCATTAGATATGCAGTAGAAATTCGAAGGTTTTATTATAATCGCTTTTCGAGCTGCGTGCTCATTTCTTCAACTTCTCGCAAATGATTTTTTTCAATGTTGGCACCGGCGTAAGAACTTTTTTTGACATTAGCAACTGAGCCCACATGAAATAGAAAGTTAATCAGTCCATATTATATATGTCAGTGCAGTGAACACGTAAAAGATAAAGACACAGGACACAAATACTACAAAACTCATGTTAGGAAAATATGGAAGTTGAAGAATAGCAATAAAACCAGATTTCAAATTAACACAGACGAAAATCGTACATGTTATAAAATTAAAATGCGAAGTGTTATTGTAGGTGATGTGCAGACTGAGCCTCCTGATCGTACTCAACCTTCTACTAATAGAAGACCAACGACTAGAAATCCAGGATCTGACGAATAACAACGGTTTCATAACCATAAACCTCCGAGAAACAAAACTAATAAGAAATTACGAAAAAGTTCTACACATCATTAACATAACAGAGTAAGAGGTAACTAAAAACAACATAAAGAACAATACAGAGATAATTAGATCAAAGTCAAAGTTCATAGGACCTACTCTGAATGCAATTGACCACAGCCTTCAACTACTAGAAACTAAAATTAAAAATCTAAAACTTCACACTAAAACAAAACGATGAAATTCTCGGGATAGGAATTAAATACATAACAGGAAATATGGACAGTCAAGATGAAATTGATATAAAAAATGCCCTAGATTCCATTACAAAGAACAACCAAAATTTAATTAGAGAAAATAATAAACAAGTTTCAATTAGCAGACAACTATCTGATTCGATCCAAAATATAACAGCTCATATCAAGGACCAACAACTTAAAATAGAAAAATACTTATATAAATTCACTACACAAGTCGCAAACAAAGTATCTACTTTAGAATACAAAGTCGAATATGTGGAACAAACATACCGAGTACATTACGATATTTGTTCAGTCCACCGATGTATTCACCTTCCGTCGATGCATTTCTTACAATTCTTCTTACAAATACAAAAATAACCACAGAGTATCAAGTCTCCAAAAAACATATAAAGAAACCAAAATACTTATCTGATTCTGCTATCCACCAGTACATAATCCACTGTCTATAAGATGTCGTGATTTATCCAATCTAGAAACAGACAAAAAATTATTAATTACTAATTAATAAATCAGAACTATCTTTAACTTACCTCAAAACAGTACCTCCAGAATATTTATATTTTTTATAATGTCATGAAGTGATATTACGTCAGTCAACTGTCTGGGGTACATTCACACATCGCATCAATCGTTGCTAGGGCAACACCGAGACGCGAGAGCTCATAACTGGATGCGGCGGCTATATAAAGCCGACGACCCGCAGCAGAAAATCATTCTTGGTCCAGAGCTAATCTGGTTTAGAGACTAATCTAAGTACAAGAATATTCCCTACCTCTTTGTAGAAGATTAATTCTATATTTCAGAGATTAATCTGAAAATCCTATCGTTTCCAATACTCCTTCCTACACCTAAGCAGAAGACTAAATTTGCGCAGAGAATAATCTGCAATACTCCTTCCTACACCTAAGCAGAAGAATAATTCTGCGCAGAGATTAATCTGCAAAACTCCTGCCCGCACCTATGCAGAAGAATAATTCTGTGCAGAGATTAATCTGCAAAGCTCCTGCCCACACCTATGTCGAAGAATAATTCTGCGCAGAGATTAATCTGCAACATCTCCTGCCCACATCTAAGCAGAAGAATAATTCTGCGCAGAGATTAATCTGCAATACTCCTGCCCACGTCTAAGCAGAAGAATAATTCTACTGCAGGGACTAATCTGCGTTTCTTCGTTTAGTAGCATATTGCTACACTTCTGCGCACGCGCAGAAAACTGCCAGTCTAAGTGTCTGATTTTCTCACAAATCATTTTACTATCCTGGTGCCCTCACGTATCATCTCAGAAGATAATTCTGATCAGGGATAACCTGAGCGTCTGATTTTTCTAACAAACCATTTTACTACACTGGTGCCTTCACGTAACATCACAGAAGATAATTCTGATCAGAGATAATCAGAATGTCTGAATACTTTCTTGTGCCCTCACGCACCAAGAAAGGCAGTTTTGTCAAACATTAATACATATTGATATTTTTTGATGACAATTGCTCAGATCTTCTTCTTCTTTTTTTTCAGAATTAAAGCAATCGAGAAGACGCATCGTTGTATTAGAATTTTAATTTTAATTTTTTATTTTTTATTTTGTACTTTATTGAATTGTATAGTAGTTTGTAGGATAGTTTTAGTTTTGAAGTTTTCCTTGAATTGAATTTGTGATATTATTTTAAGCAAATGAATTTATGTTGAATAAAAATTTTATATTTGAATTTTAAAAACTGAGTTGTCCTTTACAAACCGGCAATCCCTCCCACGAACGAGACTAGATCTCACAATATTAATTTACTTATATCTCACTTAGACGCAATTGAACAAGTAATTTTCTCGAGCAAATTGGGTGTCTTAACAAAAAACATTTTAACAATAAAAGAGTTAGAATTAGTAAAATACATGGAAGCATTAAAAAATATTAAAATAGTTGTCTCATTTTACCAAGATCAAATACTTATTGTAGTACTGATTCCGCAAATCTCGAAGATCAATTACACCAGAATTTTAATCGAACCCATTCCTAATAAACAAAACAAATCACTGTATCTAAACGATAACGAGATTTTGACAGACATTAACAAAGTTTTTGAAACATCTGTAAAAGACAACTTAAAACGAAATTTGATTGAAATTGAGGACAACTGTATTTCAAATATAGCAAGATTCAAGACACCTCAATGTAATACGGAAGAAATTAAAGTATTAAGCGAAGGCACTGTCATAACAAAAATGTAAATAATTCCACAGTATATCATAATTGTAACGCTTATGAAATTATAAATATAAAAGGAAATAATTTAATTAAATTCGAGAATTGCACAATAAAATTAGAAATAAATATTTATAAAATCAAAATGCAAAAATTTATGACAGTAGCATTATACCAAACCTTATAACGGAAATTAAAGAAAATTATACAGTTGCGAAACTTAAATTCGAGGAAATACATATAGGAAACATAAAGAATAAAGACAAAATCTAAGAAATTATTAAGCAAAACGATAACAGACACGTGGTATACGTAAGTTTTCATACCATTTTAATTTTTATAACCATTACTTTATTTATAAGTTTTGTAATTTCGCTAAAAAGAATCAATAAGAATAATGTAATTTCTTCGTCGGAGCCATAGCCGAAGACGGGGGGAGTTACAGCAAGTAACCCTATCATATAAGTTTCCTCAATAATACGGCAAGTAACCCTATCGTGTGAGTTCCCTCAATTATAATTTCCGAGAAATCCCTTTCCTTAATATAAAACCTGCTAACTATTAAAATTCCAACGTAAGTAACATAATAATAACTTTCCGCAAATATTCTTCTTCGGTTTGCCACAAGCGAAGATAATATAAAGATCGTTATTCAATGACCTAGTCATGCAATCTCGTTTGACACATCCGGCATTCCCTCTGGAGTCCATATAAGTATGAAGGGAGTAAGCGAAATCAAGGGTACTGTCATCGCCAAAGCTATGGAGGGGATTGTAAGTAAGGAAAAGCTGATCATTAATGATAATTATGAAGAGAGACGGAGAGATAACAGAGCCCTGGGACCCACCGGCATTTATAGGCGACCAGATAGAAAACTTTCAATCCATAATATAAGAGGATGGGAGGGACCAAGCGCTTTCAATTTGGCTGAAAACGCAGAATGCCAGACTCTATCAAAGGCCTTTGAAATATCAAAAGCAACGATTTAGGGCTCACCAAAATTGTGGAGACTACGGTCCCAACGTTCCGTAAGAAAAGTCAACAGGTCTCCAGATGAGCATCCAGTCTGTAAGCCAGATAGATAAGGCTTCTAGCTTTAAAATGAAAATAAAAAAAGCTTGCTAGAGCTTCCCAGTAGAAAAGAAAACCATACATTCATTGCCACCAAAACATTGGTTTTTTGGCGACTACGAGTCACTACGACATTTTACATTCACTCCGTCAAGCTTTTGACAGTTAACGAATACGCTTACCTACTGACAATCGTTCACTCCACACTTTGAAGGTCACAAATAGTCGACTACATTTGACTGGCAGTAACGCGCTCATTGATTTTACGTACATAAAGTCGTGTCAGAACCTTTGCAATAAAATTGACTATTTGCTGTTTACGATACGTGCAAAATTTGTACTCATTTGTTGAGTCTAAAATATCTTCCATTTTTTGGAAATATTAGCTACGTGCTTATTTTCACTATACTTTTATTGTATTCTTCATAAATATTTTCAGTGAAGTCCCCGAATACCGTTAAAGGTATTTTTAAATTACCTTATACCGAATTACTTCTCTCGTTTCGGTTTTGCTTGATGGAGACAGTAATGTTTACAAATATACAACTAAAAATTTATTATTTTATTTGTTACATATCCTGCAAAGTCAACTACTACTTTACTAGTAAATGAAGGTATTTTGGTAAATTCTTCGGCCTTGCAAATCTTTCCTCCCTCATCATCACTAATACCCGATAGATTGTCTCCAGTTTAGATCAAGACCTTTAACCACAAATAATAGAGCTCAAGACGCTACAGAATTTTTACAATCTGCATTTGCAAAACCCACAACGCATAAATAATATCTTGTCGCGAATTCTACACCAACTCATTCTCAATAGCCATTTCATAGAACAATTAAATTCACTTTTTTCTAGCGACCTCCAGTTCTCACATTTAGATTGTAATGAGTTGATAATATTTTGATTAATTCCTGAATATATATATTCAACGTATTATCATTTTAATGTGTGGCATTGAAAATCCAATATTTTGCATCGCTTTGTAACAGGCTGAAGATTTATATTATATTTTACGAAAACATCCTTTTCCAGGACCAGTTTGTGAAAAAATTGTGTACGTAAAAATGCTTTAACTTCATTCGTGTTTGCTTCGAGTACCTCTCTGACATATTGCTTGTCATTTTTTGTATTTTTGCTCTTGCTCTGATTTTAAAAAGAAAAGTGGGAATGGAGACTTCCTTATACTTGGTTCTAAGAACTGAGATGGGGATATATATATATATATATATATATTTGTTTCAAGTAGTAATGGAATTTGATAGTCACGTATACAGGATGTTTCCCACACTAGGAGGTCAATAGAGCGGGAGGTAATAGTATTCACCTAGACGAATCAAAAATTGTATGGCAGGGGGGGGGGGGGCATATAAACCGTTTAGGAGTTACAGGGTGATTAAGAAAAAAAACTAGTTTTTCACAAAACACTCTGTATCTTAAAAACTACAGTGTGTACGGTTACAGTTGAAAGCTCATTGTATGCACAACTTCATGACCTTTCCAGCAACTACTCAATCAGCCCTATAACCCTCTCCATCAAGAACTATGGTTGTCTAAACTAAAAATTTCGGATTTTCTTACTTTTTTTTTAATTTAACCTCTATTATTTTTGCAACAAGGTCGTTAACATAACTTTTTTTTATAAAAACTGTAAACTGTAGACTCTCCTCTTTAATATGACCTATTACACCCCATGTGTTAACTGTAGCCGTTAAACAGTTATTAACTCATAACCTACTCCGGTCACATCGAAATTAGACGATATTTTTTAAAACACTTGCTAAGGGAAAAAATTATCGTTGAGAATAGGTTTGAAAATAGGTTTGAGAATAAGTTTAGAGCACTGACTTATAACAATGGACTGAGCGATTTGCTATTTCATGTGGCACAAAAAATATTGTGTTTCTGTATATCACCGTTAGAGCACCCTTTAAAACGTTTACTACAGAAAAATATGTAAAACTCAACCAATCAGATGAAATTTTACACCCGTAAATCGAATTAAATTAAAAAAATATATTTTCTTGTGTCCAAGTGATATTTTAATCGCTTATAAGCACTCTTATAAGAAATTAAGCTAATTCTGACTTTAATTTTCAAAAGTTATTCTTAACTGAATCCTGCGTATGGGCAAGAGAGACGGCGCATGGTAAACACTATCTTTACCTTATTTTTTCTGCAGTAATTGCATCTGCAGCCAACATAAAAACATCAAATGGCATACGTAAACGTTCAGTAAGCAATATTTTGTGTTGGTAGCTCCAACTCTGCCATGGGGCGAAAGAGAGAACTGTAAAACTTGTGCCATTCTTTCCTATAGGTATGTAAATGGTAATACGTTCAGTCCATCGTTATAAGTCAGTGGTTTAGAGCTAATAACTCTTAAAGGCATTCAGATAGCACATTGCATGTAATAGGTCAACTTAAAGAGGAAAGTCTACAGTTTACAGTTTTTATAAAAAAAAATTATCTTAACGACCTCGTTGCAAAAATGATAGAGGTTAAATTAAAAAAAAAAGTAAGAAAACCCGAATTTTTAGTTTAGACAACCATAATTCTTGATAGGAGAGGGGTATGGGGCTGATTGAGTAGTCGTTGGAAAGGCCATGAAGTTCTGCATGCAATGAGCTCTTAGCTGTGACTGTACACCCTGTGGATTTTAAGATACATGGTGTTTTGTGAAAAACTAGCTTTTTTTCTTAATCACCCTGTAACTCCTAAACGGTTGATATGCCCCCCCCCCCCTCCCTGCCATACAATTTTTGGTTCGTCTAGGTGAGTACTATCACCTCCCGCTCTATTGACCTCCTAGTGAGAAACACCCTGTATATATCCTGCCGCACGATATCATTTCGGTTAACTACTAAGTTTGGTGAAAGATTTGGGTAAGATTATAGATATTGCATGGTATACCAAAGCAGGGTGTACATATTGTGAAATGGGTGTAACATTCCGGAATGGTCCACAACATGCTTTAGGGCGTGTTATGATCCATTCCAGAATGTCTCTCGGGCTATTTAGAAAAAAAGAAAATTTAAGTTCGAAAATAGGACCAATCGGGCAACTACTCCATAGGGTTACTATACAAAAATTTCGTTTTTCACTATATATTTAGACATTCTGAGAACGCCGCAACGTAGAGAACTGAAATTTTGTACACTGCATTTTCATAACAGTATTCAATAAAATTTTAAAACTGGACTTAATCGTGAAAACCCTTGTTGTTCTTGCCATATAAAAATTTAAGTTATTTACGTAAACTGTGAAAACGATTAGTCCTCGACGTTTCTGTTTCACTGAAAAGCTCTTCACAATTTAGAATCCTATGAAATGGGTTATTATCGTTTTGAACCGTTCTGGAATTAGATGCGAAAAACGACTTCAGGGTAACATAAGAATTGGTCTTATACACCAATTGTACTTTTTTTTTTGCTTGTTTGTTATAATTCTGATCTCTCTTTTATTATTTTTAATACATAATTAAATTATTGTTTAATTATTATCATTTTAGCTGTACGCTTTGTTGTACCCGGTGGTAAAATTGTTGTCCCCAAATAGACAAAACCATCATAGTGGCAGAGATTTAAAATTAAAAAGTCTTTCTGAAATTAAAACTTTATTCTGCGTATTTTTTGCATCGCAAACTCTTTAATACATTTACTTGCATTACTTATGTCAGCTGTGAGGAATATTCTCACATATTATAACTATATTAGATAACCCATATTCAAGTTTGGACTTAAAAATATACTTTAATAAAATTAGTGGGCCGGAATCAATAAGCTCTTTCTTGCATTCTACTGTAGCTACGAAAGCCCGTAGACGCTCGCACTCAAGCTTGAACTCTTCTCTGGTTGATACGACATCTCATCATCGACGCACAATATTATTGTGGACCTTAAGAAGGTGTAATAACAAGACGTATTGCACTGTCGTCACGTAGTAAATATAACTCTATTGTCGTAAACTTGTGCAGTCACCTTGTTATTTGAATTGTTCTTGTATGACGGTATTTGATTGTTTATTACCATACCAACGATGGACGGAGACCATTACACAGTCTCCTTAAGAGAAGCTCAGTGAGCAGATCTCTTTATTAATTTGGCGCAGCTAGGAAGCTAGCAGATGCCAATGTAAAGGGGTGCAGCTGAGACTAGCAGTCACCAAATAGAACTCTCGAACTCTGATAAGAATAATGAATGAATGATTTCTTTAATGAATTATTTCTAGCTCACTATTTAAGCACAAGTAAATCTGCTAGTCTAGTTTTATTTACGATTTGTACAATTACGATATGTACGCATATCCGTGATTTGGGGCATGTAAATTAAAATTACTTACTTGCACTTATTTGTTTTACATTTATTTTGATCTGGTGCAACTCGGGTGACCCGTGTTAATCAAGATGCAAAACATCTACTGTGTGAATGTGACATTCATTTGGGTGAATGTTTGCTTATAATGGATTATCACTATTGTGTCACATTTATTGTGATAAACTTTATTTAGAAATGATTTCAGGTCAATTAATTATTGCAATTGTGCTGAATGTGCATTCTTGAGTTTTTAATTGAATTGTTAATTGTTTGTAATTTTATGCATAGTTACATCACAAAGGAATATTTTATGACAAAGTTCTGGAGCTGCTTGAACCTTTCTCGAATTTCAGCAATTACTCTAACTAATGAAGAAAATATTTTTCGTTTTAAATTACCTTCGTGCGATAAGTCAGTATCTCTACTTTCGTCGCCAAAAAAGTGTATATTCCTTATTGGTCTTGGAGATTCAATAGAAATGGCAAGTTCTTCACACAATACCATCTGTACGGCGCCTATTTTCTGAGCACACTAATGTACGTTCAGTCCCTCCGTTTACAAATAATTCTGGGCATCATTCACTTGACGCAGCACTGATTGCCATAGATCCAGAAACGTAAAATGAAATGATTGCAGTGTGACTAAAAAATGTTCCTGCGTCCGTTCGTGTGTTCAAGCTATCGTCTATTTCTGTTAACTTCTATAGAGTTGTCAAAACTTCTTTGTAAAATTTCATGTCATGTTTACTGCATCGCTTCTTACGCTCCAAACTCTTGCCTGTAGAAGAGAAAGCATAACAAAATTTCAATGTCCCGAAGAATGTCACTGAATTCACCAACACTGAAGTCACATGCAAGCAAACTTGGCTGAATGAGAGGTTTCAGCAGGGAACGAATTCGGCATTAGGATTGATATATTTTATTCGTTGCTGCACACTTGTCAGTCTTCCAGCCATTGTAGCAGCATTATCGTAAGCTTGCCCCTGCAATTCATAATGTGGAGTCCATCAACCTCGACCTTACTTAGTATTATCTCATTAATAATTTCGGTTGTTTTGTTTTCCGTTTCAATGAAATCTATAAAAGATTCCACTACTCGTACTTCCCGATTCTCAATCATCACGTATCATAATACTTGGTTTGTTTGATCTTTGTAGGAAATACCGGGGTACTGTCAAATATCATGAAATAATACGAGAGGCGTTACTGGTTTATGCTCTACTTACCTCGTCTTTGTATGTTATTAGTTGTGTATGACCATGGCCTGATGCTGCAGCAGAATTAGTCAACTCGGTAGGCCCCTGCCGCCTACACATCTGTGCCACCCGGGATCATGGCCACCTCTACCCACCTCACGCTATCCACTGCTTCTGACAACTCCGAATTGATCCCCGCCATCGTTATTTCGAAATCTGTCTAAAATTACCTCTTCATGTGATGTACATATATTAATATCTCTTCTTTCTCGGTGAGTTAATTAAACTGCAAGTTTCACTGCACACAGTTCGAACTTGGGTAATGTATGTTGTTGTTATTATCGGAGCTACCTAGATTTAACACAAAATAGACGTACTGTGATGACACCATCCTGATGTATAGTTCTGACATATACGGTTGTCTAACACTTTCTCCATTATTTTATGGAGAAATGAAATTAGACTGAGAGGGCGCAGGACTTGGGTAGTACAGTTGGTAGATTCTGATAAACTTAAATTGGCAAATTCCAATAACAAATTGATTTCGAAGGAAGGACAATGTCACTTTACCATAATTCGCAATTCTGATTGTTGGGTGACATGACTCGTATCTTAAATTATAGCAGTGACAATTTGACAATTGCAGGGTAATTGAATATATTCCGTAAATGAAAGTAGTGGACCACATTTTATTGCGAAAGTGTATGCAAATTTGGTAACAACTTATTTAATATCTACTACGGTCTTATCAGCGGCCAGTTGGACAAGATTTCCTGTTAGCCATAACACAGACTTCAGTTTCTAGATGCACAGAAGAAGTTTGTGGGGTTATTAGAAGAAATTCGGAACCACATTAAATAGAAGTATATAAAATAAGAGAAGTATGGAATACAATTAGTCTCGTTTGTAACTTTTGTGTTGGTATATGACAAAAGTCAAAGTGGCAAGGGCTAAGTGACTTAGGCTGCAATAATTGTGTTGAAAAAAAGTTATGAATCGGCCTTTCGAAAATAAATAACATTTTAACGCTAAATGTCACTTTCTATGGCGGCAGTTATGGTGTAAGAATCCAACAATCGAAGAAAAGTCACGATGTTGTTGTCATTTGTCATTTTAATTTTATCAGGATCGCCTTCCCCCTTTAGGTTTTGATGATCACATCGATTACAATCAGTAGGTACAATCCGATTTTGGTATTTTGTTAAGAAATGGTCTAAGAAATTCGACTACCCTTACATTACCAAACTTCTTTAGTGCACCTTTTTCAGGTCGATACTAGAATATGCCAGCTCTGTGTGGTCCCCTTACTACTACCAAGTGCAGCTTATTCGCATTGAAGCTGTTCAACGCAGATTCTTCCGATTCGCACTCCGCGGTCTTCCTTGGATCGCTTAAACTTGTTATCCTTGCAGACGCTGGATACTAGATGTAATATCTGTAGAATTGTCTTCATTTTTGATATTTTTAAAGGAACAATCAATTCCCCACTTCTGTTAAGCTCAATTGGTATATCAACTCCAACCCGCTAGCTCAGAAGCCACAACTTTCTCCAGCTTTCTTACCATCGAACCGCGTACAGTGCGAACCAGGATTTACGTATAAGCTACACTAGCTATAGCTTAGGGCCCCCCTGTCCGAGTGACACCCAATTTTTTTAGCGCGCGTTTTTTCGAAGAACTTTTACTACAAACACGGGAATTCCCCTGTGATGCCCCGCTACACTCGAGCATGCGCTGATCTTTTGTAGTTCGAATGAACTGGCAGACTATACATTATTTCTGTAGTATTTACAGTATGTTTCTTTGATAATTTGATTGTTGACATTATTTTGGAAAGTTTTTTTTGTCCTTACTGGATTTACATTTCAGGTAAGTGCATTTTACACAAGTGCGCACATAACCTAACTAACGCAAGAATATTTTCTACCACATTTAATTTTTTTTTACAATATTTTGATAAAAAATGAATTTAGCGCAACAAGATAAATTATGTTCCCTCAGCCTTATGTGCAGAAAGTCACAAAATACGCAGTTTATCATTCCATGGTGTCATCATTGACTTTGCTCTGACAAAGGCAAAAAAGAAAATATTTTAGTTTAGTATAATTCCTTAATCCTTATAGCATGTTTCAAGAGATTAGATAATAAGCCTTTGTAAACTTTTGGTTCTTTTTACCAGAGTTTGCATTTTTAAGTTTGTTATGAATAAAATGATTTTAAGTTAAAGATTTATTTTTTCACTATCTATATATGTACTTCTTAATTGTATTTCCACTTAACCCTCTAGGTATCCGAAAATCATATTTGGCACTGGCATATAATATCTGGACCTTTAACTGTCATGTCCCGCCTCTTTAATGAGTATCTCGACAGTATTAATTTGAATTTTTCAAGACTGCAACTAAAAAATCAGCTCAAATCGGATATTAATAGAGTTTATCTGCTTCCTTGTTTTTACTGTCTTTTTTTTATTGTTTTGCATTTGGTTTTTCTAAATGATATAGTAATATTGTAGTAATCAACTAGATGAATTTTGAATAAATTAAAAATTTATTAATTCATTAGTGACAAGACCGCGTGGAATTAACAGTGATACGGAGAAAACGCTCTTTGTTATTTGAGAATATCATCAGATCTGCTATCCCACTAGAGATGTGTGTTTACAAATATTAGATTATGTGCAACTACCGACTTCAATAAAGTATTACGAAATAGAAATATAACTATGTTTGTTCTCATTTGTAATCTAAAAATGTAATCATGATTCAATCATGATTTCGGTTACATTTGATCAATCATTAATCGCGAAAAATAAGAAGTTATTAATACTATTAATCTGTAATCATGATTATAGATTGTAATCGTAATCATTAATCATCAATCAGATATATTTTGCCCAATACTGGTGGTTTGACTGTCTCTCTTTTTCCAGGTGGTGCAAGTGCTGCACTGCCATAATTTCGTTTGCACTTGTAGATGTTTTTGATGACAAAAAATGTTTTGTTAGGCAACAGAACTCAGTTTTTGAACCTTTCTATTCACCTCCTCTGGTGCTGTTGCCATTTCGAATGACTTTTTTAATGTGGGTCTACAAATAGTTTTCTCTGCAGCGTTTCATCACGCATCCGTATAACCAGTTGATTTTTAAGCATTTTATTCGATTCTGTGAAGTTACAATGCTCCTTCATTTTGCTTAAATCCACCACAAGTGCTTGCAATTGATTCACCGTTAAGCTAAACTTTTTATGGAGATGGTAGCGTTGCACAATCTTATTCGACTTTGGGTTGAAACGCACCTTCAACTTACCTATAATTTCAACGAATGATAAATCCAGGCTGAACTACAATAGAGCTATACGTAAGTACACTACTTACGTAAAGCGAACGCGCCCTTTAATTTAATTCACTTTAACTCGTGTAGGGGGAACTTCCATTAAATTTAAATATCCAATTTTCCGTAAGTATAGTACGCTAAGAATCACTCATTCCATAAGAACGCGATGTGTTCAAACAATTAAATTATTACTAAATGATTAAAAGTGCAATGTAAAAATTAAAATGGAATAACAATGGTACTGCGAATTAATTGAAAGCACAAATATTCAATTAAATCAACTTCCATATGTTATTTTTTTTCACATTTACCACTTTTTAAAATTTAACACAGAAAATGTCATTAGGGCATTAATAGAGGGCACAAATCTTCAATTACATCAACTTCCATTTGTCAATTTTTTCAATTTTACTACTCTTTAAAATTGAAAACATTAAATATCAAGATAATAACTCTTACGGAATGTGATATACATTTAGGCTAAAAATATCAATTTTTCGTAAGTAAACCTCAGTCTCGTTTAATTTCGTAAAGTTATTTACTTTTATTGTAGTTCAGCCATCCTTTGGTGTCTTCAGAATTGCTAATGGCCGAATAAATTCATGTTTATAAAATTCTAGCCTTTCGGCGAGCTGTTCCATGAGGAGTTTATATTGGACAATTCTAAATTCCCGATTGCGTTATTACTGATAAATTTGTTATATCAAACGCAATCTTAAATAAAGTAAAAAGTGATGAGTGAAAAACATGAAAAAGTCTTTGGTATAAAAACTTTTATAATTATTGTTGGATTTTTATCAAATTTCATATATTGATAAAATATATATTAAATTTTTCTCCTATCGGAATATTTTTTCGAAATTCGAATTTTAAAATACCTTTTATGATGGTTAAAGCTAGACATTTTCGAATTCGAATAACTTCTATTTGAATCGTACGATTTTTTAATTATAGCACTTTTTTGAAAGATCTTTTTATTCTGAACCAATTTTTTCAAGTTTCATTTCATTTGGACTTTTGGGTGGGGAGAAAAATAGGGTGGGGGGAATTTTCGATATTAACTCTAACTTGAGTAATTTAAGGAGTAGGGGGATGAAATTTATACACCTTATAGATCTCTTGATGAGCTATCTTCTGGTTTTCGAAAATATTTGGAATTCGAAATAGATTTCGAAATTCACGCAGTTGAAGTTTTCAAATCGTCATTTCAGATTTTCCTTTATTTCTCCACTTCCTGAGGGTCTAGCGAGATGTTTTAAGATTCCTTGGAAAGCCTATGGGCGTGGCTATAAAATGTCAAAAATTTAGAAAAACGGTATTTTCGAAACGCCCATAAAATGGCGGAAGGTGGAGCAATAGCGTTTTTTATAAATCGCTGTAGATTCGGTATTTCTTTTCGCAGGGGGATGAAATTTTTCACGAACATTAACTTTATAATTTACCATATCATAATGTTATCTTTTTTTCGAATTTCGAAAATTTTTCATATAAACTTGATGATTTTCGAAAAACTTAAGGGTCATTTGATCGGCCGATTACAAGTGAAATTCCGACTCCAATAGGTCGAGTGGGGTATCGTTGGAAAGAGAACACTTCAAAATTTACGAATCTGAAATTTCATCCCCCTCAACCCTTCCTTGTGGGTGGGGGGAGGTAAAACGTCACGTAAAATGTTAGAGGGCGCAGCGGGGGAGGGGGGTGTCCGAGGAAAATTTTCTGTGTGCCAAATGAAAGATCCATTCGAGGACTATCCATTTGTGCACTAATATCGCTTAAGGGTGGTATTGGGTTGATTTAACAGGGTATTCAATTTACATCTACCCGATGTTTTTTCACACCCCCAAAATCTGGGACTTTGGTCAGTTGGCTCCTTTTTTAGCCGAAGCCACCCAAAAGAATGAAATAAACCAAATCATTATCGAAAGGAAACATCTTCGTGGTTGTAAGTAGCTATGTCTCATCAAAATCGGGGTGGTTTTGTGAAAACGGTGAACAAGGGAAGTTCACCCTTTGAATCTAAACTAAAACCAGCTCTGGAGGGGTGAGGAGGTGACGGATTAAAAAACTAACTTCAGATTCGTCTTTAGTTCGATAAGTGGAATAAAGTTATTAAAAAAAATTTTTGGGGTGGGGAAATTTTAGGGTGGGGGTTGTTACCCCCACCCCCCGCAACACCCAAATATACTATGTGGGGTATCAAATCAAAGCCCCCGCTGAGCTCTATCGAATGGCGTCTTTTAAATTTCAATTGAGTATACTTCGTAGTATATTTTTTTCACCCTCTTACATTTTACCTGAAAGCCACTTTTTCACTTTGTCGGACCCTGCATCATAACGGATGCGCCTACAGAAAAAATTTTACATTCAAATTAAAGCTAACAAAATTCTCTATCTATTAGTAAGTTTTTATTTTCAATTTGACACATTTTCTCACTGAGCTTTTCCGCCCGAAGTTCACAGTTTTTCCTCATCCGGGTCACATATACCCCAATACTACATATGAGTTATTTTTCCAATTTTTTTTCAACCATAGGCATTAGTGTTCGATTACTAAACTTTTTCATCTTTACAAAAAAATTCCTCCGAAGCACCGTTATTCCGTAAAGAGAAATTGTAAATTTTTACATCATCTCACGGCAAAAAGCGGCAAAAAGCCGTCCTAAAAGGAGGTTGTTCTACTATTATTAAGTTTTCTCCTAAACTATCACCCCTAGCGGAAAACTAATTGGAAATAAACGTTCCCAACAAAACAGGCTTCATTTTATCCGCTGACATTATACTCAAAAAGTGTATAATTAAGTAGTAATAGTAGAAATAAAAACTTTGAAAACGACCAAAACGGTCAGAAAACGCCATGAAAAACCGGCATTTCCTTAATTTAAGCCGTTTTGTTCAGATACTTTTGTTTTTATTTTAGCTATTTTTAACCGGATCTTCATAGTTCTTTTTTTCTATGATAACTACGACTCCTGGGAATCTTGAGGATTTTCTTCAATTTTTTCCGGTGCCGGGCAGGGCTCCTACGGGTCAATTTAATCACCCTGTTCCCAAAATAACAAATTTCATTCCCATAATTACATTGCGGGGCAAGCTAAATTAGTTTGATGCACACACATACGTACATAGGTGTGCTACTGAAAACTATCACTCTTTTTATCTCGGCCAAATTCCAATCGATTTTCAAAATTCTTTACACTAAATTCATCTTAGTGAATTTTTTCTGATTTTTTAAGACTATTACGAATTTCGTAGGGTGCCGGGTAATAGGGTTCTTGCCCACCCCCTCATATATTATAATGCGAAACTAATTTTCATTTGTGTATGTAAGCATTTGTATATGAGCTAAGAAGTACACAATTTCATTGATATATGCATTTATAGCGCAAGCCAAGTGAGATAGTTTGGCTTAGCCGGTAGGGCGCTAGGTCAGAGAATTTAGGGATTGTGAGTTCGAGTGTTGATCATGATTTTTTTTAATATTTTATTTTTTATATATATGGCGGGTTCATTGCTAAAGTGAACCAAGCACAAATCTTTTTCAAGCTTTTGGTTTATCCCTTTCTTGACGGCTACTTAGAATTGTATGATATTCAAGTAAATTGGTACTCATTACATGTACCAGTACCAGTACTTATATTGGAAATAAATTTACCAGTAAAAGTGAGACTTGATGCTTATTATGAGGATTTTTTTCAACATAAAGCAAGGTTGGCCTATTTATTATTAGAGTACCTATATGGAAAAAAATAAAGAAAAATATGATATATGAGACGGATTTGGAAGATTGCTATGTAGGTTTCATATTATTATGTGAAATGTAACATTCAAATTTAATTTTTTTTTTTTAAAGCCCATTTGCAAATTTTTTCCCCCGGATGGACGGACATGCAAAACTCAAAATAACTTTTAATAATCTGCGTATAACCCATGATTACATAACCTGTATATATACCCTGATTTACATATTTCCACGGCAGGAGGTTGTTCTACTCTTATTAATTTTTCTTCTAAACTATTAGGCCGATCGGAAAACTAATTAGATTTAACTTTATGTCCTAAAAATAAATCTTTTTACTAAATCTCGATGCGATTCTAATTACTGATTCGCCGATGAGTTTTGTATGATACTATCTTTCATCGGTCATTACATTTAGCGCCATCTTTTTTGTATATCCTGCAACAATTAAGCCACTTTTTTCTCTTAACATTATCTCTAATGCACTAGCTTTTATCTAAAATATACTACAAGACATTACTCAAAGCCGTTTAGCAATAACTAACCAAATAAGTTTGCATGGTTCGCTAAATTAGATTCTAATTAGATTCGTCCCTCATTTATATGGGGAATTTCACGTATGTTTGAAATGTTTTAATTTTAACGGGACTTACAGAAATCCTGTAAGTCCTGTTATAAATTTAAAAGTAATATACTACTGTCCCTAATTTTTTTTAACGCTATCCGACTAACACTTTAAAATATTGTCATATATAGATTTCATATGTCATTTAATTTGCATGCTCATATTAAGGAATTAATTAAAAATACTGTTATTTTTTAATTAATATGCTAATTTTTTTAGCTTAATTTTTACTACGATTTTTTTCTGATTTTTTGAGCATATTTTCAAACTCCTCCGACATACGTGACAAAATCTGAATATTTGGCGCCCGAAATCAGCGTCCTGAAAATTGATTTTGAAATTTCGTTATACGAAATAACAATTATTCCAATTTTTAATTTTTTTCTACAATTGTGATCATAAAAGGATTGTCTATACCGAATTTTAGCATTCTCTGATTTTATTTTCCTATTTAAAAAAATTAAAATGTCCTGGAAATGTAAGGTCCATTAGACGACTCCTGGTGGGGGCCACAGAAAGCAACTGGACAGTCTACGTCAAGAATTGGCTTTTGACATTCCTGCTTTATCGTTTAAAATTTATTTGAGCCAATTCGGTTACTTCCTTCAAATTCTACAAGAATTTCACTTCGACAAGTCCAGCCAAGATTTGCGAAATCAAGCATTTTGTAAGGGGTTTGCCCATCAAAAAATCTCAAAATATCACGATTTCATTTTTTGAGCCTACCCCGACATGTGGGGACTCATTGGAAAGGTCTCGATGAGTAGATTAAAGAATTAACAAAAATTTCCCCCCACCTCTAATTTTTCGGATGATTTAGGACAAAAAACCGTTATTTTTGCAGTCTGCGCTTCCTAGCGGCGCCCGCTTGAACTACACAGACTTCTAATACAGAAGGCCATTATAGCTAATTATGTCCTTTAATTTTTAAAATTTAATTGAAGTCATTACCTCTTATCGTTCAGGAGATATCGAAATTCAAAATATTCAAGTCCCAATCTAATTAAGGAATTCCTTGGCGCATGTACATAGGTATGTAGGTATGTATGTATGAAGAGTGGTAAAGCATCAATTTCCTATTTTCATCCTATCTTAGCGATTGACCACTCATTGGAAAGGTCTTGGCGAGTACATTTTGAATATGCAAAAACATTTTACCCCCACCATATAATTTAGTGAAAAGGAAGGCGGGGAAAGGAATTATTTGTACTACGCGTACAGTTTGAGCACGTGTATCTCCTACAATTATTCACTTATTTCAGAAATTCTTCGATTTTCTGTTATTGTGAATTTTTCTGATTTTTTGAACATATTTGCAAACTCCTGCGACGAACAACGTGGCGTAATCAGAAATTCTTGAGCGCCAAATTTCCACCTTGAAAAGTGATTTGAAAATTTTATTGTATGAAATAACGGTTATTCCAATTTTTAATTTTTTCCTACAATTGTTATCATAAAAGTATTGTCTGCACCGAATTTTAGTATTCCTAGATTTTATTTTTCTATTAAAAAAAAAAAAAATCTCACGATTAATTTTTACGCATCTCTATACACCCGTGAGATCGAACACAATTCGGTCTAAATATGCATTTATATCGCAAACTGAATAAGGAAGTTTGGCTCAGTCAGTAGGGCGGTAGGTCAAAGTCTTCGCCCTGCGTATGGGTTCGATTGTCGACAGTGGAATTTATATTTTTTTTTTTTAATTTTTTTTTTATATATGACGGGTTTATTTCTAAAGTGAACCAAGTCCACTTTTACAACTGATAGTAATATTGATTAGAGTTGGTCCATTGTGATTTTATTTACTATTTTTATGAAAAAGGCCGTCTACTAACTTTCAGCGCTCTAAGTGAACTATGCCTATAAAAAAATTCGTATACAAAATTTCAGCTCACTACGTAGATGCATTCTCAAATATTCTCAAATATATAGCGAAAAACTAAATTTTTAAAGAAAGCCCTATGAAAGAGATACCCGATTTGTTTTTTTTTAAAGCCAGTGTGCAAAATTTCAACTCAGTTAATTGGGAAATTTTTATTTTTCCTGTATCTTACTACGTTCATGCGTCAGTTTCCAAACAAGATAAACAAAAGTACCAAAGTGCCAAGTTCCCGCTTTGAAATTTGACAGTCAGGCTCTAATAAGGCCGAACTTCACGCACAGATAAGCCGGCATTTTGGTCACGCTGAAGGTACATACACGACAAGTATTCCCATTAGAATTTTGTCACATTGAAGCTGATAGCCTGTGACGTAATTGTGTGACTAATGTACTTGCATGTTTATAGGAAAGACAGAGAGATCAGAGAGCGTATTGTGTTCCCTGTACCGTGCTTTCCTATACATTTCACGATATGACATCATCTAATGGTGGAACATGCTTCGTAATGGGAATAACATGAATTCTATATACCTTGGGATACGCTCATGTACCTGAGAAGATGGCCTTATACCGGCGCGGCGCTCCCTTGAAATATCGAGACTTCCAATATAGGAGAAAGTTATACTCACTTAGTTTTTAGCGTTCAGCAGATATCAAAATTCAAAGTATTTAAGCCCCTATCTAATTGGGGATTGGTGTACGTTCCATACATTATGTATGTATGTAAGTGGTAAAACATTAATTTACTATTTTTTATCCAATCTTAACGTATGACCACTCATTGGAAAGATCTCGGTGAGTGTATTATGAACATGTAAAAATATTTTACCCCCTCCATATAATTTAGTGATAAAGATGGGGAGGGTGGGAGTAAAAACCAGAATTGACTCCACTCTTTTGGCTATTGCTCCTCACCCTCTTTACAGATTCTCTTCATTCTTTTTGCATATGGTAGCCAACCCCTCTCTCTACAAACAGGCAATCATCTGTTCCTCCCCTCACACCCTTGCGAAGCACAACATGCCAATCTACAGTCTACATACAAAAAAACTTTCCGACATGCCTTCACTCTTTTCTCCATTGCTCCTCACCCTCTGGACCGTTTCTCTTCATTCTTCTCTCAAATGATAGCCAACCCCTCCCCCTACCTATGGAAAACGTCACACCCATCCACACCCTCTCGCCGGGCATCGCCGGCGGGCTCACCCTAGTATATTCATAAGATGTGCAGCAGAAGTTCGAAACGTTTTATTATAATCGCGAATTTTTTTTAATTTCCCGCCAATGATTTTTTTGACATAAGCAATCGAGCACACATGAAATCGAAAGTTAAACAGTCCACATTATATATGTCTGTAGAAATGACTGAAAAGTGTTTAATATACATTCTATTGTTTATTTTGTCGAGAAAAATGACGGATTAACGAAGAAATCGTTAAATATGCATTTAGAAGAGGAATGTCTGCACCGCTTAACGATATTTTATTATGAACTGACTAGTCAATTGATCGAACGCAAATCGTATTTTGTGAGTAAAATTGACAGACCAAATCAGGACTGTCCGTCAGCTCTATTGACTCGTGTAATCGTCGTGTAACAATTTTATGAGCATAGACTCGTAGCTGAGGAAATAGCATTCATTTCTTCTTAGAAATTTACAGAAAATGTTTCGAGAAAATTTTTATTCAGTATGGTGGGCGACTGGAGTTATTTTCAAATACAATCATACATTGTGTCTAGCAGCTCACAATAAGTAATCGTTAGATGTACCCATGTCCACAGTAATAATTCTTATGTAGACAAGGCCTGTCACCTGTCTACACGTAAATAAGAAACCTTTGGACTTCTTGCTTGAGAACAACCAGACAAACGTATAATCGAGCCACCTGATTAACTGAAAGCAATAAGAAGTGAAGCATGGTACTCGCTAAATGATTTTACCTCACACCCGCTAAGCAACATAATGACTAAAAGATATTGCCTTAGCGGAAGCGCCGGTGCCAAAATTCCATTGTCATTTGTACGTAATAAAGCAGTTGAATTAATTCGACTCGTGTGAAAATTGATATCGTTGTTTTCACACAATTGATCTCAATTGTTTTCTATAATTTGCAGGTGAAAAATCAAATTGCATTATTGCAATAAATTTTTCACATTTATTGAAAATAATGCTTGATAGGTAATTTTGGGTTGGTTACCACAGAAAATGCTAAATAATCAATGTGCAAGTGGAAGGGAGTATTAACCACTGCAGATCGATTTTAAATAAATAGAGAGTTCTGATGCAAGGAAAATCGCAAATATTCTAGACCCGATACTAGAGAGTCCCCCTACCCCAGGTAAGGCCTATAGTTGAAAGTATAGAAAACGATTCTGAAAGTATTGTCAAAGTATAATTTGAACTATTGTGAAAGTATAACTTAAAACTATTCTGAAAGTATATTTGAAACTGTTGGAACTAAATAAAATCAGTGTTACGAGAAAACCATCTTTCTCAGTGGCAACCCGGACATTTACTATTACTCCTTGTCTCCGGCGCGCAAAATTAATAAAACTCAATTGAATACACGATCTCCCTCTTCGAACCCAACACATTCTCTTCGTATCTCATGATATGATTATATATCTTTGTGGTTTAAGTATGTTTATTTTTATGGTACTCAATATTCTGTTACTTAGGTTTTTAAGTGCGGTTATATTAATTAAATTAAATATCTGAGTTTCTGCAGAAAGTTTCAAAGTCTTGGTCTGAAAGTGTTTATTATAATCATCTTCCAATATTTCGAAGGCCTGCACTAATGCTGGTTCTACTGATTGGTTTTGTTTCATTTTTATATACCGCTTATATATTATATTATTTTTGTGCACTATGTTTATTTCTAATTTTTCCTTTTTTGAGTTGCAACTTTTAAAGTGTATTTCCGGTAAACCTTCTACTGTTGGTGTAAGTGCCTCTGACATGCGCAGTTGATCAGGCTGGGCAGTTATTCCGCAGCTTACAGTTTTAGTCACAGTTGTGTCTTGTTTTTTCTGCTTTTGCATTGCGCATGTTTGTATGTGCAGAACGTTAATATCCCTTAAATCATTTATATCTATTTTTATTCTTGATAGTGCGTCGTTATTGCCCAGTGTATGGTTGTTAATTCCTTTTATATTCTCGATTTATTTCTCTCTCCTTGTGTGAACGCTTTGCTGGCATATGCCACCGGGAGCTCTTTTCCATCTCTGTTCTGTGCTTATATTACCCCGCATGCATCGTTTGATGCATCCATTGAAATTATGAATGGTTTTTTTTTTAAATTCGGAAGCTGTAATACTGTTTGGGATATTAGTATACGTATTAGCGTTTCGAATGCTTTTTGGTGAGTATCTGACCAGTCAAATTTAACATTTTTGCGGGTAATTTGTTCAATGGTAATTCGATATTCACAAAGTTAGGGCCGAAACGCCTGTAATAATTACAAAAACGATGAAGCGTCGAACATCGTCCGTGTTCTTGGAGACTGGGTAATTTTTGATAGCTTTATATTTCGAGCTATCTTATTTGATGCCTGGCGCTGATATTTGATGGCCTAGATAAGTGACTTCAGTTTGGAAGAATTTGCATTCCTGGGATTGAGTTTTAAATTTCCTTCCCTCAGTCTTTTGAAGACTGATATAAGATTTTTGAGATGGTGCGCCTGTGATATCGCCGATATATAGGAAGGCAATTTCTGGGGTTAGTCCTGCCATGGCAATGGCCATCATTCTCTGAAAGCTATTTGGATTTATCTTAAGTCCCAAGGGAAGTCGCGTATACTGGTAGTGGCCTTGTTTGGTAGAGAAAGCAGTGAGTTTTCTGGAGTTTTCATCTAGCGGTATTTGATGAAAACCTGACATGAGATCTAATATAGAGAAGCATTTAGCTCGCCCCATTACGTCCAGTATATCCTCTATCTGAGGTATAGGGAATATATCAGCAAGGACTTTTTTGTTTAAATTTCGAAAATCAACTACTAATCGCCATTTTTTCTCTTCGTTCGTGGACTTTTTGGGCACAACTAGTATGGGAGAATTAAATTGTGGAACCGAATTTTCTATCACTTTATCTGCCAGAATATTTTCTACTTGCCGATTAATTTCAATTTTATGAGTTTGTTTCTGGTAATCTGTAGTTTTTGGTATACACCGGTCTGTTGTCGGATAGCTCTATGTGTTGTTTGTAGAAATTATATACCGTTAGGGGTTCATCCTCTAGGGAAAATATGTCTTGATATTGTCGGTATGCGGTTCAAACTGTGGACTGGCATAGTTTGGTATGCTGTTTAGATTAAATTTTGACATTATTTTATTAGTTCTCTCAGAGGTTTTTTTTTTATTGTTGTGTTTATAATATGGAAGTGGTCTAAAGGTTCTGTTTTAATTATGGTTTTTTTAATGTTATGGTTTCATTTGTGACATTTAAAATTCTTACTAGGGGGTTATTTCATGATATAATTGTTCCCGATATGAAGATTTCGAAGTCATTACATGTGCTTGTTTGGGGGATTTCCATACTTCGCACACTCTCACATCTTGGGGGAATGGAGATGGAATCTGCGTTAGCTCCGCTTGAAATTGTTAAAACTACCAAATCGTTATTTGTGCCAATGGCGAGCGTTCATGTGTCGCAGTAGATATTAGATTTGAATTTTGTAGTCCTAGTATCATACCTGCTTGTATAGCGAAGTCATTGTCTACTTGCAGCAATGTCAGCTAGTGAATAGACGTACATTTAGTTTTGCTCTTGGAATTTAATTTTGAAAATGTGGTAATACCAGTTAAAAAGACCGGTTAGACGCGTAGTTAAACGCAAAATTCGCCATAAAGTTACTTAACATTGAATTTATTTTGTGAAATCGCCAATTTGGTTGGAAATTCTTCATAAAGTATTGTAAAGTGCACTTGTGTCAAGCTGGCGGTTCCTTCTTGTTGATCTTTGGTACTCGTTGGTAATTTCTCTTAGCTTACTGTCCAAAATACAATGGTTGGAAGAGGCCAGAAAAAAGAGAAAACACCATCTACGTCAGGTTGTGAGGAAACCAAAAATCCACAGCAGACCGTCACTCGCAGCAGAGGCGGATCGAGTGCCACGAAAATCTCTTCGCCTGCTCTTAAAAACTCTATTCAAATGCTAGAGTCTCGCATCCTCACTGAATTTGATCGCCGTCTTCAGTAGCTTGAAAGCCGTCTCTCAGCCAAAATTGATACTGCCATTCTCCCTTTACTGAGCAGAATAGTAGCTTGCGAAGGTGTTCTGACGTAGGTTAGCAAGGAGAATGCACTGTTGCGAGCGGAGATCGATGACCTTCAACGGCAACAACGTTTGAACGACGTAATCATAAGGCGAATACCTCGCCAGCAAGGCGAAAGTGCTGTGAGTGTACTCAAAAATATCTCTGGAGTGATCGGTCATTCACTATCGCCATACGCAGATGCTTTTCGCATACAAAATAAATCTTCAGTCAAAAACAATCCTATTGTTGCGCGTTTTTGCAATCACATAACCAGCAACAGCTGTAGCTAGTCTTTCTGGAGCTGATACTATGTAGCTATGTATTACAAGATTTTTTTTTTTAAATAGGTATAATACGAATTAGCACACTTATAGTCTTTAATATTATTCTTTTTTAGTTTCTTTTTTGTTTTGATTTTTTTAAGTATCTTCAGTCAAAAACAATCCTATTGTTGCGCGTTTTTGCAGTCAGTCGGAGCAAAAGGCTTTCCTGTCGGCTTGTTGCAGGCGTAATGGTGTTCATCTTGCAGAGCTGGGGGGCTTCTCTTCAAGTAGTCCTACCTTTATTACCGAGAGTCTGACGTCCAAAAATAACTCTCTTTTGCGTGAGGCGCTAAAGCTTCGAAAATTGGGCAAAATCCATTCAGCGCGAACGAGATACGGCTCACTTTACATCAGGAAAAGTGATAGGGGTAACGAAATAAAAATTGTAGATCGTGACCAACTACTAAGATTCGCAGCAATGTAGAATGGAGTCTCTGATACCAGCAACAGCTGTAGCTAGTCTTTATGCAGCCGATACTATGTAGCTATGTATTACAAGATTTTTTTTTAAATAGATATAATACGAAATAGCACACTTGTGATCATTACTATTATTCTTTTTTAGTTTCTTTATTGTTCTGATTTCTTTAAGTATCTTTAAATAGCTTTTAATAATTAGTTAATATTCATGAACTATTCATCTTTCTATAATCTGTTGTCTCTTGTGTGGAGTTCAATAATCGGTGGCTATGTATCCATTATGTATGTGCGCAGTGCTTTTTGCATGCCTGGATTCTCTTATGGCCTCCCGCTGATCTTTGGATATAGATAATATTTCGGGCTTGGACAGGATAAGAGCTCCCTTAAACATTATGTGTAACAGGTATCGCAGTTTGAACTTATGTATTATCAACGCGAGAAGCCTCCGCAACAAGATTAACGAGTTTCGGTACGTGTTTTCTAGTTCGAATGTACATGTTATCATGATTAGCGAAACATGGTTGAGCGAATCGATTCCATCCTCATTGCTTAAAATTCCGGGTTTTAAGCTATTTCGTAACGATCGATTCGGCCTGGTGGGAGGTGGTGTTGCCATTTATATTAGAAACTCGCTTAGAGCTAAACAGATCTCCTTCTCTAGAAATCCGCCGCTCGAGTTTTTGTGTGTTGAGGTTATGACAGGAAATGAAAAATGCGTCTTCTCGTCAGTTTCTTGTCCTCCAAATCAATTTAATAATGATATTGTCCGTGAATTCGAGAGCTCTATATCGTACGTAACTCAACGTTACGAAAACGTGATATTAGGCGGAGATTTTAATGTGAATCTTCTTTGTCATGCCTTGCCAAGTCAACTTTCGCATTTTCTTCTATCGCTTCACCTTAACACAGTTAATTCATTTCCGACTTATTTCAATACCGATAATCCTTCGATCCTCGACTTGGTTCTCGTGACCGACAGAGATAAAGTCAACCTACAAGATCAGATCAGCCCTTTTAGTACTATTGACTATGACATTTTGTTCCTTGACTACAACTTCACATTGGATTTGAGTCCCGTGATTACAAACATATTGATGAAAATGCGTTATATATTGAGTGCCAGCAGTTGCCATGGAACACTATATTTAATAGCCCTTCTGCAGATGTTCAAGTTGCAATCCTCAGCTCTTTTATTATGTACTTATATGAAAATTATGTTCCTTTAAAAACGGTGAACGTATCCACCAATGGGTGCCCATGGTTTTCGCCAATACTGCCATCCGGTCTGCCAAACGCCAATCCTATATCTCTAAGTTCAATGTAAGGCTCCAGCCTAAGGAGTTGTGGCGTAATCTGCGCCAAACAGGAGTATTTGGCAAGGATAAAGCTGATTGCAATTTTGACCCGGATGAATTCAACTCACACTACACTTCCGCTAACAGAACCTCGTCTCACTTACAGTCACCGAACTCTACACGCTAGCAATTCGGATAGTGCATGGGTACCGAACCGTTCGACCAAGACATTTTCTTTCCGTGGGGTCAAAACTGATGAACTTGTTCCCTCCATTTTTTCCATCAAATCAGAATCTATTGGTCCTGATAGTGTACCACCGTGTTTTCTCAAATTATTGTTATCCTTTATTAGTAAGTACTTTCTTCAAATCATCATCTGCTGCCTTACGTCCTCCAGTTTCCCGAGTAACAGGAAGTCAGCTATAGTCCTACCTATACGCAAAAAGTAAGTAAGTTGAAGACCAAAAGTTTAGTATCTAATAGTCTATCCTTCCTGTGTGGAGTACCACAAGTATCTATCTTAGGTCCGTTGCTCTTTAGCTTATACATAAACGACTTGCCGAATATTACGCAAGGTATTAGCATCCACCTATACGTAGATGATGTACAACAGTACATATGTCGGCCTATTGGACTTATTGAGAACTGCGTAGCTCGCTTAAATGACGACGTAGAAAGAATCCATTCTTAGGCCTTAAATAACAGACTGCTATTGAATCCTAAAAGATCGCAATGCATCACTTTCTTTGACAATAACGAAGTATTAACCGAAGTCCCTCCCGTAGTCTTAAATTGGTACTCGTTACCTATTTTAAGCAAAGTAACCAACCTAGGAATTGTATTAAACCAGGATATAAAGTGCTGCAATTATTTAAGTTTTACTCTCAGCAAGACATATGCAGGATTACGGGACTATGGCTTTCGGCCCACATCTTATCGAGAGGTATGCGATCTAAGCTTATAAAGGCACTTATTTTACCACATTTCACATTTGGCAGCATCATCTATCCTAAGCTGGATAGCCTATGCGCTCGCAAGTTAGAGGTTGCATTTAACGATTGCATACGATTAATATTTGGCTTGACGCGATTCGACCATGTTTCGCTCTTCAGGACTAACCTGTTGATCTGCTCTCTTTCCAGCTACCTAAAGCAAAGGGCCTTGCTTTTCCTATATGGCTTACTACAGACTAATAAGCCGCGTTATCTTAGAGAATTTTTCCAATTGACTGCGTCCCAAAGAGGTCGAAATCTAATAATGCCGCGCTTCAATAGGTCAGTAATAGAGTGTTCTTATCCTGTTCAGATAACCCGTTTATGGAATGCTCTTCCTCATGGAGCTCAGACGGCGGGTAGTGTCAGGGATTTCAGAAGGCTCATCAAGGCACACACGAATTAACTCTTTCATCTAATTTTTTTTTCTTTTACTATGTTTCGTCCTCCACAATTGAGACTCCAGAATAATCACCAGTTAAGAATTCTTCAACATTATAGTATTTTTCTCATTTTTATTTATTTTTTTTCCTTCTCTTTTTTTGGTTTTGGATTTATTTTATTTAAGATATATTTTTTAATGTTACTATCTAGCTCCATCCATTTAATTGTGCTTTAAAAGATTATACAATCTGGTTTACGCAATACCGAAATATATATTTATTTATTTATTTATTATTTGGAATAGATGCTATATCGAGAATTGTTCATTGAACTGAATTTTTGTGTAGGTTGCTCCGATTGACTGTTTTCTTGTGTCAGTTATTCCTTGTATTAGGCATGTATGTTTAGAATAGTATTGCTGGTAATTACTAATTTTTTCTCTTTTAAATATAGAGATATCAGCTCCGGTATCTCTGATCTATGATGTGCATATATTGCCACACATGTCTACATGTGTATGCTGTAATGAAGTTCGTTAAGGAGAGATTTAATTTGTGTATTCTTGGTGCGTTTGAGTTGCTTCCCAGCGCGATTATTTCTGAATCTGGCTAAGGGTCTTGGTATTCCCCCGAGTCGCCGTGATTTACTCTTCTGTTGATTTGGGAATTTGGTTTATTTCTATAGCGATTAAAGTTTTGATTACCCTGGTCTTGGTCTGCGTTCTGATTTTGTCGGCAGGCTTGATTTGGTCTTTGTGGCCAATTGTTTCTGTTTGCGTTGTTGCCGCGCCATGCTCTGTTATTATAGTTTATATAATTTGGTAGAGGTCGTTGGAAATTTCTGGCGTTATTTCTTATGTTTTTGTGGGTATTTATGGTATACCTCTTTTGGTAACCAGTATTAAGGTGCAACACATTATTAGGTTGTGTTTTGTCTACTGTTATCACATTTGCTGTTATTTCCCAGAGATTATTAGCATTACTTGCTTTCACTATAAGTGATGTTTCTGGGTTAGTTAATTGCCTGGATAGATCTTCTATTTGGCTTGCAAAGTCTTCTATCTTTTTGTTGTTCTGCTTGCATGCTTTCAACTGCGTTAGTAATTCATCAGACGATAATTTTGCTGAGAATGTCTGTTTGAGTTGGGTCTTTTTTTTTTGTCAACTGTGATTGCGTACTTAGCTTTCCCGGTAATACATGTTTTTATAAACTTATTCATTGTGCTCTTCTGGTCGGCTGCTGTTAATTCATCAAGTAACCCTATGGCTTCAATGAATGATTCTATATCCTCGTGGCTTCCAGTATAATATTGTACGAGGGAAGTTGCTGTTCTTATATTGAACGCCATTTCATGGGTTTATCGTTGGTTATTTATTGAAACTGTTATATTATCTGTTAGCTCGTTTATTTCCAAGTATTCTCTTTTGAGCTTCAGCACTGTTTCTGTATCCTTGGTAACGCATACGTTTGCTTCTATAAGGAGATGCTTTATCTTTTCTTCTTTCTCTTTTAATGTTTTCTCTGTATAAGGGCGATTCACACTTTTTCGAAAATCGACAATCGTTTCTAATTCGCCTTTATGTTCAAACTGTCAGTTGTGCTGTTGCGTTCAAGTACTTTTTCCTAAGTGCTCACTTATGATTCCTATATAAATTGTATGCAAACTCGATAGCTATGATCACTACTATTGTTGATAAGAGGATTACAATCTATGCATTTTTAACACTAACTGTATCTTCAATAATAACGTTGTTTACTACTTGTCGACTTTTTCGACTATGTTTTACCCATTATTGCAGTAATACGGTAACGAGGGAAACAAATGAAATGAAAGATTTTATTCTGATTTATTTTTGTATGTGTATATGTTATGTTATTTTATTATAATTCTAAGACCCCATTTTTATATTTTATTTTAAATCTTCAATTCTATCTATAGTTTTGTTATTTTTTTTTTCATTTTATTTACATGCATACTATACTTAATTTTTTATTCTTTTCATTATGTTAATTTGCTTCTTTATTAATCTGACCAGCTCTAGGAATTTCTACTTTTCGTTTTGTGATGACGACGTCTCTGCTCGAGGTATGTAGTATCTGGGATCATGACTTACTCTGTGTCTTTCTTCGCCTCTAGTGTGTTTTTTTTCTCTTGCTGATTTCTGCCGGTTTTCTGCCTCTTCCTATACTCCTCCAGAGTTAGTTTCTTTGGTCCCGGTTTGTACTCTGGAACGTCCGTATGCTGGTTGTTGTTGATTGGCTTTGGTATGTATCTGGGGACTAGTTCACTTACTGGATACAATGTCAGTTTCTCTATGTCTTTTTCTGGTTGCTTACGTCCAGTTTTCGCCAATTGAAATAATTTTTTGAAGGCATCGTCTATTACAGAGCTCCCTACTGCTGGTTCAAAATTTGTCACGGTCGCCATGTGATATTTTTTATAAGATTTCAGTTTAGTCTTCTTTATGTTAATGCAAAAGCCAATTAACATATGTATGCCATCCGATGTTTGTGGTCGCCATTTAATATATTTTAAAAATCGCAGTCGTCATGAGATATATATTTTATAATTATCACGGTGAAGTTTTGATGACTTGGTCGGAGCAGCTTGTACTGGTTTAACTCCTTCAGAGCGGTTTGAGCAGCACTAACTCATCGAAAATAGTGGATCAGCTAGGGCAGCTTTAACTGCAAACGAATAGTTCAAAATCACGAGGTTTACTGCACCAATGGCTAAGATCAATTGTCCGTTTATTTAATTTCATTACTTGAGTTGACCCCAGTTGGTTCCCATGCTTACAAAATGTTTACTTTACAATATTCGCATGAGAACCTGTTGATCTTTTTGTGAATAAAGCAATTAGGTATGTAAGTAAGTCAATTAATGTTTTGTTTATGCATATGCACATGTAAGTCGCTGACCTCACTTGAAGTTTGGTTTGCTCTTTATGATGCATATTTGCATGTACATACATACATGTTGTTGACCTCACTTACTCACTGTGCTTACGGGATTTATTTGCGCAACTTCTACAACGTCTATGCCTTTTGGTTATTTGTATGCACGATATGCACAACCTGGGGAAATAAGTATCAATTCAGATTAAAAACGTTCATTTTTAGAAAAATTCGCCGACGTTGTGGTTCGTTCAACTGGAAGCACATTGTGGTTTGTTCAACTGGAAGCACAGTTTGCACTAGCTCGGATAAACCAACAAAAAACAATGTTTTATTATGCCATAGATGCTCTCTATGAGAGCGTTATTAGGTTATTCGAGAATTTGGTGTCTTGCTCTTGAAGAAGAGGAACATTCTAGTCTAAAGGAAGTGTTAACTTCTCGGTTGTCTAGTAGCGAGGAACAAAAAATCAAGCAATTATTAATTGCGCTGCTTTGAGTGACAGAAAACCCTCTCTATTTGAGATGTGGGCCCTGGATAGTTTGAACTGGGAGACAAGATTCTAAAAGCTCTTTGGTTGCAGCGCTTGCCGTCTTAGGTGCAGGCAATTTTGGCTATATTGTCCTTTGCCATTGATGGCGTGCAGAAGTAGCGCTATATACAGTCGTCTATACATCTTTAACAAATCTTCGAATAATTTTTTTAATTGAAACTTGGGCAGATTTCTGTGTCAGTACTTCCAGCGTGTTCAGTTGATCGCCGATCTAAGTCAAATTTGCGGTTGGCCGCAGAAAACTCCTCGACAATCAACACATTTGGACGAAAAATGCTAACTTTAAGGCGTTCTTTTACTTGGTATTTTATTTTAGCAGACATTTCCAGACCAATTTTGGGCGAACACTTCCTTAGTCATTAGGGATTCTTGGTGAACATTAAAAGAGGAATTATCATCGACTCTCTCACATCTTTGAGTGCCCGTGGTGGGAAAGTGGTAACATACTTCCCGGCTCTTTCAATACTTTTTGACCACCAGTGGTCTCGAAAATGCAACGGGTGGAAGGAATTCGATTTACTTTTGGCACAGGGCATTTACAGACTTTCGGAGAGTGGCTGGTCTTTCCAATTACACTTAGTAAAGAAGAAAAACGGCAAATGGAGGCCATGAGGTTATTATAGATCCCTAAATTGGCGTACCATACCTGATCGCTACTCAATCCCGCTGATACACGTTTTCACTTATCGTTTACAAGATTGCAACTTTATTCGATGGTGAATTTAATAAAGGCCTATCACCAAATCCTTATTGAAACTAAAGTCATTCCAAAAATGGCTATAAATTCGCAGTTTTGTCTTTATAAGTTCATTAATTTCGACAAATGTACATAAAATGGAGGTGACATTTTTGGGTCATTTCGTCACCGCTCACGGTATTAAACCGGCTTCAGAACGAGTCGAAATTATTTCGAATTTCAAACTGCTTATAAATGTCAGGGAATTGCGATGCTTCCTCGGAATAATAAACTTTTATAGTGTTTCTACCATTGGCAGTCAAGCATCATGCAGTCCTAAACAGTTCCCTAACAGGTTCCCAAAAAGAGGGTTTGAAAAAGATCGAGCGGACAAGGGAAACCTTCGAAACCTGTCATGTTGCTTGTTCATGAGTATATCAAGTCCCACGCTTATAATTATCTAAGCTATTTTCTAAAGAACAGTAAATGCTGAGTTTGATTTCACTCACCACAATTTGTCTGTAAATTCCATGCATGTACCTCGAGTCATATTCGAGTCACTTTCTTATCTGTGAATTGTAGCATCATATTAGACATTTTCATGCACGGTTAAAAGCACTTACTGTGCATTCAGTTAGTCAGTTAGACAAGCATTTTGTTGTATTATATAAATAAGATGATCGTAATAAAGAACTTCACTTGTTATTGTTCATTTAGGGTATTCACTTCGACAATTCAAACAAGTACGGTGTAAGGGTTAAGTACTCTTGCACTATCAACAAATCCGAACGTAGAGGTACAAAGATCTTTGCTATACAGACATCCGATAACAAACTCCTATGCAAGGGTACATCACTCTTGCATCTAGCAAGATTAATAAAGGTAATTAGAAACTGTATTACATATATATTGGCGGCCTATTAAATTAACTTATCCGCGGTATAAACATTTTCTGGTAACCCCAACGTGATATTCTCCCACAAATATAGAAAGATTGATTACAAAACAGCAGACTATTGGGAAGAAGATCGAGCGAATGTTAATCAACTACGATAAGGACTCGATTATCTGACAAACGGACGCATATCTCCAGTACCGAAACGAGCTTCTAGAAAAAGAATGGGCACAGTTCGACGAAAATGATGCTGAAATTCATCCACATCAGAAGAAACAGCCGTAATATCCATACTTTTCGAAAAAAACATTTACAAAAAGTTCAAGGCATTTACCAGACCCTCAAGAAAATGTTACACTTATAGCTAGAAGAGGTACAACCCACGCCAAACACCAAACTTGAAGGCCCAACGACCGATACTACACAACTCAAGCTTCAACAGGCTGCAGATATGAGAGAGCATTCAGAGCAGCTGAAGGGACTCATTCCCAAACAAAACGCAGCAATGACGTCCCTAGAGAACATTATTTCGGGTATTCGCGCCAGAAAAGAAACGCAGCCCAACCAATATTACGAAGTCGAGATCGCAATCAACAGCTGTTGGCCTGCCATAAGTAAACGCAATGAAATTATTTGGGACTTTGCACAAGATATAACCTCATATGACTATAAGCTAGAATCCTAATTGGAATTGCAAACTGATGTCCAAGATATACTCCTAAAACTGCTACAAGGGATGGATGAAAAACACCAACTACATCTGAACCTCACCTCTTAGATGAAGCTAACCAAGGTTGTATTGCCAAGATTTAATGTAGATTATCTGAAAATGGCAACAATTTCATGACCTTTTCACCCAAATGATTAATAATCAACCAATGTGGGAAATGCACAAAGAATGTGGTTCTTAAAAACGAACTTGACTGAAGAGGAGGAAGGATTAATCAGACACCTCAGTGTGTCAGATGAAAACTCCTCTGCAGGCTGGAACTTCGTCAATCACTGGTATGACAACAAGCGACTCACAGTATCACAGTAATAGCCCTCCTGGATAAGCTGCTAGCCCAACCAAACTTACAGTCTAAATCAGCAGCAGCTATCAAAAGACTCCATGATACCACGAAGGAATGCCTCCTCGCTTTAATTAATACTGGCACTCCCATCCAGTCTTGGGATACCATATTGATTCATCTGTTATTGAAAAAGTTCGACAAAACCACACATGGAATATACGGACAAGAATTGCAGGCCCCCAGAGAGTTGCAAAAGTAGACGTTTCCAGTCACTAGAAGTGCTAGGAAGATCAAAACATGAGCCAATGTAGATTTCACGATCATGAGCCTTGTTCACATCTAACATAAAGAGGGTTCAAGTAACCTGCAATTGATGTCACCAAGATCAGGAGCTATATTCATTTAAGAAATTCTTGGAACTGGGCCCATCTAAACGAACCAGAGCAATTCAAAACTTAAGACTATGCATGAATTGTCTTAAGGGAAGTCACTTCATGTTCGAGTGCCCCTCTCGAAGGTTCCTAAATTGCCAACAACGGCAAAACACACTACTTCACGGAGGTCCGCTACAAACCTCGCTGCCTCAGACCCCGACAGGTGTCAATTTTGCAAGGTCAGCATCAGCCCAACCCAGTGGCGACAAAGGTAAACAGGGCAACATTCCTCTCGTGCTAGCGGCTGGTGAATAAATATCAAACCGTAATTAATTAATAAATTATGCGTCAGTCATTATCGCAAACCAAAAGGGAATGAAACAGAAATACAGAGCTGTTCTTGATTCAGGATCCCAACTAAGTTTTATTACGGAAAGATTGGTCCGATTTATGACTCTTACCGAGGTCATCTAAGCCATGTGCATACAAGGAATCGGAGACTCTCGCCAATGTTCTCAAGACAGAGTAAGCATTAATGTACGGTCAAAGACATGTGGATGCTCAGCTAGAATCGAAGCTTTTGTCTTCCTCGTATAACGTCTCAACAACCATCATCAGAGTTGTGCCTTGCCCTATCCCAAAGAAAATCACACTAGCAGATGCTCATTTCAACCAGGCCGAATTGATTTTCTAATTGGAGCTGAACTCCACTATCAACTACTGCCACAGAGCAAATAAAACTGGGACACGACCTACCTCACCATTGTGTAGTAAAGTCAGATGGTGCGGAATCTAAGTTTAGAGTCGTCTTCGACGCTTCATCGAAAACCTCGTCAAATGTCTCACTAAATGGCATACTAGCAAGAGGTCTCACCATAAAAGACGATCTATTTGCCATCTTGTTTCGATTTCGCCTGTCAAGATTCGTATTTACAGCAGACATCGAAAGATGTATCGCCAAATCAGAGTACATTCAGAAGACCGAAGCTACCACCTGATCCTGTGGAGATAAGAGTTCAGTCAACCCATCAGATGTTACTAGCTATGAACTGCGACGTACGGTACCACATCTGCGCCTTGCCTCGCCACAAAATGCCTTCGGCAGTTGGCTGTCGATTCCGAACCCAAATACACCCGTGCATCCAATGCAACTAAAATGGACTTTCATGTTGACGATCTAATGATGGGAAGCGATAGCCTGGTGAAAGCCCTAGATACTTAAAGGAAAATAAGACAGATGCTCCCGTTAGCAGGACTTAAGATAAGAAAGTGGTGTGCCAATCACCCCCTCAACTCCTTCAAAGCAGAAGAATCTATAAAAGCATTGGCCCCGAAATTCTGATGACTTCTCTATCAAGGCAGCATGGCCAGCAGCTCATACAGTGACGAAAAGAACAGTTTTATCAGACATAGCCCACTTGTTCGTCCCACTAGTAATAGTGAGTCCAAAAACAATTTCTGCAAACATTTTCCTCCAACAGTTCTGGTACCTTAAGCTCGACTGGGACGCAGCCATTCCCATGAAATTTTACACAACTTTGGTCACTTTGTGCCAAGAACTCAACAACCTTAATAAGATAAAAATACTGAGACACATGTTTAACGGTAAAGTGGCCAAGAAAATGCAAATACATGCATTTTCCGACGGCTCTGAAAAGGCCTATGGTGCAGCAATTTACTTAAGATCCCTGATCTCAGATGGAGTAATAACGGTCCAGAGTAGCGCCAACTAAGACGATCACTCTTCCATGACTAGAACTGGGCGCAGCCAAACTGGCAAGTGAACTTGCACATCGAGTTTAGACTTAAACTTGCCAGATGCACGGTTCCTTTATTGGACCGACTCTCAGATTTTCCTCGCATGGATTAACTCACTGTTTTCATACTTCCACACCTTCATTGCCAATCGAATAGCAGCAATTCAGGAACTAAGCTCGGCATGTAATTGGCGTCACGTCAGCTGAAAGTAAAACTCAGCTGACATAGTACCACGAGGCATAGCCCCATGTAAACTGGCGAACTGCACTGCTTGGGTTTTTGATCCAGCGTTTCTAAACGGTTCAGAAAGGTATGGCCACCGCGGTACGCCAAAAAGGAAGCAAACATAGAGAAAAAGGTTCAAAAACAGTGCTAAGGAGTCTCAATAAACTTTCGCACTTCATATATTCAAACAATCATCACAATAGCTTCCATCGATGGCAACGCATAGTAGCATACATCCTGCAATTCATAAATAAATGTAATGGAAAGTCCAATGCAACGTCGCCGCAACCATCTGCCAGGGAGCTATAAGAAGCTCTGATAATAATGTTCAAGGAAGCTCAACGAGAAAACCTTAAGGAGGACATCAAACAACTACAACATCCAGGTCATGTCAGTAGAACCAGTATTTTGATCGCCGTTCGGTTCATATTGTTTCACATCTTTCATTACCTCATTACATACTTACAAGTTAAAATTCATTTTTCCTATATTTGATTTCATACATGCTTTTCCTTACTTTCGGTATGTTATCTTGTCTTTCATTTCTGCATTTTTCTCATTATCTCTTCCCATTTAATTTCTTTCTTATTTTTTTCTCATTTTTAATTTCTGTCTTATTTTTTCCTACTTTTTTTATCTTACATCATTCCACATTTTGTTTTAACATTATTTTGACTTTTTTCCACTGCCATAAGAAACTTTCTATATCCAATTACATACGCTTGTTATGTATGTATTTTCCTTTAATTCTTACGTTACTTACAAATTCCTTCACTAATATATAACGGTACACTGGTTTCTAAATTACCAGGCCTGCCTCTGAACTTTACATGTCTACTCTGCCATTATATTTTAACTTTTTATTAACCTAGGATGGTCACTTGAACTGTACCAATTGCTTTTTAACGACGTTTGGCAGGGCTGTGGCAGGTATATTGGCGGTTGTGGGCATGATTTCGATGCTAATGTTGGCATCTTTTTCCTCGAGCCGCAGCTCCTTTTGTGTAGTTCGAGTTGGTTGTGACATCTGGATGGTTGGCAATCTAAAGTCGGCTGGTGTACTGCAATGTTTGCTTCATCTTCCAACGTCTTAAATGAATAAGAATTTCTGCTAATATTGCAAAGGCAACGATGCACAAACACCCAGTGATTGATGTAGCGACCAAGTGAACATGATGAGGAATAATTTGTCTGATAGTCTCCTCGTTTTGGATAGCTTCCTGAACCCTTTATATCTCAGCTTCCTGATCCTTCAACCCATGATTGAAGTTGTGGGTTGCTAGCAATTTGCTGCCACAAATTCGGTGTCTAAGATATAGATGTGGAAATCTTCCTCACTAACTGATGAAGGTAGCGTATAAACCTTGTGAAGATTAAATAATGTTCGGTGTGGTTGACGAATTTCGATTTTAACCAGTATCTGTTGGTTAACTTGAAGGGCCTGCACCATCCCAATCTGGTTTTGGATTTGAAAGTTTTAGACCCTCTCGTCCAGGTCCAACTGTCGGGTGGCATTATTCATGATATCTGTTATTTCCATCGTATAGATTATTCCTGGATGTAGCTTTCCCATGTTTAGTGAGGCATATCACTGGTGTTACTGATTTTTCCTAGTTGGAGAATCATCATCGTAATTACTTCATTGAGCTCTAGGCTAAGCTAATGATAGTTGAAATCTTATTCTTCAACTCTTCCCGTTCGATAGTAGCCTGAACTCGCAGTATGTTAAACTGGTCCAGGCTTGATTTTAGTACTGTAGTCAGTTTTTTTGAGAAAGTTAAACGTCCGAATCTCGTCTTCGCTTATTTCGTCTAGAGATACACGTATTTCCTCTGAGTCAGCGCAATCCATTCTTCCGAATAGGGCCTTGAATATTGAACCAATTTCATCAAAAAGAAACATTTTTACGATGAACTGTCTCTTCGTGTCTATGATGGGCTAGTTCTTCTAGTAGTGCGGAATCTAAGTTTAGAGTCGTCTTCGACGCTTCATCGAAAACCTCGTCAAATGTCTCACTAAATGGCATACTAGCAAGAGGTCTCACCATAAAAGACGATCTATTTGCCATCTTGTTTCGATTTCGCCTGTCAAGATTCGTATTTACAGCAGACATCGAAAGATGTATCGCCAAATCAGAGTACATTCAGAAGACCGAAGCTACCACCTGATCCTGTGGAGATAAGAGTTCAGTCAACCCATCAGATGTTACTAGCTATGAACTGCGACGTACGGTACCACATCTGCGCCTTGCCTCGCCACAAAATGCCTTCGGCAGTTGGCTGTCGATTCCGAACCCAAATACACCCGTGCATCCAATGCAACTAAAATGGACTTTCATGTTGACGATCTAATGATGGGAAGCGATAGCCTGGTGAAAGCCCTAGATACTTAAAGGAAAATAAGACAGATGCTCCCGTTAGCAGGACTTAAGATAAGAAAGTGGTGTGCCAATCACCCCCTCAACTCCTTCAAAGCAGAAGAATCTATAAAAGCATTGGCCCCGAAATTCTGATGACTTCTCTATCAAGGCAGCATGGCCAGCAGCTCATACAGTGACGAAAAGAACAGTTTTATCAGACATAGCCCACTTGTTCGTCCCACTAGTAATAGTGAGTCCAAAAACAATTTCTGCAAACATTTTCCTCCAACAGTTTTGGTACCTTAAGCTCGACTGGGACGCAGCCATTCCCATGAAATTTTACACAACTTTGGTCACTTTGTGCCAAGAACTCAACAACCTTAATAAGATAAAAATACTGAGACACATGTTTAACGGTAAAGTGGCCAAGAAAATGCAAATACATGCATTTTCCGACGGCTCTGAAAAGGCCTATGGTGCAGCAATTTACTTAAGATCCCTGATCTCAGATGGAGTAATAACGGTCCAGAGTAGCGCCAACTAAGACGATCACTCTTCCATGACTAGAACTGGGCGCAGCCAAACTGGCAAGTGAACTTGCACATCGAGTTTAGACTTAAACCTGCCAGATGCACGGTTCCTTTATTGGACCGACTCTCAGATTTTCCTCGCATGGATTAACTCACTGTTTTCATACTTCCACACCTTCATTGCCAATCGAATAGCAGCAATTCAGGAACTAAGCTCGGCATGTAATTGGCGTCACGTCAGCTGAAAGTAAAACTCAGCTGACATAGTACCACGAGGCATAGCCCCATGCAAACTGGCGAACTGCACTGCTTGGGTTTTTGATCCAGCGTTTCTAAACGGTTCAGAAAGGTATGGCCACCGCGGTACGCCAAAAAGGAAGCAAACATAGAGAAAAAGGTTCAAAAACAGTGCTAAGGAGTCTCAATAAACTTTCGCACTTCATATATTCAAACAATCATCACAAAGCTTCCATCGATGGCAACGCATAGTAGCATACATCCTGCAATTCATAAATAAATGTAATGGAAAGTCCAATGCAACGTCGCCGCAACCATCTGCCAGGGAGCTATAAGAAGCTCTGATAATAATGTTCAAGGAAGCTCAACGAGAAAACCTTAAGGAGGACATCAAACAACTACAACATCCAGGTCATGTCAGTAGAACCAGTATTTTGATCGCCGTTCGGTTCATATTGTTTCACATCTTTCATTACCTCATTACATACTTACAACATACTTACAAGTTAAAATTCATTTTTCCTATATTTGATTTCATACATGCTTTTCCTTACTTTCGGTATGTTATCTTGTCTTTCTTTTCTGCATTTTTCTCATTATCTCTTCCCATTTAATTTCTTTCTTATTTTTTTCTCATTTTTAATTTCTGTCTTATTTTTTCCTACTTTTTTTATCTTACATCATTCCACATTTTGTTTTAACATTATTTTGACTTTTTTCCACTGCCATAAGAAACTTTCTATATCCAATTACATACGCTTGTTATGTATGTATTTTCCTTTAATTCTTACGTCACTTACAAATTCCTTCACTAATATATAACGGTACACTGGTTTCTAAATTACCAGGCCTGCCTCTGAACTTTACATGTCTACTCTGACATTATATTTTAACTTTTTATTAACCTGGGATGGTCACTTGAACTGTACCAATTGCTTTTTAACGACGTTTGGCAGGGCTGTGGCAGGTATATTGGCGGTTGTGGGCATGATTTCGATGCTAATGTTGGCATCTTTTTCCTCGAGCCGCAGCTCCTTTTGTGTAGTTCGAGTTGGTTGTGACATCTGGATGGTTGGCAATCTACAGTCGGCTGGTGTACTGCAATGTTTGCTTCATCTTCCAACGTCTTAAATGAATAAGAATTTCTGCTAATATTGCAAAGGCAACGATGCACAAACACCCAGTGATTGATGTAGCGACCAAGTGAACATGATGAGGAATAATTTGTCTGATAGTCTCCTCGTTTTGGATAGCTTCCTGAACCCTTTATATCTCAGCTTAATGATCCTTCAACCCATGATTGAAGTTGTTGGTTGCTAGCAATTTGCTGCCACAAATTCGGTGTCTAAGATATATATGTGGAAATCTTCCTCACTAACTGATGAAGGTAGCGTATAAACTTTGTGAAGATTAAATAATGTTCGGTGTGGTTGACGAATTTCGATTTTAACCAGTATCTGTTGGTTAACTTGAAGGGCCTGCACCATCCCAATCTGGTTTTGGATTTGAAAGTTTTAGACCCTCTCGTCCAGGTCCAACTGTCGGGTGGCATTATTCATGATATCTGTTATTTCCATCGTATAGATTATTCCTGGATGTAGCTTTCCCATGTTTAGTGAGGCGTATCACTGGTGTTACTGATTTTTCCTAGTTGGAGAATCATCATCGTAATTACTTCATTGAGCTCTAGGCTAAGCTAATGATAGTTGAAATCTTATTCTTCAACTCTTCCCGTTCGATAGTAGCCTGAACTCGCAGTATGTTAAGCTGGTCCAGGCTTGATTTTAGTACTGTACTCAGTTTTTTTGAGAAAGTTAAACGTCCGAATCTCGTCTTCGCTTATTTCGTCTAGAGATACACGTATTTCCTCTGAGTCAGCGCAATCCATTCTTCCGAATAGGGTCTTGAATATTGAACCAATTTCATCAAAAAGAAACATTTTTACGATGAACTGTCTCTTCGTGTCTATGATGGGCTAGTTCTTCTAGTAGTCGTCTGATGTTCGCTACCCAACTCCTTACCACACTATTCCGGAATGACTGATCTCGGCACATAGTCACGTGATGAGACTGCTACAGTTGTCGGCTAATACCAGCTCGTCTGATAAATCAGGTACCTCTAGTTTTAATAAGATCGTCCAATGCATGCTATACGGTGTATCCCACATTTTCTGCGTATGTGACTGCTAGACATGCCAGATTACCCCAATATCCCCAATATCGTCTTCTTGCTGTTAGAGTTTCCGATTATCTAATATATGTATACTACTGGCAACCTCTTTATTTTATTATTTGTTTGCAACGCGTATAAAAGACGGTTCTATTTATATGTGTACAATATTGTCTATTTATCCAAATATAGTACAATCTTCTATATTGTTATGATTTCCTTTTTTACTTTCTTTCTTGTATGTCTCTTTTTTTTTATTTAAAATCTATTATTATACACTTTCTTTCTGTAATTATTTTTTTTTATTCAATTATGTCCTTTAAAATCCCTAATTCTTCTTTTTTATTCAATTATTGTCTTTAAAATCTCTTATTCTCCTTTTTTATTCAATTGTTTCCTTTACAATCTCTTATTCTTCTTTTTTATTCAATTATTTCCTTCAAAATCTTTTATTCTTCTTTTTGATTCAATTATTTCGTTTAATATCTCTTATTTATTTAATCAAATTTCTTCAGCATCTTCAAATTATTTTTAATTTCTCTCCTATCTCTCCTTCTCAAGTATACTAACGTCTCTCTTAGCAACACTCTAACATCCCGTCATTCTTAGCGTAACCTTTTTTATTATTTACTCCCAGTCTCATCTGTGTCTGCAAAAACAAAAAGAAGTAAACTAACGGAATGAAAAAAAAAAATAACAAATTAATTAAAAACTACTATCATTCCCGTCTGCTTAAATCTAAGTAAGGTGTCCTGTTTCTGTAATGCAAAAAAAAAAAATACTATCCTGAAGCTATTCATCATATTTCCTCAACCGATTCGTATGAATCCACTTGAGCTTTTTCCCTTGGAGGATACTAACGTTCTCAGGACTGTGAACGTAAATCACTTCGTAGAGGCCTTTGAAGATTGAAGCCAACTTCCCCACTCGAGCTAAGTCCTTAGCCAAGACTTTATCCCCCACATGCATGGCTTCCGACCCGGCTATCTTGTCATGATACTTTTTCGCAGATAACTTGCTTTTGAGTAAGTTTTCCCTTGCCAGTTCAAACGCTTTTAGTAACTTGAACCGCAACACCGAAAGATACTTATCCGTGTTGTACACCGGTTCAGGTTTATGCTGTAAGCTGCTGGGGATTTTTGATACAATTCCAAAAAGATTTTCCAAGGGTGTTAGCTTTGTACCAGCATGTATCCTGTTATTGTAAGCATGAGCCGCTGTCCTCAAAAAGTTATCCTAGCTCTGAGGTTCCCGGTCTACAAAACTTTTCAAGTAGGTAGCTAACGTAGAGTGCTGTCGCACTATCGAATTTGACTGGGATGATAGGCGGTGGTTTGCAGTTTCTTTATCTTAAAAACTTCTTAAAACTTCGCCTGTGAAGTTGGCTCCCTGATCTAACTAACTACTTGGGTAACGAGTAACGGCTAAGAATTTCCTCAAACCTGTGCTACTTTGTTCGCTTCTTGGTCTGGTATTGCCACAAAATTAACAAATCTAGTCAGATTATCCATCATGGACAAAATATACTTGTTACTATTATGGCTAGTAGGCAACGGCCCCACTAAGTCAACGTCTACCTTGACGAACGGTTTTTCAGAAATTTCCGTGACCACTAACGGCATTTTATTCACCCGGGAGTGCTTATTTTTCTGGGTTTTCGTGCAACACTGAACATGTTTGGCGATGTCCTTCCAATGATTGAACCTTGAACCTTTTTACTCTTTCCAAGGTTTTATTTCGCCCAAAGTGCCCTCCGAACCGCGAGTCATGTGAAAGATTTTCGATATCTTTTGGGTCAGCGACATTCTATAGTTTTGAGCTTTTCGTAGCTTTACTTTTTTATCCGCAGTCTTCTCTATTGTTTCCCATTTATATTAGGATTCCGGACAAGAGTCTTGTTACCCTTTTCATCATTTGTATCTTTCTTGCCCTGTGCTCGAGTAGCTGTGCAACATGGATACTCCTTACCACACTGTTCCTCAGCTCGCTTTATATCTCTGGGAATTCTGCTAAGAGCATCCCCATAGCCATTTTCCTTACCTTTCTTGTAGACAATCTCAAAATCAAACTCCGGAAGTTTTTGGTGGAACCTCTCCATGCGAGATGTGGTGCCATTAACCTTAAAAACCCCTCGGAGTGGCTGATGATCATTTAAGCTCTCCAACTTAGGCTTAAAATTTTTTATTTCGATTGTCTCAGTCCTAGCATTGACAATTTCTACAAAGCCTTGTCCGTTACTGGGCCTACTCAGGGTATTCCCACAATACACACTCTCTTCTGCCATACATACCAGTTCAGAATCACTCGAGACTTGAATTCTTATCAGCTGCTCGATTCTTGGCTCCAAGCGTATTGGTCTTTTCGTGCTCTTAAGTCTGATAAGAGAGACAGAGGGTTCAGTTTCTAGGCTATTTAGATGGACTTTCGCACGAAGATGCCCTAATCCGTTCTTCCTTTCGACCGCTACCTTTACCTGCTCTTCACCCCACATTTCTTTACGCCACGCTATAGACTTTTCTACTTCAGTGCGAAGACCCATTGTTCTGCTCCTCTGCGAAGGATTGCGGCTCTGCCTAAGATCCACCTTCTTCCACCTCCTCTCTGGAGCTACTTTCTGCTTCTTCTGTGCTATCCGTTTCGTTCCAGTTAGATATTCACTGTTTCATCGCTGTTGCTTACATGTTTTACATATTTCACAATGCTATCGGAAGTTTTTCTTGAAGACGTAGCCTTACAGCTTCTGGTGAAATCTCCTGAGGTTCCTCTTTCTTAGATTGAGTAGAGCCCCCTGGGTGTATCTATCTTTCCCTGTTATGTTTTCAAAAAGTGGCCTTACTAAACTGTTTCCTTCTATGCTTTGAATTGACAGTCTATGACCAAAACAGTCAATAACAGCTCTGTTTCTAAGGAACTTCATGCCTAATATTCCAGCTGCTGGTATTACCTCGGTATCGAGTATGGCGTGAAATACACAAGTCTGTTGGCTAGTACCAAAGACTAGTAAAGCGTGGCAGATTTCTACCGATTTTCTCTGCATATCAAACAATCCTCCTATAGTAATTGTTTCTTGGGTTTGTATGGGCGTACTTCCTTTTATTTTATTTACCTTAATCATATTATACGATAATCCCGTATCTACTAATAATACTAACTTACCCTCCGGTCCTATGGCTGCATCGACTGTGATTATACAATTATTTAGTAAACCTAATTCTACCGCACTATTTTTATTTCTTGTCGACTTGATATACCCCGATTCCTTTAATTGAAGGCAACTGCGGAAAGAGTTCCCAGTTGCCGACTCTCGTTACCCTCATGCGGGTGGCTTCCATGCTCTGCCAAGGACTTTTTTACTGATATCCGTGCAACGGTCACCGGTGCTACAGTTTCCCAGTTCCTTGCTGGTCCTCGTACTGCTTGGAAATGCTTTCGGGGATGTTTCTTCCAGGCCTTTGGTGCCATAGCTTGAATCTTTCCGAAACTTTTTCGAAGTACAGGGTTTCTTCTCGAACTTGTTACAGTTCTCCAAACTTCCGTCGAGAAAGATATACCCGCGTGGCCTTACTGCCGACACCAGCTTTAAAAGTAGCTACCGCGTCAACCTCTAGTTCTGCTAACAGACCTCCATGCTTATTGGGGTATTTTGCTGATACCGAAGACTTAATCTCATCCAGAAGCTCCACCATCATATCCGCAAACTCTCTATTATCTTCAACCAGCCTCTGCCTACATGATAACATTTCAGATCGTATCTCATGAAATATTTTCGTGGCATGTAGGCTGTTTTAATCGCCTGCTGCAAAGATACAAAGTCCTTTGGCTCATGTGTGCTTATTAGATAGTAAGTGTCATTGGATAAGCAGTACTTTACGATTTTAATAAAACTGCTTTGCTCTGCTAGTTCCAGTCGGCCGGACAAGACTTTGCTGCAGCTGAGGAAACGAAAAACTTGTTTTGCCAACGTTGGAGAGCCTTCCACTAAAAACAGTGGCACGTATTTAAAAACCAAGTCCATGATTTTCTCGCTGCTGTGTGTCTTTAAACGTCTCACAGGTCCTCTTTTTATCTTGTTACTGGTTCCAGAATACTAATTTCCCTGTATTCCACCTCATATTAGCTGATGAACTTGCCTTGTTGCCAATTAATCGATTCCTAGTTCCTGCTCTAACTGTGTTCCTGTTTCTCCTGTCGTGCAATTCTAGGTAACCGTACTCAATTTCTCAAGCAATTTGTTTGATTCTTCACTTGACAATCGTTTTCGCTGTTCCAAAGTAAAATAATCTCCAATGTATTGCCAGTCTTACTCGTAGCTCAGAATTTGTGTTTCGTACTCTTTTAGTCAACACGTTTCTTGTTCCTACTAACATTGATGTCTACCATTCAAAACAAAGAAATACCTAAACTCACTACCTAGAAATCACTTTTTCAACCTACTTTACATAAACTTTATATTTAATCGCATCGAACGCGAATACATATAACAGAGCAAATGTGCTTTAACCTAGATTATTGCAATTAATAAAAACTCTAGTAGTTACTACCAGGACTTATTAAAACTTATTAAAAAACGCGAGAAATTACAGAAAAACGTGTGAGATCAACGCCTAAACCGACACGCCACGTTGAAAACTTATTAAACCGACATCTATCACAATTTATAAATTACTCTCGAACTCCTTTCCATGCTAAAATTAACATCTGTTACCTGAAAGATCATCGCTAATTATTGTGTGTAATGATGAACACGCTTTTTATCTGAAAACGGTGACGGGATGCGGGAGTAGATAATATAGATTTGCTCCTTGTGTGTATGTTGGGGTAGCTAATATAGCTGTACTCCTTGTTTGTATGTTGGAGTAAATAGTACCGCTTTGCTCCTTGGGTGTGTGCCGGAGTAGCTAGTATGGCTCAACTCCTCATATAATGTAAGTGTAGTTATGATAACCAATTTAAAAAAAAATAAAAATAAATAAAATAAAATAAAATCACAAAACCAAAAACAACACAAAAAATCACAGAAATTTTAAAAATCACAAAAATTTTAAAAGAACACACTTACCTTTAATTTACTTGTCAAGAGACAAAAGAGGAGCACTAAACATTGTAGGAAATCTCGCGGACACATCATCGATTCCACTACCAACGTGAAAAAGGTTCAGAAAGAAACGAAGAAGCGACTCTCCCATTTCGATGACCACCGTAACAATACAATCACACAATTCAATAGTCTAAGTCACGAGCTCAGAGCAATGGAAATCTTCACCTCACTGGCACCTCGGCTGATACTTATCATGACAAATTTTCAGCGGATTCATGCGACTCTACTAGATGTCATAACCGACGCACATCATGGAAAAATTAACCCGCAATTGTTATCACCGCAACAGCTGCTGGATTAACTTACCTCCATACAAGAACATATGCCATCGACGCTCAGACTCCCAGCCAAACCAGATTACCAACTAAAGCTATACAGTCTTATGAATATTAAAGGCCATATCGATTCAAAGCAGATAATTTTCCGTCTGAAATTACTACTTTTCTCATACGAGCAGTTTGAACTTTTACGAATAATACCATATAATGCCATATAAATCACACATCGAATTTATGCGAATCAAGTCATCTAGAAATTACCTTATAATAAACTTGCACTGAGATCAATATTACCCAATGTCAGACGACGAACTAAGGGCATGTATCACCAACTACATGGATTTCATCCGTAAACAACATCACCCATTATAAACTACGGGATCGAACATCAAATCATGTGAAATCAGCGTTATCAACCAGTGACCTTCGAAGCAGTCAAATTCAGGTGCCACCTCGATGGATCCAACTTCTCAACCCAAATAAATGGATTTATTTCTTTCCTGGAAGGACCACAATCAACATGGTTCGCGGAACCACAGCACTCCATCAGATCCTTCAAGGTTCCGGAATACTACAATTTCCTGCGAACTGTGCTATTAAGGATGAACTGATGACGATACAAAGACACAATGTGTACTCAAGTACCTTAAATGGCGTCTACACGCCATCGAAAAATCTCACCGAGTTTATAAAAGCCAAACCACTTGTTGGTCTGCCCTATAAGAAGATCAACACCAGCGCCACATTGAATGAAATTAAACAAATTCAAGAAAGAGTCATTCAGCTGAAAAGGGCATGAGTATATCAAGTCCTACACTCATACTTTTCTAAGATATTTTTTAAGGCACAATAAATACTTAGTTTGATTTCACTCACCACAATTTGTCTGTAAAAATTATTAATAAGGAAATTCCATGCATGAACCTCGAGTCATATTTGAGTCACTTTCTTATCTGTTATTTGTAGCATCGTATTACGCAAAAAGTACAACAAGATAATCAACAACCACAACTACCACAACAGCAATAGCAGCACCAGCAACAACAACAACAACTTCAGCACCAAAAACAACAACATCAACCAGAACAACAACAACAACAACTGCAGCAACAAAAACTACAACATCAACAAGAACAACAACAACCGCAGCAGCAGCAACCACAACAAAAGCAGCAGCGACGTCAACAGCGGGAGCATCAGCGGGAGCATCAACAGGAACAGCGACATCTAAATCAGTATCGACAGCATCCACAACAGCACCAGGAAGATCCACAACAACAACAACTGCGGCAGCACCCAGACCTAAAGCAGCAGCAGCTGCAGGAACGGCAGCAGATGCAACAAGCCAACAGCAGGTACAGCAGTTGCTTCAGGAGCGGAATGAGCGGCGACCCCAACAACAACACAATTCAGAGCAGTCTGATACCTCAGATGTTGCCTTTGAGGCTGTTGCTTCCCCAAAGGCTGTTTTTCTATCTCGTCTGAAATATGGGAACTCCTCTCAATCTGTTATCAACTATGTGAATTCAAAAATGAGTGCTACGGTTTCACGCATTAGATGCTTCAGTTTGACCCCAGAGGGCCTTTCAGATCGCACACTGTCGTCTTTCAAGTTGCTAGTTCCCGATGACCTCGAGATGTCGCTGCTAGATTCTAATTTCTGGCCTGATGGCTTACTGGTAAAGCGTTTCGTACTTCGTCTGATTCGGAATGCATCAAAAAATTTGAGGGGCGATGAAACTTTCGTAGATTAAGGACTTGGTAGTTTATTACCAGAATGTTCGTGGTCTACGTTCTAAAGCACGTCGGCTCTACTTAAACTCTTTTAATATTCCTCATGATATTATTATTTTAACGGAGACATGGCTTAACAAATCCTTTTCGGATGCTGAATTATTGGACAATGACTTTCAAATTTTTCGACGAGATCTTAATCCTGATGATGGTTCTGTGCTCGTTGGATGTATTCTGATCACGGTAAGGATTTCATACAGTTGTTCCAGGTTCGATATTCCCAATCCATCCCTGACTGAATTCCTGTGCATCAGTTTAACAGTTGGGGCTCTAATACTGTACATTCTAGTAGTTTACATTCTTCCTGGTAGCCGTTCTGCTTCATATGGTTCTGTTGCTGCTGCTGTGGAATATGTATTCGATCTGGCGCGGGACTCGGATAAGATTGTATTGTTTGGTGATTTTAATGTTCCTGCTGTTCAAAGGCAGGTTTCTGATGATGGTGTTTCCATGCTCCCCAGTACATCTTCTGGGAATGCGCATATCTTCTTGGATCCTATTGCCGCACTTGGTCTTTCTCAGGTAACTGATGTTGAAAAGAATCATAATAAGAACTTGGACCTGGTCTTTACCTCGGATGCTTCGGAATGTATGGTTCGTCCGTGTGATATATCATTGGTTCCTATTGATGCATACCATCCAACTTTGGACGTGATAGTGGGCATTGATTGCCAGACTATTGATATGTCCTCGATTAAAAACTTGCCGACCTTTAACTTTAAGAAAGCTGATTTTAACCTACTTAATTCTAATTTATCTTTCATTAACTGCTCTTTTCTCTTAAACAATTATAATGTAGATGAAGTTACAGCACATTTTTATAATGTTTTGTTAGATTGTTTAAAAGATTGTGTTCCATTGTCTTGTATAAGGAATTGCTCTTCGTGTCCTCCTTGGTACGATGCCGAGCTTAAACGCTTGCGCAACCTGAGAAATAAGGCTTGACGAAGGTTTCACCGGTCTCAGTCTTATGAAGACCTAAAACAATTTTTGTTATTGAGGAGCCAATTACGTATTACTCTTTTGCATGCCTATGATACGTACTTGTTTAAGATGGGGAATGTAATCAGATCGGATCCTAAACAATTTTGGCGTTTTGTAAATACCAAAAAGAAATCCAATAATTTTCCTCCTGTGTTAATATTAGAGGATAATACTAGTCATGATCAGTCTGTGATATCTAATTTCTTCGCTGATTACTTTAGTGAACCATTTTTAACTAATGACACTCAAATTGATTTTACTTATTTTAATTACTTAACGACACTTCCTAAAGTTGATATCAAATGCTTCACTATTGATCAGAAATCTTTTGAGGATTCCATGTCCAAGCTAAACCCAAGTTATTCCGCTGGGCCAGATGGGTTACCACCTATTGTCCTAAAGAACTGCAGTGGAACACTTTCTTACCCGTTAACATTGCTGTTTAACCTATCACTGCGGCTCGGTAAATTTCCTGAGTGATGGAAAAAGTCGTTTATTATCCCAATTTTTAAGTCCGGTAAAAAGGAGCTTGTTACCAACTATTGTCCTATCGTTAAAATGTCTTGTATTCCCAAACACTTTGAAGCTTCTTTCTGTTTTTTCATTGTAGTAGAGCTCTTAGTCCTCATCAACATGGTTTTATGAAGGGAAGATCAACAACAATAAATCTGATTCAGTTTACATCTACTTGTATCGAATCGTTTGAGCGTGGCTGCGAAACTCACTGTATTTATACAGACTTCAGCAAGGCTTTTGACAAGCGTTCACACTCTCTTCTGTTATTTAAACTGAAATCCTTGGATTTCCCGATTTGGTTGTTGAATTGGTATCTTAAGGATCGTAAGCTTTGGATACAGTTTCTTTCTGCTCGTTCTAAGGAAATAAGGGCTTACTCTGGTGTTCCACAGGGCAGCCATATAGGGCCCCTGCTCTTCATATTATTCATAAATGATGTTTCTTATGTAGTCAACGAATCTGATATACTAATTTACGCCGATGATTTAAAACTGTATAAATCTATCGATTCGTATTCTGATTGTCTTAAATTGCAGAAGGATCTGGACAGACTTGTTGAATGGTGTACTAAGAGTTCTTTCTTTTTGAACATTGATAAATGTAAGCTAAACATTTTCTCTCGTAAGCGAGTTCCTTCGAATGATGTCTATGTTATGAATAGTTTGTTGCTTTCGAAAGTTGATAAAATATCTGACTTGGGGGTATTGTTTGACTCTAAACTCACTTTTAACCTCCACATTGATCACATTGTTAGTAGAGCGAACTCAATGTTAGGTTTTGTAAAGCGCTAGGCAAAGGAACTTGATGATGTCTACATTACTAAAGCTCTTTTTACCACTACGTACTTACTTGAATGCCTAGCAAGATTTAGCCCTCTTTTTGCAATGAAATTCCTTTTTTAAAGATTTTTCGTTTGCATAAAGAGTTTTTTCAACTTAATTCTCGAGCTGCAGATTTAGCAGCAAACTGAGTCAATTTCATATTGACTTATTTCGCTATGAATTTTCATAGCAAAACTCTATGAATTATTACCGATTAGGGCTCACAATTAGGGTCAACCCTGTTGTCTTAGCTTTGAAAATTATTAGGTTTTGAATGTAGCCGAGCAAGTGAATGGCTTTTTAGAAAGAAGGGGCAGGCTTCTGAAAGCTGCTTTACTGTGTATAGAGAAAAATCTTGGAGAAAAACCTTAACTTTTGTGTTGCTAGGCCTTAGAACTCTACTCAGACAGGAATTTTTTGCTACTCTAGCTGAGGCAGTTTAAGGCGAGAGTTTGCACCTTCCTAGTGTTTTTTTCCCCCAAAATTCGCAGTTTCTGCCCCACAAGGAATATACCACCATTTACACGACCTCTTCGCAGATATCAGGCCGATCCCTGCTTAAAACTACTCTAAGCAATCTCTTTTCAAGTTTAAAGAGATGAAGAAATATTCCCACGTTTTCGTAGGGACAGTCTCAGTGCGGAGTGCCTTGCAGCCTCCTTCACGCTTAGAATAAAGAACCATGAAGTCAATACTTCCATTAATCGGCTCAAACAATATGTCGGTGAACAAAGCTTTTATGCGGATAATTCCTACAAACAGGCACCAAAATACTCATCAATTACATCCTACTACACTCAGCCAGCGACTGGAGACTCCTTACCACAAGACAACCGATTCACCAGAACAAACGCCATTTCACAAACACCGATCTACCAGATTTTAGAGAGACAATGCAGTCAGCGTATGGAGGCATAGAAAATCAAACGAACTCAGATGCCAGGTCAGTAGCTTCATCGCGTCGCGCATCGTACCCGAGGATCAGGTTCCTCCCGGACGAAATCACAGTTACACCTCAGCAAACCACCTGGTCGGGAAGTATGGCAGTAAATATGAATATTTGGTACCTGGCGAGTCCTCAGAGCATTTTTAATGTTGTGCTCGGCGATTTGCGAATTGTGCAAGATGTAGGTTTAGCATTAAGAAAAATATAAACAAAAACACTTGCAAAATGTACCTGATGTAAATTCATGTTTCTAAGGTTTTCACTCATTAAAAGGAGTAATTGTGAAAATACAAGGAAGAATTTATTGCCAGAGGCAGGATATTATAGTCCTATAAAAATTAAATCATCATTAATACATGCTTTTAATTTATCGTAACTGTAACATTAAATACAACAGACTTAGAGAGTGTCGTAGGCTGAGGTGGAAAAATAAGTACTTATTGACCTCCAAAGCTGATCCTTAACCATGCAAGCACAATGGTTGAATGAGTCCAAGCATGCATGTATACTGTCCCTAGATTTAATTTTTTGTACACAGATTTCACCAAATCTGCTAACAGCGCAACACCGCATAGCTCCAAGCGAGGAAGAGATATAGTTTTCAACTCTAGTCTCAGCAGCAAGCAGAGACACTTGTAAATTAGTAATATCGTGAATAACACGAAGATATACTGCTGCTCTGTATGCAACAACATCGGACATCCTTACCTTTTGCTTGCAAGTTTTAGCTTTAATAGTCGTAGGAGATAGCCACCACAGCGGATCATACAGACGACTAATATCAACAAGCACTTGTAATTTGGTTGTTGACGGAGTATGTGCCATACGGAATTTAAAAGTTAAATAATAGTGCTGCGGGCTCCAAAGTATGCCTACGGCTTTAGAGTCCTCATCAGTAATCGCTTTCAACGTTCTTATTTGGTAGTCCGGAGAGCATTTCAGTACAATTAGATTGTCATTATAATAAATTAAAGCCGCCTCGTGAAACAAGGTTCGAAGTTCATCTCTAACTTGTACGGCTACGTTTGATTGAAGGCTCCAAACAACGCGTCATCGACGTAAAAATTTTCTTGTAATACTACGAGCTATACAGCTGCTGCCGTATGAAATTCCGAGTCGCAAGCATCTGCTAGCCGTTGTAAAACTTTACGGACAAGATATGGTGTGTAGGCAATCCCACAAGTAACAGTTAAGAGCTTGTAGGATTTAAGAGGCTCGGATGGATTTCTTTGCGAAAGAATGCCGCGCAGATCAGTATCCTGAGAGTCGACAAGCACCTGGCGGTACATCTTTTCTTTGTCTGCACATAACACGGTAGGGTATATTCTCCACTTCATGAGGCCTTCACACACGTCAATCTGCAATTTATGACCTATATGTAGCAGATCATTTAGAGAGATGCCAATGTTTGTGTTTTGTGACGCATTGAACACTACACGTAATTTAGTAGTAGTATTGGAGCAAAAAGACTGCATAGGAAACGCCACCTGACATCAGGCCACACACGAATAATTTTTGTGGCATATTTCTGAAACTAGGAAGTTTCGGTCAGAAATATTTTACAGTTATATTCCTCTCATTATTCCGCGTCCAACGAGTGCTCATTTGTCAAAATCGGTGACAAAAAATTTTAATTGAAATTTCGCGAAAAAAGCATGGACTATATATAGCCTTTGGACTTTTTTCATTCAAAAAATAAGATCTCACAGATTTTAACGATAGAGGGCTTATTTTAACGGGCAAGGGAATACAAAACGATATTAAAAGGAATTTTGCTAAAAAATGTCTAGTTTTTAAAATAGAGCAAAAAGACTGCATAGGAAACGCCACCTGACATCAGGCCACACACGAATGATTTTTGTGGCATATTTCTTTGCACAGCAAGATATGGAAGATAATATGTATTAGTGGATGCTGTGTTTGATTCGTTAGGCATACGGTGCATATAATCCAGTCTCAAATATTCCTCCAGCTGCACCTTCTGCACCTCTCTATACACCCAATATTGAAGCACAAGATTTCGTTGGCACATCAGTATCCTGTGAATCGACAAGTACCTGGCCGTTCATCTTTTCTATGTTAGCAGAGAACACGATAGAGTATATTCTCCACTTCATGAGGATCCCACTCTACTAAGATTCAAGCATCGAACGCGACCACGTGGAGGTTTTCGTGGTGATGACTTCGTTTTGTAGCAAGCTTTTGCGAGCCCGGTTTCTTCCCGATTACTAGCCATGGACAGGTCAGCTACATCTTCCGATCGCGGTCAACGGGTGAATTGGTCTAGAATTTAGACAGGCCTCACTTAACTTCCACTTCTCAAATTCCTCCTAATGAGGGGAAAGAGGAGGAATAACATGCTACTCGACTCCTTCCTCACCTAAGGCTTTGCGAAGTATATTACGGTGTGCAGTACTGGCTTCTCGAAGTTGATTCTGCAATAGTGCATTTGGACTAACGAAGTTGGTAGCATTATTACTATGTGTAGGTGTAAGCAGCGACCTATACGGGCTATGAAGCGACGAAAAACCGCGATGAAGGCTTCGGAAGTCAACTGAGAAACAAATTTCAAGTAGATGGTTCTTGTAGTGGAGAAGCATACAAAGGGCGCTATGTATGTTTTGATCCTCTATGTCTAATGCAAATAATATTGTTAGGGCCTGCGTTGTCCACTCCTGTGTAATCCACTCTTGTGTACTCAAGAGGTTTCGATTGTCTCACTTTGGTGGGTGTGAGAAACTCACTAAACTGATTACGAGTGTATAAGCGCTAGCGTCAGCACGCTAAGATCGTAATTTATTTTGGGCGTTCAAAACTAGGTCCTTATATGTTGACATTTTTTTATGTGAGACTCGTGAATGCACTAAGAGAAAAAAGTTGTTGATTTTACAAAACCAGCGGGTAAATATACATATGTAATGGTTAAATATCAGCCATTGACTGTTTTGTTAATTTTCCATATCTTTTTTTGTTGACTGGAAATTTGTTTTTGGTTCACTAAATTGAATTTGCCGATTCAACAAACATTTTGTTCATTATTAACGAATGAATTTGTTATGGGGACATTTGAAATGCGTTATTAAGGCATATATAAATTTTTGAATCTGTTTTTAGGACAGATCTAATTTATCAATTCGATGAATGTATTTGTTGAATTTTTCTCTGACATATGTAAATTGTATGATTGGCACAAATTTTTGTTGAATTAATAAACTCAATAATTCAAAAGACATCTTATTGTGTTATTCCAACCTATTTAAAATGTAGTACGTTTAAAAAGAAACGAAATCATACATTGGAATTTTTATTTTCAAACAAAGAATTTATTTACATATTTCAATTACAAAAACATTACCTTTATTTGCCCTTTATTTTTTTTATATTTTATATATTTATAGTATGTATTATTCCATATTTGTAAAAAACATATTTTCTTGAAAATTTGTTTGCGTACAAAATATATATTGCAAACAATGCTCTGGAACATAAAACGAAAAGTAGAAATATCTAAATAACTATCTTATAGTATTGTGAAGATTATAAGGTAAACGGAGGTAGTACATATATATTTCCGTAATTAATTGTATTCCAATAATATTTTAAAAGCATTAATTTTTATTTATTTTCAAACAATAGATTCATTCACATATTTCAGTTGAAAAATCGTTATCTTTGTTTATTATTTTATAAATTCATTGTATGAAGAGATATCATTCCATGATTGTCAAAAAACATGTTTTGTGTTATTAAAAAATTGATTTTCTTTACTTGCATAAACAAGTGTGGGTTTTTTTTTTTATTAACTATTCAAGTATTTTATCTTTGTTAATATTTTTTCATTTGGAATCTTGCGTAGCTGTGTAGGAATGTAGGAATTATTTGAAAATCATTAACGCATTTAATACAAAAGCTTTCAGTTTCATCAGTATCTATTTCATATGCTTCGTAATGAGAATTGTATCCCAGAGAAGTAAGACGTAAATATACGAAAAATATCGATTTATTGTTGGCTACAATTATTTTGATTATTTTATAGGCCGATAAATTTAGTTCATTCAATTTCGTTAAAATATAACTTTTTTTATAAATAGTCCCTTTAAAATGCAGAACATTAGTAGTTTGTAGATTTTTGTTATCAATAAGATATAATTTTTTTTATTTTTCAAATAGTGAAAGTAATATTCTTTCTCAATATTAGTGTATACTGCATCAAAATAATCCTTTCTTACAAACCTTCATTTCGTAAGAGTCTGGAAGCAAATTTAATCTGGGATTTAATTACTAATGACATTGGTAAGTTTTTTCTTTACATTATTGCGTTTAAATATAATTTAAATTCTCGATGCTTTACTTCAAAGCGCATGCACCATGTATGCCTTAAGGGCCCAACTTGTTCTATAATAGATGAATAATGTACCAAGAAATGGAACTTAGGCTTTAAAGAAACTGTAATTAAAGATTTCAATAATATCACGTTCTCTTTATGCAAAGACGGCAAAAATATTATATCAACAATTCTAGCAAAGAGCAGTAAAAAATTCCAAATGTTATTATTCTCTGGAATGAGATCACCTATCATAACTGGAAGAAAATGTATCAAGCAGTACATTTCTCTTGCACTTGTTTTAAATCTGCAGTTAATAATATTGCTTAGAGTTATAAGTTTCGAAAAATTTCCACATTCTATTTCTTCGTAATCAAAGCTTTGTTTCCTGTTGTTAAAAGTGGAAAGTGAAAATATTTTTGCCTCTTCTATAAAGTACAATAACACAAACTTTAAATTATATCTGCAGACGATGTTGTAGTGCATTATGTCAATGCTAAAATTGCTAACAACGTGGAGAGATGTAATTTGATTTCTTCCATTCTGAGAGAATTAAAATCTATGTAAAGTCAAACGAAGTGTGCGATTAATTTCTTTTACAAAACGGCAGAGAACATTGCTTGAAAAGGACTTTGAAAATCCCAAAATTTTATTTATTCCCAGATTGTCACCAATAACCAAACCCAACACAAAATGTATTTGAAAACTTCTTCGATATACCGTATTTCTTTAATCAAATTCTTAAGACACATGTAATTTCCGAAAAATTTTAATTCTTTATTGTTTAGAAACATAACCGGGAAAATATGTTCCAAAAGTGATCTGAACTCTGGTGGCAAAGTTGGAAGCGATATGTAAAAGCCAGCAACAGATGATTCATTGGCATGAGCTCTAAGAGGATTATTTACTTAAAATTCGTCGTAAAACAAAAAATATGGGATTGCAGTCTTGCAATGGAAGTTACAAAGCTTCCTTTCCACAGCTTGGATTGCACGAAATTGGAAATTGATTGCTCTTTTTTCGCTGTGTTGCTCTAAATGCTTCTGAAAATTGAAAGTGATTTTAAAACATTTGGCATTTGAAAAAATTTCTTCATTTGAGCTTCCATTGAAATGCTTATGCTCGTAAAAGTTTTGTTCTGAATAACTTCAGTAACCCTACCATCTATCTGAAATTCAGAAGGTTCAATAAACTAACTGTTTGTTTTTAGTGATTTAAGAAGTTTATGTTCTGTGTTATGTTGTTTCAGTGTACTCTGTAAGTAGTTACGCTATGGCGTGTCTGGATCACTTTTTTAAGCCTCCACGATTTCGCCACAGATGGCGCCACTGTCGCTAGGTGGTTGTAAGTAGTTACGCTATGGCGTGTCTGGATCACTTTTTTAAGCCTCCAGGATTTCGCCACAGATGGCGCCACTGTCGCTAGGTGGTTGGAGCCATGCTAAATGTGGGTTTGTGTATTCGATACGATATTGCGCCTTGGGTGCACCATTGTGTCTTGGATGCGCCATTGAGCCTCGACTGCGCCCTAGCGGGATTAACCGGTACTACCGGGATGTGTCATTTGGTCTTGGCTGCGCCTTAGTGGCATTAGCCGGTACTACCAGCATGTTCCGGTACTACGGATCTCTTAGATAGATATGTGGTGCACCTAAATGTAGGCTTTTTTATTATGATTTTTCTTGAGCGCCTAAATGTAGGCTTTTGGTTTTTGAACTAATATTAGTATTAATTAAAGTTAACGCTAGGAAATTTTTGATAATGCCAATGGATTCTTGATTGGCGGTATATGGGGGGGGGGATAATAAAGATAGGGAGGGGGGTAATGAAATTTTCATAAGAAATCCCTCTGGTTTTCGAGATATTAGCGTATTAATAATTCAAGTTATTTTTTGCTCATGGAAATGGATTCTTGGCGGTGTGGGGTGGGAGGGTGAACGAAATTTTCATCAGAAATCCTCTACGGGCTTTGGTTTTCCAGATAGTAGCTCAAACGCCATTTCTTGAGTAAGGTACCCTAGCGGCCTTGGCCGGAACTAGCAGCATGCCTTGGTTTTGCTGTTTTCTTTTATTAGCAGGAGACTTCTAGATATCGGAATGACGTCATCATGGTTTTGCTGCACCCAAATAAGTTTTCTTAGCAGGGAAGTTGTAGATATCAGAATCATTCGAAATTCACAACATGACATCACCATGAACAGAATTTAGAAGATGTTAGTGAGGTCTCTGGGGTATGTGTATTGAAAAGTCTTATGTTGTTCTTAGCAGGGAAGATGGAGATATCAGCAACATTCGAATATCACATAATGAATTCACATTGGCTTGGTGTTTTCGCAGCAAATTAATATTATTGTATTTAGGCGGAGTGCTTAATTGAAAAGTCACAGTTGCTCTTTCGAGTGCAAACACCGGTTCCCTAGCGGCATTAGCCGGTACTTCATATGTTGTTCACCTCGAGGGAAAGTAAGGTTCCCTAGCGGCATTAGCAGGTACTACCACCCTGTTTTCTTGCTTGACGATTTACTAGTGGGGAAGTTGTAGATATCAGAATGACGTCATCTTGGTTTTGCTGTTTTTAAGTGCTGTGCCTAAATAAGTTTGCTCTTTCGAGTGCAAACACCATTTCTTGAGCAAGGTCCCCTGGTGGCATTAGCCGGTACAACATATGTTGTTCATCTCGAGCTTGGGGATACGAGATCACTTTCAGCACTCTCGAGCATAGGGAAATAGCATATGATTTCCATTTTGTTTGTGGAGTTCGCTTATTTTTCATCTCGGAGATCGTATCTCTAAACATTTTTGAAAGGGGTGGGAAGCTTTATTGGTAGAGGTTGCTGGTTAAGTTTGATCTGGACTTGGAGGCTACAATCCTGAGGTATGTTGGCCTGGGCTACTAGGTGGTTGAGGAAACGTTACCTAAGGTGTGAATGGATGTGTGCAGCTGTGTATTTATGTGGATAGGTAATGTTGTGAAATTCTCTAAGTGAATTAGTGTAATTAGTATAAATAATAATTTAAGTTAACCGTAGAATATTTTTGTTCATACCAATAGATTGTAGAAGGTGTCAGTGGGGTCTTAGTTATAGGGGTGGACAATTTTTTTATCAGAAATACTCTACGGGTTATGGTTCGAGATATTAGCGATCTTACCTTCTCAGGTATAATTAATATTAGTAGCTCAAAAATAAGAAAAGCAACAACAACTATAACCTAGTTTTCGAGATATTAGCGACATCTGTTTGGGCGAAAACGTCATTTCTTGGGTAAGGTACCCTAGCGACCTCAGCCGGAACTACCAACATGCCTTGGTTTTGCTGTTTTCTTTTATCGGGAGAGTTCTAGATATCGGCATGACATCATCATAGTTTTCTGCACATAAATAAGTTTTCTTAGCAGGGAAGTTGTAGATATCAGCATCATTCGAATATCACAACATGACATCACCATAAACAGATTCTAGAAGATGTCCTGGTCTAATGAAGGATGAGCTGAATGGGAAAATCATGAGCGAATTTGTTGGCTTGCGCTCGAAAATGTACAGTCTGCGAATAAACGACGGTAAAACTGTAAAGAAAGCAAAAGGAGTAAAGGCTAATGTAGTCCAGAATCATATCAATTTCGAAGACTACGTCGAATGCTTAAATAAAAAGCGAATATTAACTGCCAATCAGAGCTCCATACGATCCCATAACCATAGCATGTACACTGTTAGTCAAAAGAAGATCGCATTGAATCCTTATGATAGTAAGCGACATATTATGAGTGGAACGACGGATACTCTACATTGGGGGCCTTACTCCATTTCATCAGATCAACAAGTGGCAAACGCAGAAAGAATCTAAGTCTAGTGTAAATGAATTATGTATTATAGTTTTAGTTCCATTTATTAAAGTAATTTGCATTATAGCTACATGTATAAAGTATTATAATTATAAATTTATTTTAAATTGTTAAGTGTTTTTTTTCAAGAAATTAACATTTTTGTGTTTCGATGAAAATCCGAGCCATTTAACGTAAGCTTTATCTCCACTCTTCTTTAAGATTTTCTCTACGAGATATAGGTTTGGGTGTTTAACTTTCAGCAGCTCCAATTCATAAAAGCCTCCTGTGATTGGATTTCCTTGGTAATCTTCCAGCCGATATGTGATGGGGTTCGTCTTTTGAACTTTAAGAACTTTAAAAATCTCAGTTGTCCAGTTTGGTGTATAGCCTTTCTCAAATATATGCTTGTATTTGGTGATACGTACAAAATCTCCAACTTTATACTTTGCAGGAACAACAATCTTTATATGATTGTATACAGTTGAAAGCAGTTGTTTCTCATTGGAGGTGTTGATATCAGGTGGTTTCATTTTAGTAGTTCGATGTATTCTTGAGTTGTATTCAGTTAGCAGTTTCTTTACCATACCAATCCACTGATAAGTTCCATTAAATTCCTTCCACATCGTGTCCTTCAAAGTCCGATTAAATCGTTCCACTATTGATGCTTTGAGGAAACTGCACGTAGAGTAATGATTAATTGCATGATTCAGCATTAGATTTTTATAGAGGCTGTTGTAGAATTCCTTTCCATCATCAGTCTGCAGGTCTTTAGGTATTCGTCCCTCGTTTAATATAGATTGCATGACATCTCTTACTTCTACACCAGTTTTTCTTTTAATTGGAATTGCCCATGCATATTTGGAGAACGTATCAATTACTGTCAGCAGATAGCGGTAACCCTTGTTCACATACTTGTAGGGATCCATTTCAACCAAGTCTGCCTGCCACAAGTCATCTAGTCCTTTGATAATCGCACGACGTCGTTTAAAATATTTTCTCGCTGGTTTATGCAGCTCATTTACCACTTGCTTCTTACTCATCGTAATTATAAACGAAACAGATTTCTCAAGAGTTTTTTACTCATATACACCATTTTTTGGTGTCAAGGCTTTCTTATTTATTACTGAAGTAAGCAGATAGTTTTCAATCTTCGCGATTTCATCATTTATATATAGCGTTAAATTTGCCACCTCTATATTAATAGTTTTTCTTATTTCTTCCACACTTATTTTAATTTTCTTCTCAACATAGTCTTTGGTAGCAGCATCATCATTTTCACGGGGTTCACCAAGTCGTTTTATACACTTTGAGTTTAGATCGTAGTCTCCGTTTATCGTTAAATGAAATCCAATACCCCGGACTCCTTGTTCACCAGCTGGACCCTGAGCTCCTTCTTTACCAGCTGATCCTTAAAATCCTTGTTTACCGACTGGCCCCTGAGCTCCTCTTGGTCCACGTTCATCTGCTTTCCGAAGTTATCCTCGCTTAGAGAAACGTCCAAAATTTTCAACGCTCATCTGTAGATTATGTAGAAATATGGTAATGGAGTAGTATTTAAACTATAATATCTGCTTCTCGCAACTCCTCCAGGATAGATACAATTTCATTGTTGTGACTGTTGTTTCCAGCCTGCTTTGATGCCATTAGAAGGCGCAGTCTATCCACTAATTCATTTGGATCATCCCAGTAAATGTGATCAATGTTTTCTTTAGGCAGACGCATTAGTCCCATGCCTTTATGCTGTATAAGTTTACTGATTATAGCTTTATACTTAGCCGCTCTAGTACCTTTTATTTGTCCATCTTCAGCAAGTCACGTTTATAAATCATTGGTATCTTTCAAAATAGATCCATAATTAGTTAAATCCTCTTTAGTATATAGACTTTTTACAGGATCTTTCATAAATAACAGCTCATATAACCCCAAAGTTGATTTGTAGCTGTTCCCCTTGATAACAATATTTCCTACATCATCAACATCAAACTTCGAATTACCGATTCTCCAACGCGTTATCATCATAGTAAACTCCATATGTTGGATCAATTTTAGGGCTATTATCAGTGAATAGCTTTAAATAGTTTGCAACTATGTATCCAGACGTATCGGAGGAGGTGACAAGAGACCTTCCTATCAATGTTCTTGAATGTTTATGTGTTGCGTATTCTTCCTCAGATGATAAGGAATAATCTCCATAATTTATAGGTGTGCTACTAGAGTCCATTCTCACATATTTTCGTTTTGGGGGAGTAAAAGGTTCCACAATTTCGTTGTCTTGTTCTTCGTCTTCTTCTTTTGGTTCCATTTTGACTGATGGTTCGTTTTTGACTCTAGTAACAAACCCTTTTAAGGGTTTGGTGATTGGCTTAAAATTGTCTTCAAGTTGAGCTTCTGCTTCAATCCTTCCCGTCTTTAGAGCTTTAAATTTCCTTCGCACTGCATTCCTTGTCTTGATGATTTCTTTTAATAGATTTTCTTTCATCTTCGATATTAACTGAATAACGGCTTTTCAAACAGCTCTGATAATAGCTTAACAGCTTTTTAAATAGCTCTGATAACAGCTCAACAGCTTTCCAAACAGCTCTGATAACAGCTTAACAGCTTTTCAAACAGCTCTGATAACTGGCGAACAGCTTTTCAAACAGGTCTGATAACAGGTGAACAGCTTTAATCTACTCAGCAAGTCCACAGAATTCGGTGTGCTTTCGACTGAGTAACAACTTCGACTTATGAAGATTTCGCATGTTTCATCCTTTTATAGTACAATGAAGGTATCAAAACCTTTACGGTAGCGCCCCTTGTTTAATGAGCTATTCTTATCAATCATCAAGACACCATATTCATCCTTCCAACACGCAGCACAGGCTCTTCGAAATTTATCAAACTTCATGTCTGTATTGACATGATCATTATAGATATGTTTCAAATTCAAGTCATCTTGCTTGAATAAGATGAATAAATTAGCATTGTCACGTATTAAGTGCTTTGGTATATGCGTATATGTTTGACAGAGATAGAAGCTGCCTATATCTTCGTGACGACCCATGCAAAAATGTGATCGCACATTATTTTGCTTCTGACATGCTACATCATCGAAAATAAACACTGAATGTGATTTGGCTTCCTCTAGAAGTAGAACTTCGCAGTTGTTTGAGAATGTATAATACCCCAATCCTGATATGGGAGTCATCACTCGCTTCAAGTATTCATACTTTGGTTGATGTAAAGATTTGGAATATATGTAAATATTTTCATATCTCAGACCATTGGGATGTTACAGCACACTTATCATAACATTAGTTTTTCAACAATTGGGTGGTCCAACAATGATGCTCCTTATACTATTAGGCAATAGGGTACCATGCTCCTTTTTGACCTTCATAACAGCTACATCAGCATTTCGAACAGAAAAAGCTTGAAAATCTTTAAAAGGGGGCAGAGGACTATTAAATTCAAACATCAACAAATTACCTGTAGAATTACATATACCGGGATACAAGTACTGTGGTCCTGGAACAAAGTTACAACAAAGATTGGCGAGAGGAGGCATTTATCCTCTGGATGCAGCCTGTAAGGAACACGATATAGCATACTCGCGACATAAAGATATAAATGATCGACATATAGCTGATAAAATATTAGCTGCAAAGCCTGGGAGCGTGCAAAATCTGCGGATGCAAATTTGAGTGAACGTACCAACGCTTGGCTTATAACAAAGCCAATGAAGGCAAAAATTAACCTAGGTATGGGTCTTAAGGCTAAAAATAAACGCCAACCCACGTTCCGAGAAGCAGTACGAAATGCACGTAAGATTTTAAAAATCAAAAAACCAAAAGACTTGATGGAAGCTACAAAAATAGCTCTTAGTGCGGCTAAAAATATTGTGAAAATAAAGAAGGAATCATTTAAAACTCCACGAGTGATACCTGTACCAAAGGTTGGTGGGGCACTTCCGTTCCTCATCCCGTTGTTTGCTGGGCTTTCAGCATTGGGAGAACTATCAGGAGGTGCAGCAGCCATGGCTAAAGCGGTAAAGGCAAAATTGGAAGAAAGCAAACGTCATAACCAAGCAATGGAAACTATAGCAGATGGTAGAGATGGAAACGGGCTGTTCCTGAAGCCATACAGAAAAGGACTTGGACTCTAACTTCAACCTCAACCAAAAAACTATTAAAGACGCTACCCAAAAGACCGCTAAATGAGTTGGATCTTCACAAGTATACCACACACTTGCCGCACTTCATAGGAGTATTTATGCGTGATAATCTACCTAAGAACCCATGGAAGCGAGGAAGCGCTATTGTTAACTTGGACATCTCAACTGGAGCAGGTACACACTGGGTAGCGTACTACAAGAAAGGTGATAACATTGAATACTTTGATAGCTTTGGCAATCTCCAACTACCAAGGGAGCTCATAAACTACCTGGGTAGTAATATTACTTACAACTACAATTCTTGTCAGAACTATGATTCAGTAATTTGCGGTCGCTTATGTTTAGAGTTTTTATATAAGGGTTATAGCCATTAATTGTTATCTGTAAATAAATGTATCTATATTGAAATTGTGACAGTTCGTTATCAACCATTATATCATTAACACTTTCTCTCACGGGAAATTCATCTCTACTCACTGCTGAGTACTTTGCTTCGCTGGAGCTAGCAACGGATTATGTTTGTGGATTAATTGATTTTCAAACATACAACTCTATACCAAATATTGATGTGAGCAATAATCTGGTTCATGTAGGGAATGAGGTTGTTGAGATACCTGTTGGATCCTATGAGATTGATGATATAGCAAAATATGTACAAAAATACTTGGATAAAGAAGGGAAAAGGATAAAGGTTGCGATAAAGGCAACAATAATATATTGAAGAGTGAAGTTAAGGCAACTGAAGAAGTACATTTTGAAAAACAGAGATCCATAGCTCCTCTGCTTGCATTCAGTAAAAGAAACTTATCTGCTAATATAGCGCATACATCAGAGTTGCTAGTCAACATCATTAAAGTAAATACTATACGCATCGAATGTAATATTATATCAGGATCATACTTCAACAACACACAAGTACACACTCTCCACGAGTTTTACCCGAACGTTGGGCCTGGGTATAAAATAGTGGAGGTACCCAAAAATGTAATCTATTTGCCTGTGAACACCAAACGTATAAGTTCTCTAACATTGAAGCTCCTTGACCAAGACGGTGACTTAATCAACTTCAGAGGAGAGACTATAACCATCAGGTTACATTTGAAGCCACAGCATGTTGATATACAATAATGATAAATACGAGTTCGGAGCAAACAAGATTATTAGCCAGCGGACAACCTTAAAGCGGTCAGGACCTACATTAACACCTGCAAATACAGCATATTTACAATCAATAGGCTTAACGCTGAAACAATGAATAAATGAATACTAGATATTGCACCAGACGCTCGATTTGATAACAGTGTTACTAAATTTGAACATCACTCCTATTCACCATTTCTAACATCATTTAAAAACAACGATGAAATCCGTATATCTGTACAACATCAGGACCTGAATCTTCTACCCAGCATGAGTTTTCTTTACATTGTGGGGTGCTAACAAAGCTGGATGGAACCATTTCAGCCACCGCAAAATTAGCTAACAACGCTCTACCATTTCCTTTTGAGCAAATACGCTATGAATTGAATGCAGTAGAAATCGACCGTACAAGAACTCTTGGGATTGCGACAACATTCAAAAACCATGTTTCACTAAATGCAAATGTAAGCAGGATACTACTCAACGGCAGCTGGTCACCAGATTCATCCGTTATACTAGACAATGGGCTGTTTAACTATTGTGTAACTCTGAAATATTTATTGGGATTCGATGAAGATTACAAGAAAATTCTGATAAATTCCAAACATGAACTCATATTGATTCGGAGAAGGACAGACGCTAATTCCATTATATCACCCACAGATGAGGTGAAAATTGAAATTAACAAACTTCAATGGAGCATTCCACATGTTACAGTATCCGATGCAGAAAAGCTGCAACTATTTAAAATTATGGGGAGAGGTCGCCCGATACAAATACCATTCCGCAGCTGGGACATATATGAGTATCCAGTACTACCGGAATCCACGCATCAAACCTGGTCAGCTTAGGCTTCCACTCAACTGGAGAAACCTCGATTTATCATCTTAGCATTACAAACGGATCGAAGCAATGATAAAACCAAGGATGCTAGCAAATTTGATCACTGCAAACTCACCGATGTTACAGTTCATTTGAACTCAGAATCATATCCATACGATGATTTGAATTTGAAATTTGATGTGAATAGATACGCATTGCTGTATGAGATGTATATAAAGTTTACACAATCATACTACGGTCATCAGTATCAGCCGTTCCTCACATGGGAGAAGTTCAAAACCGATGCTTGGATTGCTGTCGTTGATTGCTCACAGCAAAATGAAATTATAAAACTGGACCTGTTGACATAAGGCTAGAATTCAAGACTTCTGAAAATATACCAGCAAATACAACAGCATATTGCCTGCTTCTACACGATCGAATAGTGGAATACAGTCCGCTGTCAAGTGAAGTTAGAAATTTATATTAAGAAGACTGCTGTCATCGTAGACGTTCAAGGATTCAAAACAAATCTCAATGAAATCATCACTAAAGAACTGGCAATTTTAAACAATGAAAACCAGATGCAGCACTTAATATTTCAACCACCGTTCAGATACAAAGATTTTACTTCAGGAAAAAAGAGACAAGTAAGATGGCTTCAGCACAATTTTCATGGATTCCGCTGTGATGATGGCTACATACCGTATCACAATCTGTACGCTATAATTGAACCACTGCTTCGAAACAAAACCGTATATGTAAAAGGAGCTGAAAAAATTCATTGGATACAGAAGATAGTTGGAGAGGGTGAAATCATTATCAATGTCGAGGATGAATATAACTGTGGAAGACTAACAGAGATTAAAACAAATGCGCCATCTTGCCAAGTTCATATTGGACAACGTGCTATAAGAAATAATTTTATAATAAGATATTTTATTGGAAATAAAAATAAGTGTTTATAAAACATAAGAATTTTCAATACACACGCACCCCTAGTCCCAATAATAATTTGCTAAGAAAATATCAAACGACGGTGATGTCATGTTGTGAAATTCGAATGATGCTGATATCTACAACTTCTCCGCTAAGAAAACTTATTTAGGCGAAGAACTTTTAAACAGCAAAACCAAGATGACGTCATTCTGATATCTACAACTTCCTCGCTAATAAATCGTCAAGCAAGAAAACAGCAAAACCAAGGCATGATGGTAGTACCTGCTAATGCCGCTAGAGAACCTTACTTCCCTCGAGGTGAACAACATATGAAGTACCGGCTAATGCCACTAGGGAACCTTACTCAAGAACCGCTAGGTAACCTTACTCAAGAAATGGCGATTGCACTCGAATCCTGTAAAAGCCTAGGCGCAACATTTAATGTTTGACACCCAGAACCCTCACTGACATCTTCTAGAATGTGTTCATGGTGATGTCATGTTGTGAAATTCGAATGATGCGGATATCTAAAACTTCCCTTCTAAGAAAACTTATTTAGGTGCAGCAAAACCATGATGACGTCATGCCGATATGTAGAACTCTCCCGCTAGTAAAAGAAAACAGCAAAACCAAGGCATGCTGGTAGTTCCGGCTAAGGTCGCTAGGGTATCTTACTCAAGAAATGGCGTTTGCGCCCAAACAGATGTTGCTAATATCTCGAAAACCAAAGCCCGTAGAGGATTTCTGATGAAAATTTCGTTCACCCTCCCACCCCACACCGCCAATAATCCATTTCCATGAGCGAAAATAACTTGAATTATTAATACGCTAATGTCTCGAAAACCAGAGCCCGTAGAGGATTTCTGATGAAAATTTCATTACCCCCCCTCCCTATCTTTATTATCCAAACACGTACCCACCATCTAGGATCCATTGACATGAATACAAATTTCCTACTATTAACTTTAATTATTAGTTCAAAACCAAAAGCTTAAATTTAGGCGCTCAAGAAAAATCATAATAAAAAGGCCTACATTTAGGTGCACCACATATCTATCTAAGAAAACCGTAGTATCGAAGCATACTGGTAGTACCGTCTAATGCCGCTAGAGCGCAGTCAAGACCAAATGACACATCCCGGTACTACCGGTTAATCCCGCTAGGGCATAGTCGAGACTCAATGGTGCACCCAAGACACATTGATGCACCCAAGACACAATGGCGTATCCAAGACACAAACCAATACAGCCAAGACACAACCCAACATTAGTTTGGTATCAAAACAGAATTTAAAAGTTTTAAAAATGTGCAGTTTTCAATATCTATGTAAAAGAGGGGTAATATTATAGGTGCGATTACTTACATACTGAATAAAACTGACTTACCCTGATTTTCAAGTAAATCTAAACTAGAAAGTAATTCTAGGCTCTTTATATCCTTTATATCTATGTGGAAGATACCAATTGCATCGTAACAAAATTTGTCCCACCTTGGGGAAAGAGCTAAACTTTTATCCGGATATATTTCATCAAATACTGATTCAATCTAAAACAGTTTGTAAGAAATCATACTCCTACAGAAGCATATATAAATTTAAATTTTCCGTACCAAGGTATATCCTATGCTATGGCGTAATATCGGCCATTCATCAATAGTAGAATCTTTATGTTTATTATTCAAAATAGCTGCTCTACGAAAGCTAAAAGACTGTATACATTTTGAAAGTACACTCTTAGGGCCAGACCAAGGATGCCTGTTAACTTTAAGACAAAGTTTTATTTCTTCTTGTTCTTCAGAATCTGAGAAGCGAATACGTGAATCACAAAAATGTTTAATATTATGTATTGTAATCACTTAATTTTACTTACTTTCTAGACAAATTTCACTTTGTGTAGGTGTCCAGATAGCAAACCTCCTCGCAGTATATCTTGACGTAAGCCAGCTTTACGTAAATTTCTGCTCACATCTATCAAGCTGCCTCTAGGTCTGGATACTATTCTGCCTGCCTTAGAAACCCTTGGAGTGAAGTATGTTTCCTAAAGAACAAAAAATTATGTAGTGAGTACCTTATAACCGGTAGGGAAATAAGTATAAGTAAAATCGAAAAGATGCTGCGCTATCTCTCTTCTTTATACTACTTAAATATTGTATATTCGTACCTTATTTTCTACTGGGAATAGTTTCAGAATTTCCGAGCTGAGGTAATCAAAGTTACATGTTTTTATTGCAGATTTATTTTGTATGCAATATTCTGTTATTGCTTCGCACAGAAATGACCGCCAATTTTTTGGAAGTGGTTGATTAACATTTAAAAAACTGTATTCAAGTACTTGAGTTCCCTTTGAACTGGTTTTTAAAAGAGTTTCTAAATTCCAAGATAAATGTAAATTATTATCAAAAAAAAAAAAAAAATTGGAAAAATAATAATACTAACCATAATATGAAATGTTTCACTGCCCAATAAACTTTTCGGAGAACGGGGAGCAATAGTGTCACTATCAAGCGAGCTTTCTATATCTTGGAAATTTGACGTAGGGGTTAAAGTTCTATTATGTACTTCAAATTCACCATATCCCTTAAAGGTGTGTTCAGAATAGATATAAATATAATATATAATGTTAAAGTGTAGAGTGTAACCAACTCAAAAATTTAAAAGAAATTATACTGCTGCTAACTTCATCTCCACTATCCTATAAATGTTTTAATTCTCTTGTTAATTGGAGAATGTGATTACACTATACATACATAAAAATATGCTCACATTTTTTTTTCCAATATCGAATTTTTTTCAAAACAGTTCAGCACCGATGGAATAGACATTAGGTGCTTTCTTTGTTGCATTACAAAAATAACAACACGTAAGGCTCCACTGCACCGGTGTAGACCTCGTTTAAAAAACTTGGCTATTATTGATTCAACTACTGAAAAGTACTACATTATTAATAATACTAGAAAAAAATTAAAAATGTTATTCTTAAATATTATTATTTTGCTGAATGAAATATTTATTTTGGATGAGTTCTATCACAGATGATCGCATTTTCCAAGGATATGAAAATTACAACATTTCAATCAGAATTCTGCAAATGGAGGTAGATAATGGCGGCAGTAATATATTTATGATGGTGTTAAGAAAACTTTTGGTTACACTGTATGAATATTACAAAAAATTAAAAATAGGAAACGATGCTTTTGACTTACATTTGACTTCTGCCACTTTCGCAAACTTGATCTAAACAATACTCTGGTTGATGGTTTTTCGTCAGGTAAAAGAACACTTACATCATTGTCGTTTAGGTTCTTCAATACTTTTTCATATTTTGTACACAAAGGAACAAACCTTATACTGATGATAACAGTTATCATTATAGTTTTACCAGGTTTCTTTAATCGTATAAATATAACAACGCAAAAAAAATATTGGAGAGCAATTTAAAAGTTAAAATTATGAAGATAATAAGTGAGGTTTAAAAACATCAGATGTTATTTACATATAAAATTATTATTACAAAAGCCGTGTTAGAAATGAAATTTGGAGATATACGTAATTGCTCTCGCACACTATTAAATTATACGCAGGAGAGATTATTTATGAAATAACGAAAAATCTAATCATAAATATTTAAAAGTTTGAAAATATCACTAAGAGCCAAATTGACCAAGCAATATCAGTGCAGCTCGGGCTTAAATTTATACATGTTCCTTTCCAAAAAAATGCCTTTTTTCGGTACTCCATGAGAGACAGGTAGAAATTTAAGTCCGATCTGCGCTTATATCGCTTGATGAATATGGGCCTAAGCAGCTTTCCCAACAAACATTGTCTGGTCAATAGTACATACAATAGACCGTCCTATGTACTGAAATTGAAAAGTGGTCAAAATGAAAATTTGGTTAAATCGAACATCTTTTTGGCGTCGACCTGTCGACAATGTAACACCTAAAAGACGTCTTCAGACGGAAATAAGGTCGTCATATTAGCTACCAAAATAACCTCCAAAATTAAACTGAATGCGTACATTTTGGTTGCCCAGAAGACGTCATTACAACACCTGAAACATGTCTTCAGACGGATATAAAATCGTCATATTAGCCATCAATTATTAATACAAAATGACCTCTAGTTGGCACATCGAAAGACAGAAACGCTTAATGAAAAAACTCACTTTTCCACGCTGGAACGACGAATATTTCCAATAGAACTTAAACAAAAGGTAGGGAAATTCTTATGTTTGTATTATTCGGAAGAAATTATTAATTTTTTACGTTGTATATCTAGAAAATCATTTTACAATGTTTTCATTGAATTTTTGTTCACAAAAACATGGAAATAAAACGATGTATCCAAATTGCAAAGCTTAAAAAAAAGGGAATATTATTTCCATACGCGCCACTTCGTAAGTACCGCATAGAACATTTTTGGAGATATTTACTTTTGACTAAACACCACAGAATTGTTGCCCGTACTGCTGCTAATGCAAGTCTTGAATGCCCGTCCCTCCACGAACCTACGAAAAATCGAGAAATGACGTGAAAATGACGACAAGCAGCGCCACGTTCAGTGCAGTCAAAAATATCGATAACGCGGGCCTATGCAATAGCAAAAACTGACGACAAAATGACAGCAAAGCGCTGTTATAACTAGGGTCTATTATCAGTCATCAAATGACGAGAAATAGACAGCACGTTCTATGCAATAGCAAAAATGACGACAAATAGACGGCAAAAGTAAGATATCAAGAAGAGTTTAAGAACAATAGAAAAATTTCTAATATTAGGCTCTAAACGGTTAGTAGTTATTCTATGACAGTTCTGGCTCACTTTTTAAACCTCCAAGATTTCGCCACAGATGGCGCCACCTTCGCTATGTGGTTTGAGTCCATACTAATGTAGGTTTGCGCCTGGCTGTATTGGTTTGTATCTTGGATACGCCATTGTGTCTTGGATGCACCATTGAGTCTCGACAGCGCCCTAGCGGGATTAACCGGTACTACCGGGATGTGTCATTTGGGCTTGACTGCGCTCTAGCGGCATTAGCCGGTACTACCAGCGTATGTTCCGGTTTTCTTAGACAGATATGTGGTGCACCTAAATGTAGGCTTTTTATCGTGATTTTTCTTGAGCGCCTAAATGTAGGCTTTTGGTTTTGAACTAATAATTAAAGTTAATAGTAGGAAATTTTTGTTCATGGCAATGTTCTAGAGGGGCGGTATGTGGGGGGAAGATAGGGAGGGGGGTAATGAAATTTTCATCAGAAATCCTCTACAGGCTCTGGTTTTCGAGATATTAGCGTATTAATAATTCAAGTTATTTTTGCTCATGGAAATAGATTCTTGGTGGTGTGGGGTGGGATGGGGAACGAAACTTTCATCAGAAATCCTCTACGGGCTTTGGTTTTTGAGATATTAGCGACATTTGTTCAAACAATTAGCTAATTGGCAATTATATAATTACTAATTGGCAATTAGCAGCTTGGTTGGTCATTTGCTAATTAGCAATTAGTAATGTGGTGTGATGCGTAATTCTCATTAGCAGGTAAGTTGAAGCATCATTCGAATTTCTCAACATGACATCACCATGAACAGATTCTAGAAGAGATTTCTGGGTGTCAAACATTAAATGTTCAAACACATAACAAAGAGGACAATGCAAGTTATGCAACAATCAATAAATTGCATTCATCGGTCAATAAACCGATCACCATGTAAGCACATTTATGCTCAATAGGTCACAAAACATAATTTGCTGAACCTTGTAGTGTACGCCTTAAGAAATTATTATTATTGTTGTTAAGCTAAGCATTTTTCTAATTGTATATAAACGGTGTTAATATATTAATAAATCAGTTGGTAATTATCAGTCATTTGGTCCTTCGAGCCGGAGCTTTTTCAGCAAGCATAACATAATTACAACAAGGCCATGATATCTCTTCAAGAGAAACAAACGTCTCTTCAAGGCACACCATCAGAAAATTATATCAGATTGCCAAGACTTACAATTCCAACGTTTGATGGAAAATATGAGGCATGGCGAAGTTTTCACGATATTTTTGTGAAACTCATACATGATAACAAAAGGCTATCAAACATAGAGAAAATACAATACTTGAAAACACATTTAAAAGGTGAAGCTTCAAAGCTATTGTGCCACCTGGAAATATCTGATTCCAACTACAGAAGTGCCTGGGACATATTAAAAGAACGATTCGAAAACAAAAGAAAGATTGTGGCTACTCAAATTTAGCACATATTATCACTACCAAAATTTGATATTGCGTCTGCAAGTGGAATAAGGAAAATGCATGATACTATAAAAGAGTGTCTACATGCGCTAGCCAATCTAAACATATTAGATCATGGGCACCAATTATAGTACACAGATGCATACAAAAATTTGACCAAGAAACCCACAGGCTCTATGAACAGACCTTAGAAAAACCAAAGGAGATTCCGACATTTGATGTACTCTACAGATTCCTGGAGTCTAGATTCCAATCGCTTGAAGCATTTGGAGACAATAAACGGCGTGAATTGCCTCAAAGGTGGAAATATGATAAAATACAACCAAGAAGCATAACATATAAGAACTATCATTCGAAGAAAACTCAGCAGTGTAAATACTGCCAAAATGATCAAGCAATATATAATTGCCATGATTTCCAGCAACTCGAAGTACAGCGACGAAGAGAGTTTATAAGAAGAGCTAAACTTTGTATAAACTGCTTAAATCATGATGAACAAGAGAAATGTTTAAGCAAACACAAATGCAATATCTGCCACAAAACTCACCACTCATTACTACACGAAGTCTATCAAGATAACAATTCCAAAGGCATTATCAACAAAAACATACAAGTGAAACCGCTAATTGAAGCCGCTAAAGTACAAAACCATTTAGCACAACAAAATAATACTGTTCTTCTGGGAACACAGGCATCATACGTGACAGAGAATATCGCACAACTTTTATCACTACCCAGAATGAAAATATTTGCCGAAATAGCAGGAATAGGTGCAGCTAACGCAGGAATAGCTATAGCAAAATTCATATGGAAATACAACCAAGAATTCCATCTACATTTAAACACCAAGTCGAAGCTCTTGTATTACCAAGGCTCACTAGCATTCTACCAGACAAATACCTAAATCTGGACATACCATGGAAGAATATTATCATGGCAGACCCAAATTTTGACAAACCTGGGCCAATTGATGTCATTATAGGGGCAGACGTATACAGCTCAATAATATTAGAAGGAGTTCGAAACAATCATCGCGGACTCCTGACACAGAATACTGAATTGGGATGGATTATATCAGGACAGACCCATGCCAATACAATGCGACCGAACATTATCAGTATGAATAGTTGAAATAGATGACCAGCTAAAACAGTTTTGGGAATTAGAACAGGTATCTACAGAATATCAGATGTCTAAGGAAGATCACGACTGTGAAAAACAGTACCAAGCAACTTATAACCGAAACCAAGATGGAACGTACACAGTTAATATTCCTTTTAAGGAACCATTAGTAAACTTGGTATTTTCAAGAAAAATAGCGCTAGCTAGATTACTTCAGATTGAAAGAAAATTCAAAACTGACAAGACATTGGAAAGAGAATACAAAAATTTTATGATGGAATGCTTCTAATTTGATTCCTTGCATAAACAAATTCGCACAGCCCAGTAAAGTAAACAAATTCGAATAATGCAAACAAATTCGCACGGCAACCGAGTAAAGTAAACAAACTGAGCGATTTATGTAAGATTCCCAATTTCTTTAGCTGAAAACAACAACAACTGATATGAATCTGTAGGATAAGTTGTCTTAGAGTAGTGGAAGTTATAACTGAGAATTTCTTTTTGCTGAAAAAAAATACAGCAACAACTATAACGTAAGTTGTGGATTAAAACACTTTTATAAACAAGAGTGATCATGCTATGATATTCGATATCTAAAAATAGATCACGGCTGCCTGGGATGTTAAGAAATATGAAGTAATGGAAATTAAAACCGTATCAGAAAACTTTCGATGTAGGTGTGTGTGTGTGTGTGTGTGTGTGTGTGTGTGTGTGTGTGTGTGTGTGTGTGTGTGTGTGTGTGTGTGTGTGTGTGTGTGTGTGTGTGTGTGTGTGTGTGTCGAAAAGCCTTAGGTTTTATGAAAAATTGTTTTTTTTTTTACTGTCAATAAAAAATCTTTTTGGTTGGGTTAAATAAAGCTTTGATGAGCTATGATATCAATATAGGATGATACTAATAGAGTATGATGTGTTGACTTAAATGAATAGTGAAATTTGTATGGATACAGTAAGAGACTTTTCACCAAATTTTTAGTGATAATGTGTAATGGCATGACCGTGTGTGGTTTGAGCAGCCACATCTGAAAAAATCACATATTATGATTAAGAAAGCTTCATGATATAGATCAAAAGTGATACCTTTGCATTGTAAATAAAAATTGTATTATGGTTATAATGCCATTTATTGAAATAATTTGTTTTAATTATATTATAGCTTAAATCGAAAGTTTTTTTTTTAGTTCAGGAAAACCAAGATTTCAAAAACTGATCCTTATAAAGAATATTCCTTATGCCTTTAGACCAAGATGGCTTTAGAAGATTCCTCGTGCACCATTTTCATAAATAACATCTCTGTTGGTAGGGGACAGCCGACTTTGTTTTTAGATGAAAAACTTTCTTCTTTATTTCTAGAAAGCATCGATTTCATAGATGCAGACTGAGCCTTATATGAATATTCTTTACGACTTTCGTCCGTAAGCTTTAGAAGGTTTGTAGTATCCTTAGAACTCATGTTGAAATTATTACGTAATTAGCCTGCCAACAGCGGTCTGTTGGGTAAAGAGCAAAACATCAACTGAAAAACAAGTTATGAGGCTATTATTTATATGTATTTGACACGTGGTCTTGAAGGCAGCCATTTGTCCTTGCCCTCTGACGTCACCCTAACCTTAACCGAAAGTGTCTGCTCTTGGGTAACCTTTTCATACCAACAGTGTGGAGTCTTAGGGGCTACGATTTGACCATGATTCAGCTTCGATAAGAATATGGTAATTTCTTAATATTGGTGTGGTGGGCCTAACTAACTTGATCTTTGATTCTAGCATTGTCTGCTCTTGGGCAACCTTTTGATATCGGATGCATCTGGTCTTGGTACTAGATTCCATCTAGTTAGTCTGTTTGAATATCAGACCTGTTTAAAATCTGTTAAGCTGTTATTAGAGCCGTTTAAAAGCTGTTAAGCTGTTATCAGAGCTGTTTAGAAAGCTGTTATCACAGCTGTTTGGAAAGCTGTTATCACAGCTGTTTGGAAAGCTGTTAGGCTGTTATCAGAGCTGTTTGAAAAGCTGCTTACCTGTTATAAGAGCTGTTTGAAAAGCTGTTAAGCTATTATCAGAGCTGTTTGAAAAGCTGTTAAGCTGTTATCGCAGCTGTTTAAAAGCTGTTAAGCTGTTATCAGAGCTGTTTGAAAAGCTGTTAAGCTGTTATCAGAGCTGTTTGAAAGCTGTTAAGCTGTTATGAGAGCTGTTTGAAAAGCTGCTAAGCTGTTATCAGAGCTGTTCGAAAAGCTGTTATCAGAGCTGTTCGAAAAGCTGTTAAGCTGTTATCAAACCTGTTTTGAAAAAGTTATATAGAACCCACTGCGGCATAGTTGATTTTGGGAAATTAAGGTTGCAACCTCCAACACACACACTTTCGGGTCAAGGTCAAGGATAAAATGCCCTTCCGTGGTCTAAAGGCATAAAGAATATTCTTTATAAGGATCAGTTTTTGAAATCCTGGTTTTCCTGAACTAAAGAAAAAACTTTCGATTTAAGCTATTGTAGGGAATGTAGCATTTTTAAATTTTGCGGCAGGCTAAGTGATGCCTGACTTCGTAGCAACCGCTGTATCGAATGCCCATTTTGATGTCATATTGTATGTGAGAGGAGAAGACATTTTGTAAAGACACACGTATATTGTCAATCGACGAGCGCAGTCGTCAATAAACCGTCGTCAGCTATAAAGCTATTGTTTTAATTGCATGTCACGTTGGGATAGCCCCCCCTACAGTTTCAGAAGTGGGATTGGAATCCGGAGTAATCGGGAAAAACTATAAATTTTTTAAAGTGGAAAAAAGCTAAAAATTCAGTTCGGGATTGCTATTGTTGTGCAGTGAAAAACTTTTCCTTCAGATGTGATGGAAACTGAAATGGTGAAAGCACGCGTGCAATCGTACCTGGAGAAGGCCACGGTAAACGAACTGAAGCAGAAATTGACGGATCTTGGATTACCGTCAACCGGATTAAAAGCTGCCTTAAAGCTACGGTTAGAAGAAAAGCTGGTTACATTTTCAGAAGATGGAATCCTGCAGCACGTGTCTATCGAACCTAGCTCAATAGATGATAGTGAGATCACAGAAGAGCAGCATGTCGACGAGGAGATCGTCTTGGACAGCGAAGTAGAAAGATTGCGCGCCAAATTAGCGAAAAAACAGGAAATAATCAGGTTAAAAAAACAATTGTCAGATTTGACCTTGGCGGACGAGCCTCAAAGTCAACCAACAGTAATGAACTTCAGAGACGTGGAAGACTCTTTCCCCAGTTTTAGCGGTGACAATCATTACTCCATCGAAAAATGGATAATTAATTTTGAAGAATCTGCCCACGTACTGGGATGGGATTCGCGAACGCAATTAGTATATGCTAAACGATTGCTCAGAGGTACTGCGAAAATGTTTCTCCGCACGATATCCATCACAACCTGGGAAACTTTGAGAGATGCCCTCCTAGCTGAGTTTCGAAAGAAAATAACTAGAGCGGACATACACACCAAATTAAGATCAAGGAAAAAACAGCGTGATGAAACCTGCCAGCAATATGTACTCTCAATGCAGGAAATAGCGGCTCTAGCAGATATTGAAGAAAGCGATCTTATGCAGTATATCGTCGATGGTATTCCGGACGCAAATGTAAACAAAATGCTACTTTACAGTGCAGATAGTATGGAGCAATTAAAAACAACGCTGCGAAAATACGAGAGAATTAAAGCATCTACCAGTTATCAGCAAGAACAACCGAAAAGCCATCGAGGTGAGTACAATAAACATTCAAACCCATCACGTCAGAGAATAAAGTGTTTTAACTGCGACGAGTACGGTCACCTCAGCAACAAATGCACGAAACCTAAGCGTGATAAAAATGCTTGTTTCCATTGTGGACAACAGGGCCATAGAGCACGTGACTGCTCGAATCATCGAACACCAGTGATGAACGTTACCCCGAATGCAACAAATTACCCGTACCAAACCGAAAGGCAACAATATACGCAGATTGCTAGCGTCAACCATGACTTTGAACATACACTTCATTACAATTTTAATGGAAATAAACAGGGAAGTATGCAGTGCTCTGGAACTCTACTTACCTTGCTGGATTCGGGGAGCCCGATCAGTTTCGTCCAGCAACAATACGTGCCATCATCATTGATCAGTCCAGTGGAGGCTGAGAAGTATAAATTCTGTGGAATCAACGGTAGCCAGCTGCAAGTGATAGGAACGGCCAATTGCGACATAAACTTTCATGGAGATGTGATAAATTTAAGTATTTTTGTTGTAGTAAATGCAAGTATGAAATATTCAATCATTTTAGGTCGTGACTTTCTCAGTCTGAGCAGAATGAGTTTAGGCAGAGCTGATAGTGAAGAAGTTGGAATGATGTCAACAAAGGGCCGGAGTATTCACAGGGGCAATAAAAATGATGCGGTTGGTAAAGGTATTTTATTATATGACGACAGTTTTGAAAAACAAATTTTAAATATCGACGTCTCTAATGATGTTGGCGAAGTAGAATTAAATATTAACAATGATTTGCCTTTTGAAGTTAAATCGAAGATTCGTGCCATTGTGTCGGTTGCTCGTTCATTTAATCCGTCAGATGTGAAAAGCCAAAATCATAGTGTAGAGATGAGAATAACTCTGAGCAAGGATCAACCCTTCTATTGCTCTCCCAGACGGTTAGCATACACACAGAAATTAGAGCTTAGGAAAATTATTGACAATCTTTTGTCCAGAGGTATTATTCGTGAGAGTAATTCACCATATGCCTCTCCAATAGTACTAGTGCAAAAGAAAAGTGGTGAATTAAGATTATGTGTAGACTATAGGGACTTAAATAAGCTCACTCTTAAAGATAATTATCCTCTTCCGCTTATCGAAGGTCTGCTCGACAGGCTTCATGGGAAAAATTATTTCACTGTTTTAGATCTCCGAAGTGGGTTTCATCATGTGAATGTATCGGAGGATTCAGTCAAGTACACATCATTTGTGACGCCTTTGGGCCAGTACGAGTATCTTAAGATGCCGTTTGGTCTCAGGAATGCCCCTCAGATATTTCAGAAATTTATTAACGCGACTTTTAGGAACTTAATAGTGTCTGATAGGTTATTTGTTTACGTAGATGATCTCTTGATCGCGACGGAAACAATCGAAGAGCACTTGGAAATACTTGCGGAGGTGATGCGCGTAAGTCGTGAACATGCATTGGAATTAAGATACGATAAATGCAAATTTTTACAAAGACAAATAGTCTATCTCGGGTATATTGTAGATGTTACAGGCATACGGCCAAATACGGAAAATCTGAAAGCGATACAAGATTATCCGATACCAAGAAATATTAAAGACGTCCATAGTTTTATAGGATTATGCTCATATTTTCGTAAATTCATTCCGAAGTTCGCTATGCATGCAAGGCCTCTGTACGATCTCCTTAAAAAGGATGCGATCTTTGCATTTGGCCTAGAACAGCTCAAGACATTTGAACTCTTGAAGTTGAAGTTAGTGCAATCCCCGATTTTGTCGATCTATAGCCCGCACAAGGAAACCGAGTTGCACTGTGATGCCAGTTGCATAGGGTTTGGCGCAGTTTTGTTTCAACGACAGGAGGACAACAACCTGCATCCGGTATTCTACTTTTCCAAGCGAACTACCGATGTTGAAACAAGGTATCACAGCTTTATCTATCATTTACGCGTTGAGAAGATTTAGGGTCTATTTGTTGGGCATAGATTTTAAAATTGTTACAGATTGTCAATCACTTACTCTCACTCTGAGTAAAAAGTTGCTAAATCCGAGAATCTCTCGTTGGGCTTTGGAGTTGCAGAGTTATAGCTATACGATCGAGCATAGATCGTCAAGTAGGATGTCTCATGTAGACGCTCTAAGTAGATGTACCAATATTTTGGTATTAGAAGATGACGATTCCTTTCTCAATGCTTTGGCCGCTGCTCAGAAGCGTGACCCAATCATAGTTAAAATAGGGTCCGAATTAGAAGTAGGTGAAAGTCAAATTTATGAACTAGTTAACGGCCTTGTTTATCGCAAGGCCAATAGCAACGCGTTGTTTTACGTGCCGAAGTCGATGGAAGAGCGGGTGATCCGTACCCATCATGAACTGTTATGTCACCTTGGTGCAGAGAAATGCTTTCAACATTTAAGAAGGACGTATTGGTTTCCGGACATGAAGCTAAAGGTAAAGTCCTGCGTGGATAACTGTTTAAAGTGCATTCAATTCTCCCGTGTCCGGTAAGACTGAGGGCAAACTTCATAATATACCAAAAGGTTCTTTGCCGTTTGAGGCTATACATGTCGACCATTTCGGTCCTTTACCACCAACGGGTACAAAAAAAAGACACATTTTTCTTGTGATCGACGGGTTCACCAAATTTACGAGATTATATGCGGTCAACAGCACCAAGACCATTGAAGCTGTTTCCTGTCTGGAGTCTTATTTTAGTGCGTATAGTAGGCCAAGTAGACTAGTTTCTGATAGGGGAACATGTTTCACGTCGCAAGAGTTTGCTGACTTTGTCAATGCTAACAACATTCAGCACGTAAAGATATCGACTCATTCTCCCCAGTCTAATGGACAAGTTGAGCGCATCAACAGGATACTGACACCAATGTTATCGAAGGAGTCGGATGTGAATACTAGCGGTAAATGGTATCAGCATTTGGCGAAAGTCGAATATGCGTTGAATAATACGACCAATCGCAGTACCGGGTTCGCTCCGAGCGTTTTGTTATTTGGTGTTAATCAGAAGGGCGAATTTTATGATAGGGTTAGAGAATATCTCCTTGAAAAGCAAGCTAAGGAGCGCGATTTACTTTGTATTAGGCAACGAGCGGCTGACAACATGGCAAAGAGTCAGGAGTATAACAAGCTACATTTTGATAAAAGACATAAACCTCCTCACAAGTATGAAGTTGGAGATTATATCATGATCAGGAATATCGTCACTACACCTGGTATATGTAAAAAGTTGCTTGCTAAATATCGAGGGCCCTATGAAATTTATAAAGCTCTAGACAACGACCGATACGTCATTAGAGACATCGAAGGTATGCAATTATCAAGGATACCCTATAAGGGAATTTGTAGTCCGGCAAACATGAAGCCTTATTTGACCTTTTCGTGTGTCGAGTGAATGCGACGGCCCTTTGAATTAGCTCGCTAATTCAGTAATTTTGAATATTATTCCGTTTACTTTTAAGTGATGTGATTTGTGAAAATTTATGTAGTTATTGTTCATAAATCGTGATAATATGTAGTCAGTTAAGACTAGGATAGATTCGATTATGATATCGATTATAAGAGATTATTCTTATTCTAGACATGATTAAAATAAGAAGGTTAATCCTTCTGTTTGATTAGTTTTATGTATACATGATTAAAAGAAGGATTTGTTCCTTTCGTTGAAGTAACTTTAGACGTGACTAAAAGTTTAAATTCCAGCGAAAATACAAGACTTGTGTAATTATGAAATTTACGGTACGTTATGTACATTCGATTAGCTGCTATGATAGCATTGTATTTCGACTTAATGTTTAATAAATTGTCAGTTTTCTGTAAGGTGTTCGATACAATCACGGTGCATACGGCAATTGATAATCGGGTCGATCATCCGTCAGGTATGGCCGATTCTGTAGGGAATGTAGCATTTTTAAATTTTGCGGCAGGCTAAGTGATGCCTGACTTCGTAGCAACCGCTGTATCGAATGCCCATTATGATGTCATATTGTATGTGAGAGGAGAAGACATTTTGTAAAGACACACGTATATTGTCAATCAACGAGTACAGTCGTCAATAAACCGTCGTCAGCTATAAAGCTATTGTTTTAATTGCATGTCACGTTGGGATAGCCCCCCCTACACTATAATGTAATTAAAACAAATTATTTCAATAAATGGCATTATAACCATAATACAATTTTTATTTACCATGCACATTTTACACTATCCTTAATATATTTTCTCCGGCACCAGCAAAAAAACAATTTTTCATAAAACCTAAGGCTTTTAGATACACACACACAAGCACACACACACACCTACATCGAAAGTTTTCTGATACGGTTTTAATTTCCATTACTTCATATTTCTTAACATCCCAGGCTGCCGTGATCTATTTTTAGATATCGAATATCATAGCATGATCACTCTTGTTTATAAAAGTTTTTTAATCCACAACTTACGTTATAGTTGTTGCTGTATTTTTTTTTTCAGCAAAAAAGAAATTTTCATTTATAACTTCCACTACTCTAAGACATCATATCCTACAGATTCATATCAGTTGTTGTTGTTTTCAGCTAAAGAAATTGGGAATCTTACATAAATCGCTCAGTTTGTTTACTTTACTCGGTTGCTGTGCGAATTTGTTTACATTATTCAAATTTGTTTACTTTACTGGACTGTGCGATTTTGTTTACGCAAGGAATCAAATTAGAAGCATTGCACCTGAAGAGTAAAATCAGGCATTTACTAATCTCCATTACTTATCTAAGTCAACATATCTACCTACATTCACCCCAATCAGCTTCGCCTGATTTATTTTTAGATATATGATCACATGGTATAATCTTGTTTAGAAAGGACACCTACAGATTAATATCATCAAATCTTTAATCCACAACTTAAGTTATAGTTGTTGTTGTTGTTTTTTTTATGTTTGTAAGCTACTAATATTAATTATACCTGAAAAGACAAGATCGCTATTATCTCTAAACCCATAGCCTGCGGAGGATTTCTAATGAAATTTTTATCCACCCCTAGAACGAAGATCTCCACTGACACCTTCTAAAACCTATTGGCATGATCAAAAATTATTCTAGAGTTAACTTGAATTATTACTAATACTAATTAAACTAATTCACTTAAGGAATTTCACAACATTTCTTATCCACATAAATACACAGCTGCACACATCCACCCACGCCTTAGGTAACGTTTCCTCAGCCACCAAGTAGCCCAGCCCAACATACCACAGCCACTCATACTAAAGTAAACAACTGAAACCAAACTCAAGCTGTCAAGTATACAGTCCCGACATAAATTCGCTTAGGGTATTTCACATCATTACTTAATACACATAAGCCGCACACATTCTACCCAAGGCTTGGTACAGGTAACGTAGCCCAATCCACAACCTATTCATAGTATCAGATATTGCCACTAAAGCTCTTAGCCCACCTCCAGTACCCAGACACAGGAGGGGGCAACTCAAGGACAAATTGTAGCCTCCCAGACCAGATAAAACTTAACCAGCAACCTCCACCAATAAAGCTTCGCACACCTTCACAAATATTTAGAGCTACGATCGCCGAGATGAAAAATAATTGAACTCCAGAAACAAAATCGAAAACCTATGCTATTTGCCTATGCTGGAGAGTGCTAAAAGTGATCTCGTATCCCCAAAGTGATCTCGTATCCCCAAAACTCGAGATGAAAAATAGGCAAACTCCAGAAACAAATTCGAAATCCTATGCTGGAGAGTGATAAAAGTGATCTCGTATCTCCAAAGTGTTCTCGTATCTCCAAGCGCGAGATGAACAACATATGTAGTACCGTCTAATGCCACAAGGGGACCTTGCTTAAGAAATGGTGTTTGCACTCGAAAGAGCAACTGTGTCTTTTCAATGTACGCACCCCCCAAGACCCAATAATAATAATAATTTGCTAAGAAAACATCAAGCCAAGGTGATATCATGTTGTGAAATTCGAATAATATCTACAACTTCCCCGCTAAGAAAACTGATTTAGGCGCAGCACTTGAAGACAGCAAAACCAGGATGACATCATTCTGATATCTGCAAATTCCCCACTAATACATTATCAAGCATGAAAACAGGGTGGTAGTACCTGCTAATGCCGCTAGGAAACCTTACTTTCCCTCGAGGTGAACAACATATGAAGTACAGGCTAATGCCGCTAGGGAACCTTACTCAGGAAATGGTGTTTGCACTCAAAATAGCAACTGTGACTTTTCAAAAGTGATCTCGTATCCCCAAGCTCGAGATGAACAGCATATGTATTACCGGCTAATGCCACTAGGGGACCTTACTCAAGAAATGGTGTTTGCACTCGAAAGAGCAAACTTATTTAGGTGCAACACTTGGAAACAGCAAAACCAAGATGACATCATTCTGATATCTACAACTTCCCCACTAATAAATCGTCAAGCAAGAAAATAGCAAAACCAAGGCATGGTGGTAGTACCTGCTAATGCCGCTAGGGAACCTTACTTTCCCTCGTGGTGAAAAACATATGAAGTACGGGCTAATGCTAATAGAGAACCGGTGTTTGCACTCGAAAGACCAACTGTGACTTTTCAATATAAGCACCCCCTAAATCCAATAGTATTAATTTGCTGCGAAAACATCAAGCCAAGGGGATGTCATGTTGTGAAATTCGAATGTAGCTGATATCTACAACTTCCCCGCTAACAACACTTGCAGCATTTGAAATAAACAAAAACCATGATGACGTCATACGTGATATCTACAACTTCCCCGCTAATAGAAGAAAAAAAACAGCCTAGGTGCAACGTTTAATGTTTGACACCCAGAAATCTCCTCTAGAATCTGTTCATATGTCATGTTGAGAAATTCGAATGATGCTTCAACTTCCCTGCTATTGAGAATTACGCATCACACCACATTACTAATTTCCAATTAGCTAATTGCCAATTAGATAATGACCAACCAAGCTGCTAATTGCCAATTAGTAATTATAGAATTGCCAATTAGCTAATTGTTTGAACAAATGTCGCTAATATCTCAAAAAGCAAAGCCCGTAGAGGATTTCTGATGAAAATTTCGTTCCTCCTCCCACCCCACACCGGGAAGAATCTATTTCCATGAGCAAAAGTAACTTGAATTATTAATACGCTAATATCTCGAAAACCAGAGTCCGTAGAGGATTTCTGATGAAAATTTCATTACCCCCCCTCCCTATCTTTATTACCCCCCCCCCCCCCACATACCACCCCTCTAGAATACATTGGCATGAACAAAAATTTCGTACTATTAACTTTAATTATTAGTTCAAAACCAAAAGCCTACATTTAGGCGCATTAAAAAAACCTCCCAAAACCGTAGCATGCTGCCACTTGTGGGCAAAAGTGAAGCAAAAAACTTCACCCATCCACGAGAACCGTACCACACATCCAAGAAAGCCGTAGTACCGGAACATGCTGGTAGTATCGGCTAATGTCTCACTGACATCTTCTAGAATCTGTTCATGGTGATGTCATGTTGTGAAATTCGAATGATGCTGATATCTACAACTTCCCTGCTAAGAAAACTTATTTAGGTGCAGCAAAACCATGATGACGTCATGCTGATATCTAGAACTCCGCCGCTAATAAAAGAAAACAGCAAAACCAAGGCATGCTGGTAATTCCGGCTAAGGCCGCTAGGGTACCTTACTCAAGAAATGGCGTTTGCGCCCAAACAGATGTCGCTAATATCTCGAAAACCAAAGCCCGTAGAGGATTTCTGATGAAAACTCCCACTCCACACCGCCAAGAATCCATTTCCATGAGCAAAAATAACTCGAATTACTAATACGCTAATATCTCGAAAACCAAAGCCCGTAGAGGATTTCTGATGAAAATTTCATTACCCCCTCCCTATCTTTATTATCCCCCCCACATACCCACCATCAGGTATAGATTGGCATGAACAAAAATTTCCTACTATTAACTTTAATTATTAGTTCAAAACCAAAAGCTTACATTTAGGCGCTCAAGAAAAATCATGGTAAAAAGCCTACATTTAGGTGCACCACATATCTATCTAAGAAAACCGGAACATAAGCTGGTTGTACCGGATAATGCCGCTAGAGCGCAGTCAAGCCCAAATGACACATCCCGGTAGTACCGGTTAATCCCGCTAGGGCGCGTATCCAAGACACAACCCAATACAGCCCAGGCGCAAACCTACATTAGTATAGACTCAAACCACATAGAGTCGGTGGCGCCATCTGTAGTGAAATCCTGGAGGCTTAAAAAAGTGAGCCAGAACTGTCATAGAATAACTACTAGGGTTAACTAGGATTACATCTAGAAGACGGAAAAACGTTGTTAATTCTAGGGGCTATTTTGAGTCATTAAATCACGTTCAATAATCAATAATAAACGAAAATTTGATAAACATGTCCTAGTTTAATAGAAAACTTACGTCTAAATGACGTCAAAATGAGCAGGGAATTCATAATCTATTTTCAGTTAAAAAATGACGTTCTATAGATCAGAAAAGTCTTAAATTGTTTGTTGGGTTTATGAATAAAATATTTCTTAATATTTTTAACAGTTTTGCGCACATGAACCATCCGATGAAAATACTTATCACACTTTAAATCACTCTTAGGTATAATTCAAAAGACTCACTTGCAAAAATGTCTGTCAACTCTTTTTCTACATTCCATTCCTTAAGTAATTTCGGAAATATTTTGTCACTTTGCAAAACAGGTAGTTCTATAAAACAGCTCGTATTTGCCATATTATAACATCAACTTTACTGTAACAGAGCTTTTTTCATAGTAGTGTAGCTACAGTTTAACTGTAAATGCGATCCGATTATTTTTGTAACTCCTGGTGACTGGTGACGTTACCACAAATGTTAAATTAACAAAACAAACGTTGAGTGAACCAGTTTGTACAAAACTCCACTGGCAAAGACAGTTGCCTACTACAAAATCATTTGTTGACATAACAGAAGATGGCGCAAATTCACAAATTTAACAATTTAAACAACACTTAAGCATAAAATATAAACTCGTGCAAAAATGCCTTAACAGGTAGTTGCTATTCACGACCAACATCTTCTTTTCACTGAACACTTTGTAATAAATTTACAGATTATACCGAACCTACCTTTGTGTATTAATATTATACAAAGACAGTAGTATTACTGTCCATTGGAACGAAAAACCAGCGCTTCTGAAAGGGGCACAATTTAAGCGCTTCTCTAGCCATCACTTGGCAGCGCTTTACTGATCTATTCAGAAATAAAAGCAAAGTGTTTTGAATATGATAACAGACTTTTTGATATGCTCCGTTTCCAAACTTCAATAAAAAATGCTTCCGAACTTCAATTAAATGATTTAATTAATTACTTTACTTGAGCTGTACAATATACGAAATACAGGAGAAGCCGAGATCAGAACTTTATTCGCTAGAGTCTTCTGTCCAAGTGCCTAGCACAAAAAATTACAACAAACCAGCAGCTGCGCTGCATCAGCCGATAACGGATAGCTTTTTGTTTTGATAACTAGTGGTGAGAAAAATTCTGTTCTCGGCATGACAATAGAAAATAGTACAATTCATTTTGATTTTAACTTAAGATAACGATATAGTACAATCCATTTCGATTTTGGTTACAAGACTTGATATATGAATTACAATTTAACAACAAATTTATTTTTATAATTCAGAAATTTAATTTGAAAGATAACACAAAGTTAGTCAAGTGCTTATAGAGCCATCCCTTGGAAGCGCTATAGAAGATTATTTGATGAGCTCTAGTAGATTGAAGTGCATCTACTTTTCCACGTATTTAAACTGTGGATTTTTCCACTATTGTGCGAGGTAACGAATTTCTCATTTTGAGTATGAAGTTCAGTGCGGAGTGAAGTTATTTTCGTTAGGAATAAAAGTGAGTTTTTATTAAAAAGGAAATCCGCAAGCTATAGGTAAATTGAATGTTTAATTATAATTCGGTAATGAATTTTTTGCTTTTTTTTAGGATTCCATGTGGCAAAGAATAAATTTTACAAAACAACATACAAACTGAAAAAATCAACACAAGAAATGTATTTTCACGTATTAATTTTCAACTTTTATTGGATTTCAATAATAAATGAATTTAAAAAACAAAAAGAAGATATCGTACTTTCTGTGCTGTCGAAATTTGTAGATTTCTAGATTTAAATGTGTTTATAAACTCTCAGGAAGCACTCTTGAAGGCCTCCTATGAGATTAAGGAAGAAGCACTACAATGATTATCCAAAAAGCTCATTAAAGCTTTCGAAAAGACACATTCAAAAAACTTCTTCGGCCATCATTTAGAGCGAAGTATGGATAATAATAAAGTAATTCCAGCTCTGTAAGCGGAAAGTTTTGCACTTTGGAGATTTATACATGTGTTTGTTATTTCTTTATTCACAGACGGTTGTAAAGAGCATGAGTCTAAAAGTTCTCCGCCTTACCCACAAGCGCTGAAAGGTGATAGCATGAATTGTTTGTTTGCAATTTTTTTCGGAAGTTTTGACAGTTCGGTTAATATTTTAGGTCTAACTCAGAAATTTTTGCTCGATGCAGACATTTTTACTCGAATTTATTGACAAACCGATTGTTATTTTATTGGATTACGAAAATCTAGTTACACAGTTAAATTTTTACTCATATTTAAGAAGAGGATATGGTGAACTTGGAAATGAAATCAGCTGAGCTATGAAAAATATTTAAGATTAAGCTGATTGTTTTGTTATCTTGTTAAAGAGCTCCGATTTTTATATATTTAACAAAATTTGCTCTAAGAGTATCTAGTAACTTTCCTTCAATTATCCCTCCTTCCGTATGAAAGTTTCATCTTAGTTTTTACGTAAAGATTTTCGCGATAAATTTACCACAACCTTTGATGATTGTAAGTCAATTTTATTTTTATGTTATTCTGTTTTTATTTTACCATGGTTTCAAAACAGAATTTTCACAATACCACTTACGATAGATACATCTCCAAAGGATGCTTCAGGAAATTCTGTGTTCTTAATATTTTCAATGTTAATCATCCATTATCCTTAACTAAAGTGTAGCAATGTATGGAGCAAATGTTATTCTAGAAGGGGCAGTTTTCAAGATCTATTTCAATTTTTCTCGATTGTGGACAGTTATAGATCACATTCAACTAGCTATGGGATAAAATTTTTCCATTGTGCCATTTCGTATGTCTAAAGAAAGGTTATCCAAACTAATTGAATCGGAAGTGTCGAATGATTTCAAGAATATGTCGTATCGTTTTATTAATGAAGACGATGAAAAATATATGAAGGTGGAAAGATGCATTTAAATTACCTAGTGATGAAAGCGCTTCAGGCGAAAAAAATTATTCCATTTAAAAGTTTTGATGATTTTGAAAAGCAATGGAACGGTTTCCCTGACACAATTTGCACGTTGAATTTATAAAGGATTATAAGGAGAATGATTTTCATGTAAATCTTATGACATGTATCATCTGCCTGAAGTGTTTTTTCATTTTTGTTATAGGTTTCAATGACTTTTAAACCTCTCTAATATTGTGCAAGTTTTCCGGAGATAAGATTAAAGTGAAATGGTTATTAATATTTGCTGGATTTGGATTACGCGGAGAACTTTCTAGTATTTCACAATATAATTTAAAATAACTATTGTATATAAATTGTGGTGTAACGGTCTAAAAAAAAAGACCTTTGATATATGCTAAAGGGACATGTCTCATAGTCGCCGAAGATATAGATTACACTGTCGTGTAATAAGTGTAATCTGTTTCAGTCTTTAGCCTTTGAAGGGAAAGTTTGACGGATTGAAATGACTTATCACTGTTGTAAAATAATGATTTAAACGGCCAAAATATGGAGATAATCTGCAAGATTTCTTAGCTAGAAAAAGTACTCTCGCGAAAAATGAATACAAGTATAGGGTAATATAGTAATACGTATATCTTATGACACAAATAACAAATTTTATTACAGGTTACTAACATTTAATCCGTCCGAGAAAACATCTATTATACCACAGATAAGCATACAGATTTCCAAGCTAAAGGGAAAAAAGTGAGGCACTATTTGCCTCATAGCCGACAGACCATAGCCGACAAAGAGCTTTCTTCCCAAGTAGCAAAATGCTCTCACGTCACAATGGATGAGTCGAGCTAAAGCTTTTTTACATTCTCTCTCATATTTCATATACCACCCTCCTGCATAGCGAAATGGTTCAGCTCGAATGTCGGTCGTCGGATGCCAGCACAGATAATGCTTGGCTGTTTGTGGGGCTAGTATGCTAACTGGCCTATCGGCTGTGATTTGAGATTTTGTGCACATACCATATTCTCTCATATTTTATGTGTATCCCATGCCCATCCTACCACGCATGCGGAAATGGTTCGGTTCTGGTATTGTGCTGAGTTGCAGTACTGGTGCCTGTTGAATTTTTGAATCTTCGTGCTAATTTGTCATTTTATTGTCACGATTTTCTAATGGAGCCTTTCGATTATCTTGTGTTGATTTCTTTATAACTTTTTTTTCTGCACTGTAATACCTCCGTACTTTTCTTTATTTATCTGTTTTTTGAATTGGTATTCTGAGAGCGACTTTTGCCTGCCCTTGGTTATTGAAGCGATTATTTTCTTTTGGACTGGAATAACTGAATTTTTCCGTTTTTTGATTAAATTCTAAGAACGGCCTTTTGTTTTTAAGATTGAGGAATTTGGATTTTTCAACATTCTTCTATTATTTAAATTTTTTTGGAAATCTGGAATATCTGCTTGGAGTGTTTATTGTTTAGCCGTATTTTTCCAGATTACATATATTTAACAACATGTCTTGGAATAGGACAAAATGCATTATAAGTTGCTGTCGAGCAACTGTAGAGAGTTTCAGGGAAGGCTATTTTTCCTTTTTCCTAAGCCCGAAAATGTGAGCTATAATAAATGGCTTCAAGTCGTCGGTATGTCTGCCGATGAGGTTCAGAAGAGAAAGAAACCTTATATATGCCACATACATTTTGAGGAAAAATATATGGGGAAATAGTTTCTTAAAAAGGGTACGATTCCAACTCTTTTCTTAGGGTTGACTGAGCCAGTATATGTAGCTAATGCAGATAAGTACATGTTTGATCAATCAAATGCTTCAAGAACCTATTCTAAAAAGAGGAATATGAGTAATGTTGACTACAAATTAGATGAATTAGATAAGAGCTCTAAATATTATGGACCATTTAATTCAACACAAAATGAACACGAAGATGAAGGTTTTATGTGTTCACAATGCATTAAAATATCAAAAGCTATTACATACCTTCTTAAAAAAATTCATTTTAGAGAATATAGTAAAAAAATTAAGAGCTGAAAAAACCATTATTAAAAAAAATAGATACCTGCAAAATAAAATACTTCGATATAAGAAATGATATCAAGATGTCAAACGAAAAAGTGTAAATACTTTGAGTGATACAATTGATTTGCTACCTGAGGTAAATTTAAACGCAAAAATATTTGCGAAATTGATTTTGAATTTGGGTAAAAATTGTTACTCAGAGGCTGAGATATGGTTGGCTCAATCCATATATCTCCGATCATCTGCCAGTTATAGATTTTTGAGAGAAAATTTAGAAGTGCTTTACCATCAATTTCGTCCTTACATAATTGGACTAAGATTAAAAGCCTATTACCTGGACCTGATGCTTCAGTTCTAATAGATATTAGCAGGGTGGTTGGAAGTCTCCCAAACCGAGAAAAGGATGTTGTTCTTATTTTCGATGAAATGAGTATTCAAGAAAATATGGTATATAATAAATACAAAGATCGAACAGATGGCTTTCTCGATTATGGTTATAACAGACCAAACACATTAACAAAGTCTGTGTGTGTCTTTATGTTTAGAAGCCTAATCGGCAATTTTAATGTAGCTTTGTATTATGTTGCCTGTCCGGGGTCGATTCCTGCGGAACATCTTAATGATGAAGTAGAAAGATGCTTAAGTATTGCGGAACAGGTTGGTCTGATTATAAAAGCTATAGTTTGCGACCAAGGCTCTACAAATAGGAAATTCTGCAGGAATAATAATATCGCTGTAGAAAAACCTTTCTTAACATGCAAAGAAAAAACCATATATGCTCTTTTTTGATGTACCACACCTATTTAAAAGCATTTGAAATAATTTAAAAAAATCTGACTTAATGACATCGGATGGTAAAATCAGTTGGGCTGTTATAGTGTTCTTATATAACATAGAAAAAAATGAATCAACTAAAATCTGTCCTAAACTGACATCATCCCATATCTGGCCAACGTATTTTCAAAAAATGACTAAATTTTTATACGCCAACACCAAGAACGGGTTGCCGGATTTGGACCATATTTGAAAATATATATTCTATTTTGATAAAAACGCCGTGCACAAAATTTGACCTCTATACGTCGACGCCTTCAGAGACGGTTTTTTTTAAATGGCATAATTGCACGCGTTCTCGAGTAATTGTACGGACGGACAGATTCACAGGCGGATAGACAGACGGAAATGCAAAAAGCAAAATAACTTTTTTTATCATGCGTGGGTGCCCAATTCATTTTGTCTACCATCATTATTTCTATACGTTACAATTACAAACAGAATGGCTGCTAACTTAGTATACCCTATGATTACATCATCTAGGGTACGAAAATCCAGTAAACAAAAAACACAAAAAACCTTTAGATAGAAAAAACAAAGCAGAAAAATTAAAAGTATTTTTAGAAACTTTATTATAATTAGTGGAACAAAAATTTTCAATTATTAAAATAATAAAAAAAAAAAACAAAGCAAATAAAATCACTTTAAAAGATCACAAAAAGATTTGAAAACTTTCAAGCTGCATACATACACACAATCACAGCCGACAGGCCAGTTAGCATACTAGCCCCACAGCCAAGCATTATTTGTGCTAGCATCCGACGACTGACATTCGAGCTGAACCATTCCGCTATGCAGGATGGTGGACGTATATGAAATATGAGAGAGAATGTAAAAAAGCTTTAGCTCAACTCATCCATTGTGACGTGAGAGCATTTTGCTATTTGGGAAGAAAGCTCTTTGTCGGCTATGGTCTGTCGGCTGTGAGGCAAATAGTGCCTCACTTTTTTTCCCTTTAGCTTGGAAATCTGTATGCTTATCTGTGATTATACTCAATCATACTGTCTACCTAGGTAGAGCTTGTGATCCCTCAGACCAGTCCAAAATCCAAAATCACTTATTACCTCTGATTGATCATCATGTGGAGTGCTTGGAGTCAATCCGATGAGACGTTGCCTCGTGTAGCAGATCTAATAAATTAATATAAACATACATATCTAATCAGTTAATTTTAAAACAAGTGATAATGTTGTGTTAAACAGTTTCCATCTAAATCGATAACTATAATTATTTAAAATCTGACGCGACCGTTTTATAAATAATCAAAATAAATTTTATCCGCCAAGTGAACGGCTCTTCTATGCCCTATCAATATTCAATAAGCCAGCAGCACGGTAACGTTTCCTTTCCTTCTCTTCATCTGTGATCAGTGCCAATGCATTAGCACTTGTCACTGATCAGCAATCCGGGTGCACCCAGCTGTGGTCATTGAACTGCGCAGTCTGAGTTATTGAAAACAGCAAATAGGCATAACACTATTGTTGTTTTTTTTTTTTACCTGGCTGGTTAGTCGACTGCTGCTGGTGGCGCCCAAATATTTGCGTTGTTGTGTGTCGCTTTTTTTTTTTTTTTGCGTTCAGCATGCAGAATTTCATTTGAGATTTCTGCAACATTCGCAGATTAAGAGCAAATCGGTTTTCGGTGTACTGCCACCTTAACTCAAGAAATCCGGCAATTATTGTGCTAAGTGAAACCAAGGTCGTTTCTGATGATGATATTAATCAGTTTGACGTGCCTGGTTACAGCTTCGTGCCTCTTTTTTCTCAGCATAGACGGATCGCAGTATATATTCGGAATGATGTGGCCTTTACTATTCTTCAAGATTTTCCTTCTGCCAGTCCAGAGTTTAACTAAATCTGGATTAGGTTCAAACTTCACAAGCACATCATTTACTTCTGTTTCCTTTATCGCAGCCGAAATATGTCTGATGACGACACGGTATCCGTATTTGACAATATCTCTAACAATATTGATCATTTGCTTTCTGTTTCCCCGTCCTCCGGAATCGTCCTGGCAGGCGATTTTAATGTTCATAATATACGGTGGCTCAGACATTCTTCTTCCAAAAGTCCTGCGGTCCGTTTCGTTGAATTCTTCTGTAAACCATTTAATTTACAACAGCTAGTGGATGCACCAACGCGAATTCCAGATACAGCTGGAGATAAAGGTAATTTACTCGACTTGTTTCTAACATCTCAGTCGGCTCCCCTCTCGGAAATTCAGACCCTTGTTTAATCACGGGTCAATTTACCACCTCAAACCTGTGCCGCCCAACTTCTCCAACTACAAGTAGGCTTCTTTGTCACTATAACAATGCTGATTGGGAAAATCTCAATAAGTATCTTAGAGAAATTGATTGGTTGGTCTGTTTTGCTTCGAGGCACATTGGAATTTAGTGACATAGTAAATCTTGGCATGCGTGAATACATTCCGTATTCTTACAGCAGATCTCAACAACAGCATGATCGCTCCTGGTTTAACGATAAGTGCAACCAAACTATAAAAGCGAAAGAGTCTGCTTTTCGTGCCTATCAATTGCATCCATGTCCGGAAATTAAACAAGTTTACAAGACTGCACGGAACACCTGCAAGTCCATTATCCAGAGAGAAAATTTTTTTTGACCAGTATATTAGACAAAGAATCTTGGCAAGCCGCCAAGGTAGCAAAACTTTCTGGTCCCTGGTCAAAACCATCAGGAACAACTTCACCAGTTCCTCTATACCTTCACTACTTAATAATGGTGAAGTGATTGTTGACTTGCTGGATAAAGCTAATATTTTAGCTACTAGATTCGCTTCAAATTCTTGGCTTCCACCCACTTCACAAACACCTGTTTTGCATCGCCCGTGTGAATGTGTACAAGAGCCAATACACGTTCGTACGAGGGATGTATTCAGAATCCTTAAGGGAATCAACGTCTCCAAAGCCGCAGGTCCTGATGGTTTTTCGCCCCTGTTAATTAAAAGCTGTGCCTCTTCCTTGGCTAAACCTCTGCGCAAACTATTCTACTTGTCTTATTCGACAGGAAAATTCCCAACTGCTCTGAAACTAGCTCACGTTCAGCCAATAAAGGAGAGGTTAGCGATCCCTCACATTATCGACGAATTGCGATCACTTCGATTCTGTCAAAGGTTTTTGAATCTATCATTAACTCAAAATTAATGAAGTATCTAGAAACTAATCATCTCATCAACGATCAACAATATGGCTTCCAAGCTGGACGCTCATCTGAAGACTTGCTGACTTTTCTTGCGGAACGTTGGAACCGTAGTCTTCACAATTTTGGTGAGTCTAAAATCATTGCCCTGGATATTTCAAAGGCCTTTGTCAGAGTCTGGCATCCAGCCCTTTTAGCCAAACTTAAAGCACTTGGTCTCTCTCCTCCTGATCTATTATGGATTGAAAGTTTCCTACCTAGTCGCCAAATACGGGTTGTATTACATCTGAACCGCATCCCATAAATGCCGGTGTGCCTCAAGGCTCTGTTATCTCTCAAACTCTCTTTTTAATTTTCATTAAATATCTACTTTCCCTTACTTTTAATCCCATCCATAGTTTCGCAGATGACAGTACTCTTGATTTTGCTTACTCCTATGACACTCTTGCGGACTCCAGGGGGAATACCGCAGATTGCATGATAAGATCATTGAATAACGATCTTAACAATATCCTCGCTTGGGGCAAAGCGAATTGCGTCGAATTCAATGCATGTAAAACCCAAAGCTGTCTCATCTCATTAAAACAAGATCATAACTTAACCACACCCGTTTCTTTTGATGGAGCATTAATTTCTGATTCACTGTCACTAAACATTCTTGGCATTAATATTTCCAGTAAGTTAAACTGGACAGATCACATCTTCTCTGTTGCCAAAGAAGCATCGAAATGTCTTGGATTCCTGAAAAGGTGTAAGAAATATTTCAGCCCGCAAATATAGCGCTCCTCTATAAGTCCTATATTATACCTAGAATGGAATACAACTCCCATATATGGGCCGGGGCTGATCGCACAGCCTTAGCTTCATTGGATATTGTCCAGAAGAGAGCCTTCAAGCTCATTGGCGATTTGGCAATAAGTTGTCATATCCACTCACTCCAGCACCGCCGCAATGTTGGATGCCTTTCGCTCCTTTATCGCTATATGCATGGTCAATGTTCTGATGAAATATCTAGTCTAATCCCTTGAAGAATGATTCCTTCATGCAATACTCGTGCTGCAAACCGCGCACACCCTTTAACCATTCAAATTGCTTTCGGCCGTACAGTAAAATTCTGTGATGCTTTTTTATCCCGAACTGTGCGAATGTGGAACAGCTTACCATGTTCTGTTTTCCTTCCGGCATACAATCTGCGGAAGTTTAAGAGCGACATACATCGGCACCTCCGTCACTCTCCTGATATCTCCTAATCCTTTCCCTATCTCCTTCCTGCCATGCTGTGCTTTGCATCATAGGGTATCACCTGAGCTTGGCTTAATAATATAAAAAAAAAGATTGGTTTAAATATTTGAAGAATATAGCAGTAAGTGTTGGCTGACTGAACACCATCAAAGGTCACTCCCGTCTACCAATATTTCGTTTGAATGAAGGTAATAATTTCGTAAAGCAAAAACTTATGTCATTTCCCTATAGGTATCTAAGAATAGTCTAAATTGTTTGTAATTTTAAGGGAAATCTCTGGGATAAGTGCAATAAGAGAAAAATTCGAAGAGGTTGGGTGTTTTGATATTTTTTGACTATCAGAACCAGCTTAACACAAGCTCGCTGCAGTGACACGTTTGATAGATAAACGGTCAACAATACATGCTTTTCATCATTTAGTCGGTGTTGGTATTAGTAGATATGTTAAACTAAACATAAACCGAACACCGGATAAAATAACATGCAACATAACAACAAAAGTTAAAAACAAAATTAAATATAACAAAAACTTAAATATTATATAGATGTTTTTTTTTAAAACATGCGACGTTTCACAAGCGAGTGCATATTTAGAAGCTTCAACCAATCCTCATAAGGTGGAAGAATTAATGAGTTAATCCAGGGTAGGTGCCTGAGAGCAAATCGTAGGAAGTTCCGCTGAACAGACTCGATACGGTCGATGTGTGTACCGTAAAATGGAGACCAGACCTGGCTAGCGTATTCAAGCAGTGGTCTCACAAAGCAAGTGTACAAACGCAGAGTTATGGTAGGATTCGAATACTCTCGGGACCAACGTTTTATAAATCCCAGCATAGAACTACTCTTTGATACCATGTAGTTTATATGGGAGATAAAATTCAATCTTTGATCACATTTGACACCCAAGTCACAGACAGAGCCAACACGGCGATGGTTTCTGTGGAAAGACATAACCTCACATTTGTCTATATTGAGTACCAAATTATTACTTTTTCACCAGTCGTAAAATTTGTGAAGGTCAGCCTGTACCTGTTCACAATCGCTAACAGATTTAATCTGAGTGAAAAGCTTAATGTCGTCAGCATATATCAAGACTTTACAGTACCTCACAACAGAGACAATGTCGTCAATAGATAGAATAAAGAACAACGGGCCCAAGTGACTACTTTGAGGCACGCCAGACGAAGCCATCAAGATTTTAGAGATAGAATGGCGGAATAAGATTTGGTATGTTCTGTTATCTAAATAAGACTTCGTCCATTTTAGAAATGTGGGCGGAAACCCATACTTTTCCATTTTAAAGAGTATCACGGAGTGAGATAACTTGTCGAACGCTTTACTAAACTCTGAATAAATACAATCCGTCCAACAAGTTAGTGGTTGTAGATCTGCCCGAAATGAACCCATGTTGGTTAGAAGAAAGCAAATTCTTGCAGAAATTGATAGCTGAGAGTAAATGATGGATTCGAACAATTTCTGCATACAAGATAATTTTGCAATAAGCCTATAGTTAGAAATTTCATTTTTACTAAATTTTTTGTGGATAGGTATGATAAAGGAATTTTTTTCATAGCTGCGGGAAACAACCAGTATCGAGCGATTTTTGGAAAATAATTCTTAGCGGAGTTGCCAGGGCAAGGCAGCAAGACTTAAAAAAGGCTGGAGGGGTCCCATCTGGACCCGTTGTGAAGTCATTAGGAAGCTCATAAATATGATCGAGTATATCCTCATGTGAAATGGAAGGGACAGTGAATGGAACGTTATGGGAGTCGTTCATATGATTGAAGTTGCTATTTAGAGGTTGAAAATTTGACGAGGCAAATGCGTTGTCAAAAAATGAAGCAAACATATTACAAATTTCAGACGAATCATCGCTAGCAGTATCTTTGTACTTCATGGTATTGGGGTAGTTGTCGGTTTTTTTCTTCATATTAATAAACTTAAAAAAGATGCGTGGGTCACTGAATAATTTCGTTCGCATGCTTTGGACGTACTCATCATAAAGTGTAGAAGAAAGTTCTTTGAACTCATTATAGGATGCGAGGAAGTTGTTATGACTTATAATATCTTTGTCCCTCATATAACTTTTCCACAGTTTATTCTTCCTATTTTTAAGACGTTTCAGTTCTTTATTGAACCCAGGGCACTGATGTTTTATGCAACCGCTGGCGCTCGCGGGGAACATGAGAAGAGAAAGTTCCGGGAAGTCAGTTTTTCTAAAATTGAGAAAGTATTGTGTTTCGTCACCAATAAGTTATCCGCGTCAGTAGAAAATACCAGGTCTAACTGCCTATCCATGTCATATTTAACATTACTGATTTGGCTGAGACCAAGAGATGAAACAGTGTCAAGGAAAAGTGATTCTCTTGCTGTCAAGTTGTTAAGTGCAAGATAGTCATCGTCTTCTTCATTAAGTACCCATTGTATATTGGGTAAGTTAAAATCACCAATTAGTAGTAATTCGTCAAGAGGTTCCATCTTACCATGGATAAAGTTGGGTGTTGAAATGAGCAGGTCGTAAATATTCTGCCCTTTCTCATCTATATTATTTATGGAGTCTGGGGGAATATAGCAACAAAGTATGTATAAGTCATATTTTAAGAAAGACAACTTAAGTGCTATAAGTTCGATGTGAAGAGTGTTGGAGAAACTGGGAAGCTGAATTTGGCTGCAATTGAAATGGTTTTTACAAGGGAGGAGTACGCCACCGCCACGTGCTTCAGAATCAGTATATCTATCTCTTCTAAAAATTTGATACTAATTGTCAAAGATTTCGGCATCGCGGAAACCACGATGCAGCCATGTTTCAATGAAAACAACTAAATCGAAATCAGTTGCAACAGAGGATTTGAAGATTTGTGAAGTTTTTGTACGAATCCCCCTTATATTTTGGTAGTAGAGGGAAATAGATTTGAGTTTTTTGGAATATCGCTGCTTATTTTAGCTGTATTACGACCTTGTAAAGTACACTCCATATGTTTATTTTTCAAAAAGCCATCAGAGGTTAATTCCAACAATTGCTCTTATTTCGCATGCGATAAATCTTCTGACATAAGGGTGACTATTTTTCCATGTTTGTAATCGGAGAAAAGTAAGCTGCTTGTTGCATCAGGCGCAGCCAAAGCACGGTTCAGTGCGTACCCGTATCAAACTTTTCCCGTCCCTTAGGGGGTACGCGAGCCACACTTTGGAAAACACTGATCTACGGTATTATAAGAATTGGTCTTAGACTAATTCTAGCTTTTTTTTTTTTAATATATTTCATTAAATAAATAGGTCTTGTTTCTTTGTAAACACCGCGGTACATTTAGTTTGCACATTTATTACTTTTTTATTATTTAATTAAATTTGGATTAAGCCCCCTTGCCACGACAAGGCGGTACCACATAGCATACATGTATGCTAAAGGAGGGGGGTGGGGGTGGACATGTCTCATGATAACCACCGAAGATACAGATTACACTGGACTTTTGGAATGCAGAATGCGATTAATATAAATTGAATCTGGCATTGGAGCAATATGATTTCAATGAGATCTTATAGGTATCCAGCCACGGGAGAATGAATCAATTCCTCATATCCTTGCCTTGCTGTACTTTGCAAGTGTATTTCAGGCTAATGTGAGGGGCACACCAAATTTCATTTCCTAAAAATGCAAGCCGAAAAAGTTAAATAACTCAATTTAGAAACAATTCCTTGCATCTAGTAAAAAATATAGAATATGAGGTACATTTAGACCGCAGAGTCTGTTTGATGTATGTGGAATTTAATTCGAGTGTTTTTTATGGCATAAAATGATATTGCGAAGCTGGTTAATATAGCACACACTGTATTTTTATCTCCAGAGAAGGAGATTAAAAGAACTGTATTAAGCATTTCGCATGGAATCCCGTGTGTTTTCCATGTCATTTTTGACGAGTTTATTTGGAAATTCGTACGATTTCGCATCTTATCGGTACTCATTTTTGCTTATTATGTGTAATGTGTTTTTTTTTATATTCATAAGAGAGTAAGAAAAGAAGTGACGCTGATATTTTTATTTTCTTGTGCTATAATATGAAGGACACTATATGTTCAGATTATTTATTAGGTGCAATTTGGCTGTGATATAAGAGATTTTGTGTTTTGAAATCAACGCTGTTCTATCTGCATTAAATCTGCCTTTTTTTAATCTAAAATTCATGATAATTTACTCTGGTAAACTCCGATTTGAAGTAACTGTTCCATGTGTATTTCATGTAATTATTCCACGTCAACTTATATAGACACCCCCTGCAACATCGTTATAGGAATTTCCAACGTAGAGTTACGTGCTATAGAATTTACATTAGTTACACGTTATAATTGTTACTTTTTATAGCAGATGCAGTATCAATTTGTTACTAGACTGGCATGTTATGCAGAAGTAGTAGCGGCTTTCTGTGCGTGTTCATACCATCAAACTTGTGGCGGTATTCTCTACAATGCCTGGGAGCCTGGCTTAGTTAAGGTTTACTGTCAACATTACTTGGATTGCATTAGTAATGAGTTCATAAACATATCTTACGTTTACCTGGTTTAACAAGGGAGGCATAATGTGTTGATGAGTCACATTTTTGCGCATTTTATTCCGGTGACACACGATAATACACACTCGATACACCGTACTTAAAACTGGTTTTCTTAGCACTATTTTAGAACATTTTGGTGTATAGCCCAATTTAGAGCACAGGGTTTAGACTCGGATGATACATGAGTGTTTTATTACATATGTACGCATGTACTCAGCTTGTGTGAGTGTAGATCATATGCAAATGATGAATTTTCTTTGCTGCTTCAAGAACGTGTATCAACCGTGTATAAACTCCATGTGCCATGGGTTGATACACACAAGCCACCTTATATACCTTTCCGTCGTGGGATATCAATGCTTTAAAGGAAATGAACTGGGTATGCAAGCGTATTACGGCCATACCTTTCATAGAATGCTTTCGGAATGCATCCGAAATGCTTTCAATTTCCGCTGGGTCCCCTCACCATATAATCAGAACTCTGGTCTCACATAAAGAAAAACAAATTGGTTGGTTAGTAAGTGCAGCGCACCACCACTAAGCCACCAAAAATTTATGCCACAAAATTAATGCATAATACTATTTCTCGACGTTTGTGACTTGCAGCTAATTATCTATACATTTGAATATATACTGGAAGTCCCAGATTGATCGATTCAAAGCCTACATATACCTAACTTAAATATGAGCTACTATTTCATAAATTTCTAACCGAATTCAATCAAAGCCTATACCTAATTTAAATATGAACTAATATTTTATAAATTTCTAACCTAAATCAATTTATGTCTCTTGTCCGGATTTCTTAGCTGTCTATTAAAAAATTTAATTTTATAATAAATTCTTAACCGAATAAACAACCACAAGAGCTTCATGCTGTCGAATTGATCGCAACATTTATATTGTTCTACATTTGACAGAATATCAAAAATAGAAGAATCGAAATACCTTCTGTATAAGAATTGTTGAAATGATGAGTTTAAACATTCTTCCAACTGTCTTATGTAATCTACAAGCTCCTTTGGTGGAATTACTAGTTGGGCGTTATCGTACTGTTTAAACTTAAAGAAAACGTGGCCACTTGTATTACCTTCAGCTCAGAAATCTGTGGGACACACATGCCATTCCTTACATTTCTTGGAAAGGTATCATGCATCATAAGTTATCGCGTTCTCTTCTGCATAGTCCAGTACTTTGTAATCTGTAGGGAGACTTGCAGGACACGGAGATATGGGAGACTTTGCTAAGATCCCAAATGTATCAAGCAGAGGTAATGACGCGGATAGCAAAAGGGTTCCTTGAGAATCTTCTTCTTACTCACAGTTGGCTGTTTTCGAAATTTCTAAAAACTTGATTCCCCAAAATTTCTTAAAGGCTACAGAAATTTGCAAGGGAGTAGGATGGTGATTATTGCCTCCCCCCCTGTTTTCTAACTGCTCCGAAGAAATTCTCAAGTGGATCCTGGTTAATTCTTCTTGCTAATATAAAAGTAAATCCTGCCTTTTGAAGGCAATACCATAAACTGGAAAGACTTTTAATATTTACCAACCAACCCTTGAGACATTTAATAGAATTCGTGACATTTTTGTTATCTTTATCTAAGAACTTAATGCCACCTATAAAATCTCGAGCTTTATTCAAAAACGCAATTTGCTACTCACTTCCGATAAACGGTCTCCTCATTTCTTTCGCTTCAGAATGTTTGGATGAGTTGAACATATCAAAAAGGTAGTCCATCCTCTTAATAAATTCTTCGGTATCCAAAGCAGTTGCAGAGAGTTTTTTTCCGGCAACAAATGTATATACTCCACCTGCAACTGAATGGCTCAGTACTTAGCAGAATTTTTCACACTCATTTTCTGAAAGTTGTTTGGATATATATGAGCGTCAGTCAATTTTGGTGCAAGCCTAAACTCATTTTCACTATCCATTTTATAAAATTGTTTTTAACGAGCTTCACTAAATAGGGAGTGTCAAAGAAATAAAATATATCTTGTCCGTCAACCGTGAAGGTGGTTTTTTTCAGGGCTAATATCTAGCAATTTTGATAAAAGCTGAAAATTTGGACCCTATTTCTAACTAAAGCCGTTGGATGGAAGCCAAGTTCTATTAAGCCTCTTACTGCTTCAATAATCAATCTTTTAGCTTCTAATGGTGGGCATGCAGAATTTATGAAGATATATTCTAATGGAAACTTCCAGTTCTCACAAAGTCCACGAACCATTATAACAAACGCACTCCGAGCGAATTTATCGGTCTTAACACGCCCGTTATCTTCCAATTCTACTATTTCTCCTTTGCTTCGATTTTAATACAAATGGCTTTTTAAACTCATTTCATCAATGCCAATTACATTGGTTTGAAAATCGGCAAACGGAAAAGTATGTATTTCAAATTTGTAATATGCATAGCTCGTACAAACATCCATGCACTGCACACATATAGTGCCGAAAAGAAGAAAAACAATGGAAATGCAATAACGAGCAAAAGCGTTTCCGACCGGAGAAAATTTCATTGAATTCCGATTTGAGAGTATCTGTTAATGGAGAAGAATTTTTTTTATAATGAGCATATCATACAACAATATGAATAGAAATAAGTTTTAAATAATTATTATCGGTAAGCAAGAAAGTGTTATACAAATCTACCGGAACGTTCTCAATTCTTCTAGAATTAATTAATTAAATTAATTTTGTGCATGTTACAAGATATATTTCTTGTTGATTATATTTTCGTATTCACAATTATGTACTCAGAAATAAATTAAATAAATGTTCTGCCCAATGAGAACACTCAAGAAAAAATATAGAGAAGGATGTGGACTGTAAATGATAACGCCGGGGAATATTTTATAGCCAGTGGTTTATTGGACGCACGTAAAACTTAAGTACAACATTACAACTAGAACTAAAATTAGCAGAATTCAATTTCACACTTAAGAACTAAACTTCAATATATTCAAAAAAATCGCTTCCTCACTACACAATAATAATTTCAATATAATACTGTCAAAGTTGTGGCTACTTTGACCAATGGCACTATATGTATATATATAGGTATATAAATATATTAATCAATATGAAATATAATATATGATTAATCAAAGATGTACTCACCAGTATAAAACTATGGAATCGACTTTATGGCGTTGGTAATTAAATAGTTAGTGATTATCTTGTTCTAGTCGTTCCCCGGAACAAGATACTTTACTTCGGTCGAGACCCAAAGCAAAGTTGTATTAGTCGTGTTTATTCTAGTCGGTACCCAGAATAAATATCTTTATCTCAGTCGAGACCCAAGATAAAGTTTTAAGATTAGTGAGTGTTATTCTAGTCGCTACCCGGAATAACTATCTTTATCTCAGTCGAGACCCAAGATAAAGGTTTGAGTTAGTCTATGTTATTCTAGTCGCTACCCAGAATAACTATCTTTATCTCAGTCGGTACCCAAGATAAAGTTGTTGAGTTAGTAAAATTTATTCCAGTCGAGACCCAGAATAAATATCTTTATCTCAGTCGTTACCCAAGATAAAGTTATTAGGTTAGTAAATTTTATTCAAGTCGAGACCCAGAATAAATATCTTTATCTCAGTCGGTACCCAAGATAAAGTTGTTATTAGTAAGATTTATTCCAGTCGAGACCCAGAATAAATATCTTTATCTCAGTCGCTACCCAAGATAAAGTTATTAGGTTAGTAAATTTTATTCCAGTCGAGACCCAGAATAAATATCTTTATCTCAGTCGCTACCCAAGATAAAGTTGTTATGTTAGTAGAATTTATTCCAGTCGAGACCCAGAATAAATATTTTTATCTCAGTCGTTACCCAAGATAAAGTTAATTTGTTAATAATTATTTTGATTACACTAGCCAAGTCGAATTCCAAAATGATGCGCACTCTATAGAGGCTGGATACTAAAAGAGAAAGATTCAAGTTGGCCTGCGACTTATATTGCCTCTGAACTGCGCACGGCACCAACAAATTATTTTACCTTGCGCATAACAACCAAAGTACATTGACCTTAGCAGCTGTGCGTAGGTAGCAACAGAAAGTCCGTTGACCTTAACAGATGTGCGTAGGTCAGACGAGTGCATTGACCTTAGCAGCTATGCTTAGTACGTACAACGTATTAACTGAACTAATAGAATATACCTATACATACACAATATGGCCATTTCTAAATTATTTTTAGTTAATACTAAAATGTTTTATGCTTTTTAAGCTAAGTAATAATTTGCTAATAATATACATTTTAATTTCAATTAAAAGCCTGATGAATTCTGTCGATCGTGTCGAGATTTTGTAATGTGGAATGTAGCGATCATGTGTCGATTGTTGTCTCCACTAAAAAACTGCTTTATCGACGAGCTTGTAGGTAGGTATATGTAGTTTCGTTCCCAACCTAGTTTCAATAATAAGAAATACTTGGAATTAAAATCTTTTGAATGATTTAATTTTCAGGTGGCTATTTAATGTTGGTTTGAACAATAAAAAAGCTATAAAACTAAAACGAAAACTATATTAGTAGGTAAGTAATGCCGGTTGGGGCGCAAAATCCCATGTTATTTCTTATGGAGATCCTAATTTACTTTTACAGCTGTCTCGCTCGCACGCAACATCCGTCTCTCTCTCTCGCGCCCACACATGATGTGGAGTATGACGTCATTGGTGGACTCCTCTCTCGCGGTGAATCACATACACACCCACACACACACACACGCACACACACTTGAATTTTAAGTATATGAAAATAAAAAATTATAGTTTATGTAGCTATTACTAATGACAATTGACGAGAAAAAGGCAAAAACAGACTACCAGGTGATCAGAATGCGAGACAGAGGCGGATGATGCGTGCGAGCGAGATAAATTAGGACCTCCATGAGAAATAACATGGGATTTTGCGCCCGAATCGGCATAAGTTACCTACTTATATTCACTGAGGTCGAGAATTTGTCGTATAGTCAGACGGATTAGCATAACAAGGGAAAGTGAATCCATCTTTACACATTTTCCATTTGAACAAATTATTGCGTTCAATTTCTTCAACCAAATAGAATTTAAATGGATGAATAATTTCTGGGTGGTTTTGTAACATTTTTACGCTAGTTTTTATACTTCGAATAGTAGTGATACAAGTAGCATTAAAAACTTCAGTTAGATCGTATTGAGTTTTAAAAATTTGTCTGCCCTTTTGCCCTTTCTGTTCTCTGGAACGGAGACCATTTCCTTTATTCATAGCCCAGGCATACAATTTATTTTCCACATTCGCCAGAAAGCAGAGCTTCCATTATCACATGGTCAGATTTTTCGGTGAATCTTAATAAAATTACTTTACAATGGTTACAATTGTACTTGAATGTTTTCTACCGTTTTACATTATCAGATTTCCTTTTTAGATTAACTGTAGTTACTGCTCTACTCCATTCTATAAAGCATTTGCTTCCCACTTTTTAACTTAACACATACGGGATTATATATGTAAAGCAAGATAATTTTCACCAACCGCTATTTTGTAAAGAAAGATAATTTTCACCAACCGTTATTTTCACAATTTCCATTTGTTTCGTTGAGTCTTAATATTCTAAATACTTATTATATATATCACTATCAATTCGGAATACAGAATATTTAATGGGAATCCAGACTGGCGAAGGTTTGGATAAGTACTCGCAGCCAGTGCATCAGCATTATTAGGAAGACACATATTTGAATTACAAATTATTATTTATGTTGGCACTAACTTTAAAAATTCCAAATTAAAAAAAAAATCAATTTTCAATGGCGATTAAAATTTTGTGTAGGTGTTTATCAAATATTATCTCCAGGTACACTAAAAAGAAGTTTGGCGCTGCTGCATCCCACTGCACACCTCATAATTTTCATTTTCCCTTAAAGAAACTTATTATTTTTATTTTAAATTCTAAAAAATTGTGAGTAGGTACTTACCTTCTAATTCAAAGTTATTTGACAACTAATTTACCGCAAAATTTATTCTCTTAACGGAAATTCTCAGAATTATCCTTGCATAATGCAGGACCACATAAGTGGTATACCTATATACATCATGAATAGAGAAACAGTAAAATATAACATATTCTGCCAAAATTTTATTTAAAGTGGGAATTAAATCGTGCTCCTGTTGATAAAATCTGCTAGGAAAAGTAATTTTGCGATTGCTCTTTAATTTTATAAGCAACCAACAGATTTACCTTTAATCGATAGATTTATTACTTCTATGCCTATACAATTTAAAACTTCTCAGCTTTCGTCACTTTTTCCGAATTAATTTTCCTTAAACTTCACATCCATTACAACTGCAACTTTTTTATCACTTTTCCATTGTTAATTAATTAACCACATTTACACTGTTAATTAATAATTGACTGGAGATATTTAACAAATTAATAATAAACTCCTGTTGACATAATCTGCGAGAAGTAAAACTGAGATTGCTCTTTAATTTTAAAAGCAACCAACAGATTTACCTCTAATCGCTTGATATTTAAATTGAATTGGGATTCACATTGCAACCTTTTTTTATAACATTAACAATTTTTAAATAAGAATATTATTAGAAATTAATAAAAAACAACACGACACAACAACTATATTTGACATGTTTTTGGTTTGTTTATTTAGATCAGCTGACTAATCCCAATCCCATCAAAATTTGTGGCCATTTTAATGGTGTTAGAACTGTTTTATTAAGAAAATATGGCTAGTTTATTTGTGTTGAAGATTTCTTACAGCCTTTTATTCGATTTTCCGTGGCGAGTACAATTGTGTTGGGGCTTCTTCCATAGTATAATATGTATCATGGAATATCAATGTATAATGCAACACAGGCAAATTATCTTGTTTTCATGGGCGGCTAACATTGTGTTGAGCGGCACCGGCTTATCTATATATGAAAACCCGTTGCCAATGCATATGTGTTGTAAATTTTTTAAGAAAACCCGTGGCCAATGCAGTTGTATTGCTGCAAATTGTAGTGTGCGAAATAATTTTGAAATGTTACTTTCCCATGCATATAGTCAAACTCTTTACACTTATGTGCCATTGTGTTTAAAGTTTTTACCTTTCATTCTGTAAATTTCTCTTATGGGATGATGGGCTTTCAAGAACTTTAAAGCTCTACAAACACTTCCATATAAAGCTTTAGTATGCCTGCATCTCTTTTATATTTCTGGCCCACATTAAGGTGGACTCTCTTTATTATTAGTCATTATTCGATTTAGAGCGCTGCTAGAGTGCTTTATAATAGCAGCATTGAAGCGCTTGTCTCTGCTGACATGCCTATGCTACGAGCTTCCAGGGAAGCGCTTTTGAAGGGCTCTTAGGCGCTATTTTTCCCAGTGGGTGTATTTCGCTGGACTGCAGCATAGAGTAAAGAAATCTATAGAGACCGAAAATGTATGGCGGAAATTCTCATAGATTTTGTCCACAAGAGCCGAATCTAACAGCGCCGCCTTTTTGAAACTATACTACTGAAAATGTATTTTCTTATCGTGATTACCGCCATCTGGTTGCCCAGCTCTATATTGGTTCCCTGTGCACTTGCGTGTATTCTGATATGGAACTTTGAAAGTTCTTTAGTTTATAGAGAAATACTTCATACGAAGCTTAATGGTTTGCATGCAAATGCATTAAAATCTGCCTTTCTAATGAAAATATTTGTGCCTTGCTTATTTTTTTTTTTTTTATGACTGGAGAGCTACTGTACTGCATCGACTTGCATCGGAGAACTACAACAGCAAGCAATACTAAAAGTTTTTGTTGAGCTTTTTACCTCTGAGCATAGAGAATGGTAGATTTCGTATTTTTCATTCCTGTCTTTATGATTTCGTTTAAGACTTTATTGATTTGCTACTAATGATGGATAAAGTTGTTTTATCGCATATTTTCATTTGATCCTGCGATAAACTGTTTTTAGGAAGATCTAAAAAACGGTTGGATGTACGTGAGGTTTCCAAATCTTTCAAGAGAAAGCATTTTGGCCGGAAAATGGTTCGAATTTTAAAAAATTTGCAAATTTTTCCAATTTTTTTTGGGACCGTAACGGTTATGAATGATCAAAAAAAAAATCATATGTAAAAGATTATTTTCTGATTCATTTTCTAATAATTAAAAACAAAAACTGAAAACTGATTTTTATTTAAAAAATCAAAAATCAAAATCGGTATTTGATTTTTATTTTAAAAATCATAACTGGTTTTTATTTTAAAATTTTTTTTTCATTTCACAAAATTGTTTTTCGGGTGAAAAATAATTTGGCGGTTGATAATATGCCGAAGACATATGGGTGTGGTGGATGAAAATTACATACGGGCTTTCATCTAAGGGATCATAAGAATTGGTATAGATTCTTTCTTGATTTTTATATTTGATTTTTAAAAATAAAAATAAATTTTTAATTATTATTTCTGATTTTAAAAATATAAGTCCGAATAGACAGTCACTTTTTATAATTTTGAATTAAAATCATAAATTTTAAAAGTATAGTCCTATAACTGCTGACAAAATGGGAATGGAGACTTGGAGAGATGATTGGACATTTATTGGAAATTTTAGACATGAGAGTTATCTTCAGAGAATGCGCAACAAGAAATTTACAGGAGGTTAATGGAGAAAGTGTCTAAAGTCAGAAAACCTCCCCCTATTGCCCAAACGATGCATCAAACCATAATTTTCTTTACATACTACTTACTAGACACACTTGCATATGTATATGTACCATAATATGTATGTATTACTTTTTTATTTTGTAATGGGGACAAAAAAATATCATTGAAAATGTGCTTTAATGCATTGTGAGTTATGAAGATAATGCGATCTGCAAATGAAATTTATTTGCTGGCCTTTATGTGGTTTAAAAGGTTTAAGGAATGGAGTAAAATTACAAGACGGTCTTTAGAAGGAGGGCGACATTTTATTGGCCAAAAGCATTTAAATAAAACTGATTTTAGTACCAGTCGGTTATCTTTTTCAGCGTATCCTTCGTTATTTCATGCCATGTTGGTCCATTCATTTTATTATAACTCCTCAAAATTATACGTGTGAAGTTTAATGTTTAATTTACTGTGCCTAGATACGCTAAACGTTTATTTATTACAACAAATAAGCCCGACATTTGAAAGTTCTAATGATTCATATAACGTCAGCAGTAATATATATAAAAAAATTGGTTACAGGCGAGTTGGGCTGTCTCAATCAGGTATCCGTACCAAAAATTTATCAACGAACTGAATTCAAGTATATTTAAATCTAATAACAAAAAAAGAGTAATTTTACAAGAGTCGGTCTTATTATTAAGAGTTGTCTTAAAAGTTAACTAAGAAAACAATAGTTTTCATCAACTATGAGGCTATCGAAAAAAGGGACCGTTCCCCTGTTAGAAATGATTCACATACCTAACCACGATAATATCAAAATTTAAGCTTTAAAAACGTAGAAGATGAGGGGAAAAGGTACTTTTTCAAACATTTTGGGGTTTATCCTTATAACCAATTTACTAAAAAAATTGGAATCCTTGAAAGTAACCGATATTCCACATGATACAAAAAATAAAATTTTTTTAGAGAGCTTAACCCACCCCATGAAAATAAAAAAAATAATATTTCATAATCTCTCACTGTTGGAATATGTGCCCGTCACGAAGACCTAACATTCTGTCAAATTTGATGCTTCAAGATTTGCAATCTTTTTTCAATCATCGTACAAAATGGCAAGAGAGCTAAATAAAACTAAACCTAACTTAAATTAAGCTAATATTAAAACATCGAAAACACATATTTAATTAAACATAATATTAAGGAGATTTGAAAAAGATATCTACAGGAATACAAGATTAAAAAACAGAAAATAAGAGCTGCGCGTACAAGTCACCACAAACCAATGTCAACTATTCCAAGATAGGCCTTTAGGAGTCGTTTGAAATTGCCGGGCGAGTTAGTTGTCTGGATATGATGAGGCAGCGAGTTCCAGATTCTAGTCAATTGAACAATGCAAGATCCGTCGAATATGGAGGTTTGGAATCGTGGAAGTAGTAGTTTGAGCCCACTAGTGGAGTTTAAGGGTTGAAAGAAGGTACTCAAACAGACCGGTTGGGAAGAACGAAGCAAGTTAAACAGGAAGACTAAAGCTCTCTGCGAGTAGCCCAGAAAGGTGAAATTGAGGTGAGATACATGACTAAACATCCTCAGACCAAAGATAAATCTAGTACAGTCGTCGAAACCGACATTCAGTTACTTTGAACAGTGCGAGTCGAGCTTGGGAAAGGCAAGAGAGGCATGAGTGAAATGTAGCAGAATGAGAGACCTAAAACCAGCAGGCAGCCAGAGACGGCGGAGAGTGCCATATATTTTTGATATGCTTGAGTTGGTGAGGTCACAACATCTCATGTTTGAATTTAACAACACGCCAAGATTACGAACTCGGTTCTCATAAGGCAAGGGATATCCGCCCAATGAAATAGTAGGAAGAGTTGTAGGATCAATACATTCATAATGAAAAGCAATGCACTGCGACTTACTCGCATTCGGCTTGAGCTTGTTTTCTAAGGACCAGATGAAAATATTATGTAAGTCACTGTTTAGGCGAGCAGCAGAATCTTCGATCAAAGCTATAGGACGACTTAAATGAATTCGGTCAAATCATTAATGTAAATGCTGAACAGCACATGGGTATTGCTGTTACCTGATAAGGTCCTACCCAGATTTGAGAAAGCTTATGCATTCTGCTTTCGTTCTTGATGAGGACCTTGTCTCCTATGTGGGAAATTAGGGGCCCTACTGTCTTATCGTCGTACCTATTTGAGCGCTGTTTGCTGGCCAATAAGTTCTTTCGTGCTGTCGCATATGATTTTTGGAGCGTATACTTTAATATATGATAATAGCTCTCCTTGTTGTAAACGGGTTCGGGATCCCATTTTAAATTTGATGGGACATCCGCTGTGAAGCCGTAAGGGTAGTCCACTCGGGTAAGTTTAGTACCCTCGTGTACACTATTGTTATACACGAATGCAGCGGTATTGGTCCCATGTTTTGGGATTTTCGTCTACGATTGTTGGCAGGTATTCTATTAGCGGTCTATTTCCATGCTCTAGTGCTCCATTACTCCATTATATTGTGGGTGGTATGCTGAAGTCTGTAACTTCTTTACTTTTAGAAGCTTTTATACTATTTTGAATAATTCAGTCAGGAAATTTGTTCCCTGATCGGTGAGTATTCTGTTGGGTATGCGATAGCGCGCAACGATTTCATCAGAGAAAACTTGCACTACTGTCACTGCTTCTGCATTAGATATTGCATACCAATCTACAAATTTTGTTAACTTATTTTGAAAGTTGAAGATGTATTTGTTACCTGACGTGGTCCCTTCTAATGGACCTACAATATCGAGGTAAACTTTCTCGAAGTGCTGTTCTGCGATGTCCGCGATAAGCATCGGCATTTTATATTGTGGAAATGCTTTCATAGTCTGGCACTTTGGGCGTTTTTGAATATATTTTTTAATGTCGCTAAGCATGTGTCTCCACCAATACTTGCGTCTCATCCATTTGTAAGTCTTTATGACACCTTGAATGCCACCGAATGGAGAATCGTGGTAAGCTTTTAAAATTGTTTTGATCTCTGTGGGGCTCGTCATTACTTCTGGTGTCTTACCCGTACTTACTTTTTGATCAAGCGATGCGGGGTTTTTTATATTTGCCTCTGGGGGCTGAATTTAGTTTTGATCCGCTTTCGTGTTCTCTTCTGTCTCCGTGCTGGAGCTATTTGTAGTCTCTCGAGGCTTTTGTTTCTGAGCGCGAGTCCCGACGAAACAATGAGCGGATTTCTTTTTTTTTCTTATTATCTATGGAATCATCTTCCTCCACATCTGAGTCCATCGTGTGGTGGACTATCGCTTTTACCGTTAAGGTACTGCCTAAACTGTCGGCTGTTAATGCGTGAGGGATGCGACTTAGTGCATCTGCATTAGTGTTGTACTTCCCTGGTTTGTATGCGATGTTGTAATCGAATTCAGATAATTTGTGGTGAAATCTCACATTGAAGGCACCTTTGAGAGGTTTATGGTCTGTATAGACCGTGAATTTCCTCCCTTGATGATAGCACCACCTGAAATTCTTGGTAGCCCAGACAATAGCCAATAACTCTTTCTCTATAGTGTAGTAATTTCATTTGGCTTTATACATAGTGCGGCTTGCATAAGCTATGGGCTGGTCCTTTCCGACTTCTCCTTGAGAAAGAACAGCTCCTAGAGCCTCTTTACTGGCGTCCGTAATTAGATTAAACAATTTTGAAAAATCAGGATAAATTAGTAGTGGTGGAAAATTAAAACATTTTCTATGCTTTGAAATGCTTCTTGGCATTTCGCAGTCCAAGTGAATTTAATATCCTTTCGGGGTAAATTCGTGATTGGACGTACAATTTTGGAGAATTCTGGAATGAATATCCTGTGGTAATTGGCAAGTCCTAACAATGACTGAACTTGCCTTACTCTTCTGGGAACAGGAAATGCTTGGAATCAGGCTGTCTTACTTGGGTCTGGTAGTGCACCTTCGCTAGAACATTTATGTCCTAGATAAACAACTTCTGTTCTCAGAAACTGGCGCTTTGCCGGCTGAAGTTTCAAGTTGTTCTCTCTCAACTTGTCGAATACTTTCCTCAACTTTTTGTGGTGGTCATTTAAATTTTTACCATAGATTACAATAACATCTAGGTAAACAAAACATTCGAGACCTTGTAGCCCTGTTAAGACGAAATTCATTAGGCGTTGAAATGTGGCAGGGGCTCCTTTGAGCCCGAATGGCATACGCTTGAACTCGTAGTGCCCATAACTTGTGCTGAAAGCAGTTTCATGTCGAATTTTTTGTCAACAAGAAATTGGTGATAGCCGTTGGCCAAATCGAGTGTGGTGAAATACATTGCATGACCTAAGTGGTCAAGAATATCCTCGATAAATCCGAATCAAACACAAGGTAGCCCCGAAATTTCAACAGAGGGAATTCCCTTAGAAGAACGAACTTCGGACCCCCAGCGCAATTTAAAGCGAGCTCGATCACTCCCTAGAACTAAATCGGTCCAGATAGTTTAAAGGTCAATACTGACACTGTCATCATAGTTAAATGGTAGACCTGGTAAAACATGTAGCAAAACATGCATTAGGGGCATTTATGCCTAAAATATATTATATTTAGAATTTCATATCAACAAAGGATTGATAAAATAATAAGCACCCAGGCCTAGAATAATCTTATAATTAAATATAAGAGTAGTAAAACCAAACTGCACTAGAATTAGATATAAACGTTAACTACAAAAAATTATTTATAAACATGTGTACTTAAATAGTAAAGGGAACCAAAAAACTAAATGATATAAAAACCTAGACAAAAAAAAAATATTATAATAATAATAATAAGCTACTAAACAAAATGTATAAACAAAATGTATAAATAAATAATATATTAGAATTAATTGCAAATAAAATAAAGAAAATAGTAGAAATAAATAAATAAATAAAAATAGATAGAGTAATAATAAAAGTAAAGATAAATGCCCTAGAATTACAATAAAATAGAAAAAAAAACGAGGTAATTCAAAACCAACGAAAAGTTTGTCCAGGTTACAACTACCAAACAATTAAATAATAATAATAAAATTCGAAATTATTATATAATCATAGATTACATATATTTACAAAAATTTCTGTAAACCCAACCGAAAACCGACCAAGATCCGATCCGCCAGATTAGGACTATGTAACAACAATTTCCCCTGAGAATTATTCTTCTTCAAAGAATAATTCTCTTTTTCGCAGGGGGAAGGATTGTTATATATCTAAAAACATACCTGAAAAAGGTTAATATAATAAATATTTAAAATTATAAATTTTCAATAAACTGATCACGTGAAACATGATTAGCTTATCTATTAAATCAGTGAAGAAAACAGCATCAGCTATTTTCTTCACATCCCATTTATTTCTATAACAAATGTTCCCATGACAAATTTTGTCTTCAGCAAAATTTTTCAGTAGAAATAATTAATTTCAAAATAAAGCAAAAGGCAAGTCGTGAACTTCTATGGTAGGCGATCAGAGATAAGCATACCGATGAGACCTCTCTGATCGCTGGGTCGAAAAGTTCAATAATTTTTTTTACACTTAAAATGCATTTTGCAAATTTATTGAAATTATTTTCAATAAATTTCAGCCTGTTAGACGAGAAATCTCCTTCAGGCAAGTCGTACCTTCAGTACGATTTGTCGCGAGAATTATAATATGTATGTACAGACGTACCTGCATGTAGGAAGCAGCCTAAGCAATATAGACATTCAGGTAGACGAGACGATTGAGCAACACGAAAGGGAACGTGGAAAGGGGAACTGTCACGAGAGAAACGAATGGAACTTGTGACAGTTTGCTACTTTTTACTCTCTCTGCCGAAGGTCACCGTGAAGTAAAGAAGACCGCAAATTAGTTCTAGTTTAGACAACCCGTGTATCTTAATTAAACAAGTAAAACAGCTAGAATTGGTCTAAGACCAATTCTCATGATACCCTAGATGAATGCTCGTATAAAATTTCGTATTGTCACTCTTCTGTGCAAGTTTGATTTTTGAAGTGGTTTTTCGCATATATTTCTAGAACGGTTTGTCGGACAGAAAAAATGATTATAACCAATTTTATAGGATTTCGTATTCTGAAGAAATTTTTAGTCCAATAAAAATGTCTTGGACTGATCGTTTTCACAGTACACGTAAAAGACCTAAATTTTTATATGACAACACCAAGAACGAGTTGCCCGATTTAGTCCATTTTTTAAAGCTTATTTGCTAGTATAATGAAAACACCATGTCCCAAATTTCAGATCTCTATACTGATGTGTTCTCAGGCAGTGTCCAAATATATAGTGGAAAACGAAAGTTTTGTATGGCAACCCCACGAAGGAGTTGCCCGATTTGTCCCATTTTCGAACTTAATTTTACTTTTTTTTTTAAAGTCCGTGTACAAAATTTCAGCTCTCTAAGTATACGCGTTCTCGAGTTATCGTGCGCACAGACGGACGGACGGAGATGCAAAAATCAAAATAACTTTTAATTTTATACATGGGTGTGCAATTCACTTTGCTCTACCACCATTATTTCGAGGTGTTACAAACAGAATGACAAACTTAGTATACCCTATAGATTTCATCTAGGGTATAATAAAGTACTGTCGTATTATCTCCAAAGGTAATTATTTCTCCAGCCTGGATCCCCAATAATTCCTTCGCCATTCCGGCGAAGATTTTTCTACATACATATATATCATGACAAAAGCTTTCGCGATAAGAAATTACGTCGCGAAAATACATTAGATGTATACGCGCGCCGCAATTTCAAGCGACGGGACGGTGGCTGATGTTTATAAAAACATCAAATTACATTTTTTCAAGCCACCGTCCATCGAAAAATATTCTGGACTTGTTTAATCAAGTCCAGAATAAATGAAAAATTTTCTCAGGGTAAGAAAATGCATTACGCTTTTTCTACTCTGAAAAGCGGCTCTTGATCACTATTGAAGTAATCAAGAGTGGAGTCGGATTCTGCACTTTGAAACGGTTAGTGAGACGGTCAAAAATAAAAAGCGAGTTGTATTTGGAACTTTAAAACGGTTGGTTTGGCGGTCAAAAATAAAAAGAAAGTTGGTTTTAAACACTTCGTAGTATCAGTACGGGCGAACAAATTAAAGAGAAAAAAGGTTTTAGTAAAAAAAAATATATATATATACAAAAAGCGGTAAAGAGATTCTATAAAAAAAAAAATCAAAAGGTGGAAAAACGGTTTGGTTTTTGGTTGGTGAAGTTTCTAAAACCAGAAAAGATAGTGATTAGTGCATTGAATGTAATAAAATAATACAATTGATACACCTGGGCAGGGGCGGATTTGATCACTTGGCCGCCCTAGGCCTATGGAAGATTGCCGCCCCCCTACTCCCTGTAAAACACGAAAAATTGAATGATCTATATCCAGTGAAGGGACCCCAGGCTAGAATTAGCGGAGTAGGCTGCCTCATAAATCGGAGTAGATTTGAAAAAAATGGAGTAGAATTAAAAATAACACTTTCCAACGAATTATTTTATTTAAAAAAACGAAAAAGTATAAAAATGTAATGAAATACCCACAACTACAAGAAAAAATCGCCGCCCCCTAAATCTGCCGCCCTAGGCCCGGGCCTACTCGGCCTATAGGGAAATAAAGTTTTCTGGTACAGGAAATTATTATAGTCTTTCAATTAAAAAAACAAAAGGGGAAAGCGAAGGAACAAAACTAGAAGGATAATAACTTCAAGTAGTATATATATAGATATAAAAAAATACTTTCGAGAATTGGAAACAACAAATATTGGCTGCACAGGTTACCTTCAGATTTGAAGAAGGTGCGCTTAAAATCATAGTTATCGGGAAGTTGAAGGAGCAGGGTTCAGAATGCTTCCGCTCAAAACCAGAGCACATGCATCTAAGCCTCGAGGAATGATTAAATGAATTTGTGGAATTATTTTGTGGCATATCAAGCCGTATCAATTTGAGACGACAATTTGAAGCTCGAAGATGGGAATCTTCTGAGGAATTCTTGGGTTACTTCCATCATAAATTGGAATTAGGAAAACAGCTCAATCTGGGTGAAATAGAATTGGTTGAATAAATCATTTATGGAATAAATGATGTTAACATCTGAACACAGGCAAAAATGCAGAAATTTGCACACTTGAAAGAACTATTCAACGTTTTAAACAATATTGGAATAACCAATAAAGATAAATCTACACATTCGCTAGGTACTAAACGTGAAATGCGTACCTACAACAATAATTATAAAAACAATAATGATAGTAGCAGTAGTAAAGGTAACCAAAAATGTTACAATTGCGGACTTCTGGGACACTGGGCATCAGCTTGCCGAAAACCTCGTGATGAAAGGGGCACATGTTACAAATTTTGAAAAAAAGGGACATTTGGCGGACAATTGCAACTCTTCTCCTAATCCGGGGCTCATAACAAAGTTAATGCAAGTGCAACCTGAATATAAAGTGAATGTAAGGTTTGAGACGCCTACTGGAGGTGTTAAAATTGAAGCTATGGTTGTTTCTGGTACCCCTGGTACCTTGATATTGGATTCATATGCGGACTTTTTTCCCAGACAGAAGTATGAAGATGGTATAGACTAATCAGGATTAAATAGCTCGAAACTGGATATTCTTGGAGTTAGCGAATGTGGTGCAAAGTCGTAAGAATTAAATTAAAACTAAAATTATATGTGGTCAGCAATATGTAGTACCATGGAGAACTCAGCTTTAATATTGGGCAGAGGTTTCATCAATAATCCAGAAGTTTTCATACAAATAATCAATGGTAAAATTTATGTGGATATAGCTAAAAATTTTATCTTTAAGATTAATTGTTTTAAAAATTCGCAAAGTATGGATAAATTTAGGTAAGCTAAATATAATTTCAGAAGAAAAAATTAAGACATATTTTCAAAGTATTTGGATGTCTTAAATTCAAAAAATTTGCATTGTTCTCAAAAGTTTTCTGTAAAAATTAATTTAAACAAGAAAAAAGCTAGAATTGGTATAAGACCAATTCTTTTGATACCTAGAGAATGCCCGTATGAAATTTCGTATTGCACCCTTCTGTGCAAGTTTGATTTTTGAAGTGGTTTTTCGCATAGAACGGTTTGTCGGACAGAAAAATTAATATAACTAATTTTATAGGATTTCGTATTTTGAAGTACTTTTTAGTACAGTAAAAATGTCTTGGACTGATCGTTTTCACAGTATACGTAAAAAACCTAAATTTTTATATGGCAACACCAAGAAGGGTTTGCACGATTTAGACCAATTTTCAAATTTTATTGGCTAGTATAATGAAAACACCATGTACTAAATTTCAACTCTCTATATCAATGCGTTCTCAGGCAGTGTCCAAATATATAGTGGAAAACGAAAGTTTTGTATGGCAACTCCACGAAGGAGTTGCCCGATTTGTCTCATTTTCGAACTTAGCTTTACTTTTTTTTTAAAGTCCGTGTACAAAATTTCAGCTCTCTAAGTATACGCGCTCTCGAGTTATCGTGCGCACAGACGGACGGACGGACATGCAAAAATCAAAATAACTTTTAATATTATGCGTGGTGTCAAATCCACAAACGAAATGACAGGCTTAGTATACCATACAGATTTCATCACGGGTATATAAAGGAGGAACTATTTTGTTTTAAACCACGTCGAATATCATTTGCTGAAAAGGAAGCATTAAATAATATTATAGAAGAGTTGTTGAGACAAGGCACAATTCAACATAGTAATTCCCTTTTTGTAGGCCAGAAGTATTGGTAAATAAAAACAGGCCAGTTGATAATGTATATTGATTTCCGGCAACTAAACAAGATCACAATTATAGAACATTTTCCCATACCTGTAATAGAGGATCATCTGCAATAATATTCATGTAGAATCGATGAGGTATACATCGGTTGTTGTTCCGTTTGGACAATTTGAGTTTCGGAGGATGCCTTTTGGTTTGGTAAATGCTCCTTCTTTGTTTCAGAGATATATTTCGACCTTATTTAAAGATTTATTATCCAACGGCATAGTAATGATATATTTTGATGACATTTTTTTTAACAGAAACATTAGAGTAACATTTTGGAACATTACAGAGGGTGTTAGACATCCTTGGCAAAAATTCTTTGGAATTGAGATTGGACAAGTGTCATATTGCGAAAACAGAAATAAACTATTTGAGATACGAAATTAGTGGAGATAGAATTAGACCGAATAAAAAGAATATTGAGGCGATATTAGACTTTCCGATTCAAAAAAATATAAAGGAAGTTCATAGTTTTGTTGGAATGTGTTCATACTTCAATAAGTTTATACAAAATTTTGCATTGTTGGCTAAGCCTTTATATGATTTGTTGAAAAAGGATACCAGTTTTATTTTTCAAGATAATTGTGTTAGAAGTTTTAGCACGTTAAAACAAAAGTTAATTGGAGAACCAGTATTGGCTTTACTATATTCACCAAAAGATGAAACTGAATTGCATTGTGATGTTGCAATCCTTTTCCAGAAAAAAAAAATGCATGGGAAATCATCCAATATTTTATTTTAGCAAGAGAACAACCCCAACTGTGGCAAAATATCACAGTTTCGAATTGGAAACCTTGGCAATAATATACGCTCTACACCAGTTCAGAGTTTATTTGCATGGATTCCATTTCAAAATCTTTACAGACTGTAATTCTTTGACTTTGACATTGAACAAAACGGATATTAATCCTAGGATAGCGAGATGGGCATTAGAGCTTCATGCATTAAGTCGGGCTCATGATATTCTGGTTTTAGAGCAAAATACTTTTGGGAAAACGTTAGCACGACACTAGTATCAGGATGATAATATTAGTGTGATTCGTCAATTATTAGAAACAGGCGAACAAAAAAATTTTGAACTTAGCAATAGGTTATTTTATAGGAAAACTAACGATCAGAGGTTGCTATTTTATGTACCAGAATGTTTAATTGACAATGTCATTAGAACATGTCATTATAACATAGGACATTTTGGAGGAGATAAAACTGCAGGATTAATTTTGGCAAATTATTGGTTTCCAAAAATTAAAAATAGTGTTGACGAGCATGTCTCGAGATGTATTTCTAGATGCTTAAAATGTATAGCTTTCCAACCAATGAGTGGTAAGCCTAGTGGAACTTTACATTCTATTCCAAAACAGAATAAACAATTTGATACATTGCGTATAGATCATTTTGCACTTTGCAGGAAGGAAAGACAGGTATAAATTCATATTTATGATAGTAAATGCTTTTACAATATATTTGTGTTCAAGAAAGAATTTTTTGGGATATCTTCGGTATATAGCAAAAGCTAAAAAATGTTCTAATTTGTTATTTCATCACACAACCCATTAATTTTTGGTGACAAGTTTCAAGTCTTGGTTTGACTCATCAACAGGTCCCAAATAGCGAAATTGGGTGATTTGATAAACAAATGAAAAAAAAAGAAAAAAGAAATCAAAAGTTTGAGAAAAATAGAAAAAACATTTTTTTTATTTATTAAAAAAATATAAAAAAAATTTAAAGAAACAGATTCATTCGAAGCGAATCGAACCTGTATACGCCACGCAGTGAGCTGAAAAATAAAGAAGAAAAGGAAGAAGAAGAAGCGTTTCGTGTCAGCAGAAAACCTTAACTCATCGGTGCAGCTTAGTTTTCAGCCTGCTGCAGACGCTTGAAAATAGATCAAACTGATCTCTTCTCATATAAACTCAGAATAAATTCTGGGTGTGAATAATATGAAGAAAAAACACTCCTATACAAGCCCAGGAGGAAAAATAAATAAAAAGATTACTCTTTTGGACTTTTTACCGGGTTAAACTTAATTTTGTTCAAGAAAGAATTTTTTGGGATATCTCCGGTATATAGCAAAAGCTAAAAAATGTTCTAATTTGTTATTTCATCACACAACCCATTAATTTTTGGTGACAAGTTTCAAGTCTTGGTTTGACTCATCAACAGGTCCCAAATAGCGAAATTGGGTGATTTGAAAAACAAATGAAAAAACGGAAAAAGAAAAAAGAAAAGGCGAAAAGAGTAATCTTTTTATTTATTTTTCCTCCTAGGTTTGTATAGGAGTGTTTTTTCCTCATATAATTTACACCCAGAATTTATTCTGAGTTTATATGATGAATAAACTCTAGCCTAGTCAGGAATCAGATGCCTTTATTATCCCTTGCCGTATATCTGCTCCAGTCCCCCAACTTACAGCTGCAGAACAAATGGGGTTGCGCTAGAATACGAAAATCGAATACTTCGGGATTTTTCACGCACATAATATTTTGGAATATAATTTTATAGATACTAAGATATCTTTAAAAAAAAAAAAAAAAAATTACAATCTTTGTCCAAACCCCTTAAAGAAACTTCTATTACTGTTGAATCAGAAAAGTAGTTTCAACTGCTAATTCTGTTGATTTAACAATGCAAGAAAAATGTGAAATAAACAGGAAACGGGAAATCAAAGCTGGAAATTGTGGAATTGTCAGTCGCGTTTGGTAATTTCAACGATTCCTTCCTCTTGCTGCTTATTTACAATAATTGTACTCAAGATTCTTAATCTTATATAGAAGTACAATCTGTTATAGTTCCGTTGAAAATAACAAAACTTTACAGTAATCTACGTACATTAACATTTAACAAAATAAAAAATAAAAAAAAAAGAGAAAGTAAAAATTAAAGATTACATATGAAGAAAAGAAAAGCAACAAGAAAGAATACTAAATAAAGTAAAACGTGAACGCCAATAATGAATGTCGCTCATTGAGCGGCGCTTCTTCACATTATACCCTTTCAAAAAGAAAGCTCCTGGAGTTGGGCGTATAGTTGGGCGTATTGAACTTTCTAAAAAAAAAAAAAAAACAAGTAAAAATCTGGAATGAGTCCAATTAGAGCAATTCTTATGATACCCTAAGCCCGTATGTAATTGCGTATGGTCACCGATCTCAGCAAGTTTAATTTTTGAAGTGGTTTTTCGCATAAATTTCCAGAATGGTACTTCGGACAGTGAAAAAGTTTATAACCAATTTCATAGGATTTCATAATCTGAAGAAATTTTCAGTACAATTAAATTATCTAGGACTGATTGTTTTCACAACATATGTATGTAAAAATCTTAAATATTTATATGGCAATACAAAGAGGGGTTGCTCGATTTTGCCCACTTTTATAACCTAGATGATAAAATCGTAGTTTATCATTCCGTTTGTAACACATAGGAATAATGCTGGGAGAGAAGAATGACAGTTACTAAAGCAATTTTGTTTATGGAATAGCACTGTGACAGTATACTTATACAGAAAATTGTATTTTAGAATTTTAATTACAAAAAAAAAAAAACCTCAAAATATTTGCCATAAGAGGGAACTATTAAGTATGATACGGATGTAAATGAACGAACAGTAGCTAGTTGCACAATGGTTGGGAGAAGTATTAGTTTTATGTAAGTACACATCTCAGCACCAATCTGCAAATGTATTGTTCTATTACCAAACAGCTGTTTGATTGCAAAGTGTGTTCATTCCATGGACAGTGTAACAGGCAAAGTGGCTGTAATATATAGCAAACAGTGTTAGTAGTCCATCTTTACATGTATTTACATGCCATCCCTATTCTAAGCAACTTGTCAATTAGCAAAAAGTAAACAAAGGTTTTGAGCGGAGCATCTGCTGTAAAATATGTTCTTTTTCTACTTTATTTTAAAACAATTCACATAATTAATTTATATAAATCTTTGCTTCTATTAACAAAAACGATAATTTAGATAGTGCAGTTGCCTCAAACAGGATTCCCTAGTTTATAATCCAATTTATATTTGCAAGCACTGACCGAACACTTCATTTCTGTTTTCCTAATTGATATGAAAATTTTAATAGGCACTAGTGGTACTATAATACTTTGCACTAAATAAACTTCAAAGATAAATTGTTTTGAAAAGAATTGATTACGTACTTTTGTTAAATTTCACAAAAGAATTTTAAATTGACTAAATCTGCTCACAAAACAAAAGCACATTTGACAATCATGCACGCAGCTTTGACAACTTACGCTCATGTACACGAATTATACACGATTCAACCATTGCTATTTGCTATATATCTAAGGTAATAATGTTTGTGACAGTTTGATAATTCTACCAAGCCAAATGGCATTGGAAGTGGAAGAAATTGTTTTTAGCTTTTTTTTTTCTTGCAAAAATAGTTTTGATTGTCATTTTGTCCCTCTTCCTCTAGCACAAGTTTGTGCATGCTGTAAGTTTTGTTTCTTCCACTTTAGATTTGCATAGGAACCTTTGCATTAGAAATTTACTATTGTGTTAGTTAAAACTGTTGAAAGAGAAAGTATAGTCTCTTTATAGAAGCATCCTATTTGCTTGACAGTTTTGACAGAGCTGGGCTACTGTATGATATATACTGTGGTACTGTTCACGATTCAGGTCTAATATAAGGAAGTTTAGGAACGGCAAAATATATGCAAAACTCCACCATGTTGCATTGGAAGTACTAATAGTTTAAATAGTTCAGAATGTTCCCTGCAAGGTAATATGAATTTAAGCAAAAATAATATTTTGTCATTAAGGATAGCTGTGCGAACCTCTCCGAGTAAAAGTAAATTTTTCGCCCAGGGGCCGGATTCTGTAGCACGGAGAATTTGGGAATTTGGGAGATGAGAATTGCGTTTTCTTAGAATTCTTAATTCCCTAATTCTCCATTCCCAATTCACTAACATGGTTGGAGAATTAGGGAAAACGTAAGAAATGTGAAAAAGTGCGAATCGCCTGGGACGATTAAGGGTATCAATTTTTGTTGTAGAGGGTTGGACTTTTTTTCATATGTGAGGTACATCTGCCTATTACCTTCCACTGTCGAAATAAATTTAAATTTCTTTTTTGTTGGGGTAGTTTTTGAGGGATGTAGGAGGGTAGGTTTTCTCGAGTTTTTTCGGGATAACGAGAGAATGGAGAGTAGAAGGAGAATGTATGTGGTATAAAAAAAAATGGGAGCTCAGCGCGAACAAGATAGGCTTAGGAAAAGGGGCGGGGAGAGTGCGGGGTAGAAATGGGAGCTGATTAAGGGAAATTTAAAAAAAATTAATACAATATCAGGAGCTGCAATAATTCGCAGAGGTAAGCTCAGGATCTCTAAGCCCAATAAAAAAAAAGTAAGAATTCACTTTGGTAATTAGCCATGCATGGGTATTATAGGCTATATTTTATTTCGATTAACGGTAATTTGAAGATTTGAGCGGCCTCGGCGGTAAATTTTGCTATCGCAATATTCACGGGCGCCTAACTTTATGTGGGAAGGCTGTAGAGTATTGGAATTTTTTTGATAGATTTAGGGTTTAGAGTACAAAAATGTAGGTGAACAACTTTTGGGGCAGGGTGTTTTAGGGGTTGGGGGTCTTACCACCCCTTATAGGGGTTGCTCAAACTACGTCATGTTTGGTACCAAATTAAAGAGGGAGGAGAGGGTAATGGAGTGGTGTAGTTTGTCTTTGATCGTTTTAACGTGATAGCTGACTTTTGACAGCCGAAAAACGATTTTTTTACACTACGGTCATATACACCCCAGTTTCCATATTTTCCATATATTTCTTCCGCTCTTTGTTTCACATCCATTAGTACTCCGTTGTGAACATTTTTGTCATGGGAAGTAAATTTCCAGAACTTACCAGTTCTTCGCAATAATGAGATGAAAATATGTCAATTTTTGTACCAAAAACGGCCAATTTTTCACCTTAAAAAGGACTGCTACACTTCTTTTACAGTTATTTCCAAAACAGTTTATCGGATTCAAAAATTATTCACATATTTAATTAGGGGACAAAATTTAGATGCGATTTCATCCTACACACAAGCTTTACCGTGTATATTTAAAAATTTTACAGCATCTCTTCTGTACTGGACGACGACCAAATTGATCAATTTCGCGTGATTTGTAATTTTTAGCGGGTACTTTGAGAGACAAAATCCTTGTTCCTCTGCGATACATTCTCCTTCTACTCTCCATTCTCTCGTTATCCCGAAAAAACTCGAGAAAACCTACCCTCCTACATCCCTCAAAAACTACCCCAACAAAAAAGAAATTACAATTTATTTCGACAGTGGAAGGTAATAGGCAGATGTACCTCACATATGAAAAAACGTCCAACCCTCTACAACAAAAATTGATACCCTTAATCGTCCCAGGCGATTCGCACTTTTTCACATTTCTTACGTTTTCCCTAATTCTCCAACCATGTTAGTGAATTGAGAATGGAGAATTAGGGAATTAAGAATTCTAAGAAAACGCAATTCTCATCTCCCAAATTCCCAATTTCTCCGTGCTACAGAATCCGGTCCCAGGTAATGAATGAGGTGAAAAGGTGATAAGTAGTTGAAGCTTTCAACCTGAAGTTGCTTTGAAAGCTGTCTTTTCAACTTGTTTGACCGAGAGAATTAGAAGGTAGTCCTGGATTGGAGTGATGTCAGCATTGCTGTACAAAAAGGTGTTAGGGAAGTAGTGTCCATCAGGTCTCCTGTACAGTCCTGTACAGGCCCGTAGGATCTTTCTTTCGAGGGTGCTAATTTGCTTCATATATAGTGGCAAAATTGTGTGCCAGATGGGGAAGCAATAGCAGATGATTGGGGGGATGAGCTCTTTATATGTAAGCAGCTTTATATCTTTCGGGAGACCATTTCTCCTTCTGATAGTAAGAACTAGCCGTAGTTGGCTTTTCTCATGATAATAGTAATTTTCACTGTGGCTCGTCAGCCATTTATTCATGCAGAGGCCTGTACTGTTCTCTTTTCATCATTATGTGACCCTGGCAATGCTTGTTCCATTCGTTCGATTTTCGATTGTACCACAAACAGTTGACTGGAGTACATTTGAAGGTGCGTGTAATTGTGATAAGTTTTTGATATTTTTGGTTTATTTATTAATTAATAATGAGGTTGACTAACTTTTCAATTGGAAAAGTATATAGGATGGGTATATGATTTAGATGAAAGCCTCATCACCAGTAAATAAGTACATTGTGTACTACTAATAGACTGATGCTTTCTGTTCTCTGGATTTATTTTTTAGTAAATGTTAGTTTACACAAAGAGATATTTGTGAACAGCCATTAGCTTGGATATTTTGCTAAAGAAAAACGAGAATTCGTTAAATCTGCAGGAGGGAAACACTGCGTACCTAATGAAATGCATAACTTTGCATAAGTTATTTTGTCGCAAGGAATGAATCATATTGGTTTGTAATATTTGTTGTGTAGAAGTGACAAAGTAAAATTAGCTCTCTATAATATTTGCAAAACATACGAGTGCTAGTATAGTAAGTGAGACAAGGGTCTTCATATGAAGGTGCATGTTTTGATAGACCTTGTTACATAAATATAGGTAAGAACGAGAGAACTAAACGCAAAATGAAAGGTACTGCAGCTTTATTGCATTGCAATCAGATCGCAAGTTTAGTCAGGGCAGTGCGGTGTTTTCTTGGATAAGAAAAGAGGATGAGTGATTCATGTGCTAGAGTGTGTGCGTGTAAGTAAGAGAATGTTTAGATGCGTAAAATTATTGTATTATTAGGGTTTTTCTTTAGATTCAAGGTTAAATAGGCCGTAGCCGACAGATTGAAATGCGACGATACATGTCATGACTAAACACTTTTGTGTATACGCACACTTAGCAGCATCATCGAGTTGTCATGGTGGACTTAAGAGTGGAAGGGAGGGTCGGCATCATCGATTCGTCATGGTTATGAGCACGACAGATGTGTACCTGCATCTTTCCCTCTTTTCTCTCTTTGCTAGGTAAGTTGTACGGGTAGGAGAGAAATATAATGATTCTCACTGCACGTATAGTTCATATACTCCCTTTTAAGCAATTCCAGGAATCCAGTGAGTTGAGCAATTACCAAATAAGATTTAATTTTGCTCGCTTCTGAAGTATTTTATTCAAAATATACTTTTTTTCTTATTTGGTTTACTAGATTATTATCAGCAGCAAAATTTTCACCAAAGTGCTCGCCAAGTAATTCCCTGAACGACCACTTAGAATTTCGTACCATATAGTAAACAAGATTATAATGATTTATTGCCTAGTAAAATATGTTTTATTATCTGCTCTACTATATGCTGTTAAATTGAAAGTTTTAAATTTCCTCTTGTAATTGAAATTTCCGATAAAACTATGTAATAATGAGAATCCTTTTTGAAGGTCGTTATGTCCAACATTTTTATTAGTGGAAGCTTTTTTGCAATGTTCACTCCTTCGCTTTATTACTTAGGTCGTCATATGTGTTAAAAATGTCCTAGTATTGACTCGAGGGACTGCGTATATTCTCATATTTAACATGAATATCATATTGGTCCTTCTTAGGTTTAAAAATAGCGAAATTATATTCTACATTAAATATTATATCTGACAGGATTACTTTTGTATTCTTCCACGGACATATGGTAAATTTTACTAAGAGTTAGACCACATTCAACTTGTATATCAGGTGTTTTCTTCTTTACATGTTTCCTTGATGGAATTGAAGTATATACTGTCATGTAAAAATAATTTAGTTTTAATAAAGTAATAAACTGTACGTTGTGACCCATTTAGCAAAGCTAAGAAAAATTATTTGCACACTCTTTGCATTCTGTTTCCAATAGCTAGACTGTATACGCATGTTCTCTTATAGATATATATGTTTTGTGTAGAAAAATTATTTTTCAGAATTTTTAACAATTCAAAATTAGCTGTGAATTTGTTGTTTTATTGATTTCGTGAAATAAGAAGTATGTATACAATAATCATACGCACAGTCTTTTCCACACTTTGGTGCTTGGACGGATTTTTCTGGTTTTAATTTTCCACTGTCAGTCTCGTACACCTTTCTTCTTCTCGTTGACGTTTTGTAGCTATTTTTTCTAATTGTTCGGCTCTGCAGCTCTTTCCGAGGTGTTTCCTTCGTACCAGCAACAGATCTCGGTGTGTTCAAAACTCCAATAGTCTTTTCGTTTGGCTCAGACATATCATTCCTTGCAGCAAGTCTTTCTGGAGATAAATGTACAAAATCTGAGTCTGCAACAGAATCATTGTTGAAACATGTTGGGAAAGGATTAATTTCGAGTAAAGTTGGACTTGCTTCTGAAACACTGCAAGAAGTTGTACTATTTTTCATTCTGGAAATTTTTAATTATTAAAATGATTAAAAAGAAATAATGTTTAAAGAATAGCTTACATTTGCTTTTCAATTACGTCATTTCACGAACACGATCCCACTCAACCACATAAATAAGATTACCTATTTATTTCTTCCAATTTTTTCTATATGACCGAATACCCTGTCTGGAGGTAGATAGGAATGACCGACTATGGGGTATATTATTTCCAAAGAGCTAATGCTTTTAGGTGCCGAATGAAACCAACTTTCTCGCTCTGCGCTTTGTCATCAGCTTTCCTTCTACTTTGCCATGATCGCGCCACTTTGTATGAAAATGTATGTGCATAGTTCTCTCTCATTAGCTCTCGCACTGGCTTAAAGCCTAACACTTATTAGCGAAGTTTTCTCTCGCTCTGCGTTGTGTGATCAGAAAAATAAAAGTTACCACAACAGAATTTTGGTGGAAAAGTTATGTTATGTGTATCAAAGAAATGAAAATACGAAGTAAGTTTGAATACTATTTATTGCTAGTTGAATTTATTAGGACATACAAAATCGCGAAAAGTATCTCATATTAATTGCCCAGTTTTTAAGGCCGACTTAGTGGAGACTTTTGATTTGTTGCTCTTTTTATTCATTCGTGCAAGCTCTTCTGCTTCTCTTAATATTTTTTTATTTCCTTCGCAGTCAACTATAACGTTGTGGAGTAGGCAAATACTTTTAATTATTCTTTCAGCCAGAGCAGGATGAGTTTCAATTGGCTTCCATAGTATACGCCATTTCGCGTTGATAATGCCCAACGCACATTCAATGCGTTCATTTTCTAGCTCGGTTGAGTCGAGCATTAAAATACTCATTACTTGCGCTACAATCTCTTCGAGCATATGGCCTGATTAGGGAGTGCAAAAGAGGATATGCTTCATCCCCCAGAAACACATGAGGCATTGCAATATTTGTTCCATGTAGATTGGTGTCAGGAGGAAGTTCTAAGTCATGGCTTCTTAAGAGCTGAAATATTTTAGATGAACTAAACTTTCCACTGTCACTTTGCTTACCATAAGCTCCAACTTCAATTTCTATTGCAATTCACATCAGCAACTCCTTGAAGAACTAAAGAGAAAAACTTTTTATAACTATAGAACATTGATCCCGAATGCTCTACACACTTTATCCGAATCGAATATGCTTTCCATCGATAGCACCAATGCAATTCGGAGAAGTTCCATAATTTCCAAAATTGTTCCGCAATGGTTTTAAAAGTACACTCTGTTGGTTTAGCTATATAAACTGACTGTAGTTCCGAGTGGGGCTGAGTTGGTTATGTTTACAACTATTGAAAATCATACTTTTATGGAATAGACTTGAGTTGAACTGCATAGTGATCTTTGTGGATAAGTTAAAATCTACATGATTTTCTTAATGAAAATAGAAAATTGTTGCTTTATATTTTGTCACCTATTCTTCGGTGGAAGCTTTGAAAAAAAAAGTGGAAATATCTTCGAGATCAATTCAGGACTGAATTGAGAAAAGTTCCTGTCGGAAAATCAGGTGATGTGGGTATCTCAGAGGCAGAATCCGATTAATACAGCAGTTGGCTATACTTCAAGTCGTAAGTTTTTTTAAAGGACCTAATAAAATGCCGGAAATCTAGTGGCAATTTGAAAGCTAAGAAAGCTATAATGGCCCTACCAGATGAAGAAAATTTCAATGCGATTCTTGGAAAAGAACAGAGTTTTGAAAAAAATTATGAAACGTTGAATTTGTTTCCAGAAACGGATGAACAGTTCGAGAGTTTCGAAGTAAAGACTCAAATCCAGAAAAATTGCAAGTAGTAAACATGTAATGTAGTGCTAAATTAATTGAAATTGAAAAGCAAAAATTGGAATAGTTAGAGATGAAAACTAGTCAAAAAAGTGAACGGGGCGAGGATGAATCATTTTAGAAAGTTACAACCAGCTCAGAAATTCCTGTGCAGAATGGATATACAAAATACTATATGAAAATACGTATATACCACTCCGCAACAATCTGAACGGTCTACTCCGGTTAAGCAGTTTCGTCCTATCGTCCGTTCTTTCAATACTATCTTCACCTGTTAGCAAAGCTTATTCATTGGACCCGAATTCAGTAACAAAGACTGAACATTTTCCATCAACTATAAATAATTCTTTAAATTAAAAACGCTAAATAACTAAACTTGTTTAAATGAATATTTTTTTTTAATTGATTTTCTAATTTTGTTTTGGAAATACATTTGCTATTTATTAAATTAAAATTCTTTTAAATTTAATGTGTGGCCTTCTTACGTGAGAGTTAAAATAAGCTGTTCACAAGGTTTTTTATTGAAATTTGTCCAATTTTTGGTAAGTTTAAACTCGATTTTCTCAAAATATTATCGAACGTGTCAATTGACATTAGTGTAAATTGATAGAATATATCGGGGTAATTCCTTAATTCACTGTATAGGTAATGAAATCCCCCATATACCTTCTTTTGCACATTTAATGGATGCGCATTAAATGATTTGTCTTTAAAAAAAAAAAAATAATTACAAAGTGAGACTTGCATTCAAAAATCTTCTCGCATTGCTTGTCGCATGAACAAGCTCTGCTTTGAGCTCGGATCAGATTCTCTCGCGCAGCCCGACAGCAGCCTAAGTCTTATGCGAATGCCCAAAATTTCGGCAGCCAACTGGCGGTGGCTGATGAACCCACTGCCGAGATGGATCAAATTCTAATTTGTCCGTCGGCTGCTGCACTACTGTCTACAAAATCAATCGAATGAAATTAAGTTTCGGCACTTCTTTCTGTCATTCTTGTTATTTTTGTTATGTTGCAGGATGCCGCGCCAATTTAGAAAAAGCCAAACATGGATTTTGAGGAAAAATTTGTTGAAGAAGTGCGAAGGCACAGAATTTACAACTTATAAGAAAGATAGTACAGGAAAGTTAATATAAAAAACTTGCTTTGGATGGATATTGCGAGCCACTTGAATAAAAATGGTTAAGTTGTGATATTTTGCCTTTAATAATTTAGTCAATTTCTGTATTTTCAGTTGATAACTACAGAAAAAGAAAGAAGAATCCCCGCGATATTTATAAAAAATATCTCCGGCAAGATTACATGTGATCTGGGAGCTACAGAAACTACTTTTTCATAATCGCCGCACGCCGCCGTTTGTTGCAATTGTGTGTGCAATTTTTCTAAAACCTGTATTGACAACGAGTTTCTGTTGGCTGTTGGCCGCTCTGTTTGTCGCAATTGCATCTACGTCACGATATAACACTGACAAATATCCTTTTAAATTTGTTTGTTAGAAAGAGAAGTTGGGGAAAAAATCAGGAAAAAGCCATTTAGAACTGACTAAGCTCCGACTTCATTACTATTAAGAGCACATAGTGAAGCCGGCCAACGAATAATATTGTGCCTAATTGCTGTTAGTCGAGTTTCATTATATGAATGTGTTGTTTACAAAAGTTGGTCTTGCCAACAATAATATAAATTTTTTGGGTTGTGTGCTTATCAACTAGACTATAATCGACGCCAACAATTTCACGAACATCTAACTACTTATGGAAGTATTTGTAGACTAGCATTTATTTCAACTTTTTTCTTAGCTTAAGCCTGTCCACATGTTCCAGAAGCTCTTTGCAAAGAATTTGAACCACAATTAAAAAAAGGTTGATCCTAGTTAACCGTAGAAATATAATCTACCCCAACTCGACATACGCCCCACAGAAACATTGCTCCCTGTGTAAAACAGAAACAAGCCATGTATTTCTTCTTCTACTGTGTTAATTTTTATTAATTTTTGAAGAGGTTTGAAAAATGATATGCAAAATTTTTAATACATTATAACATTAATAAAGTAGTGGATTTGAATTATAAGTAACACCTAGTTATTAAATAATAAATAAATAACAACATATACATATACTAGAAACCGAATGATACGGTTTATACACAATCATCGATCCGACGTATGATTAAAGCCTGAGTTATACAATGTGACGTTGTCGCTAAACCTGTAAAATGCATGAAAGTATCACTGACTGATAACAATGGACTGAGCGATTTGTTCTTTTAGGTGGCACAAATGTTGTGTTTCTGTATATCACCGTTAGAGCACCCTTTGAAACGTTTACTACATAAAAAACATATAAAACTCAACCAATCAACCAATTTTACACCGGTAAATCGAATTAGATTATAAAAATATATTTTCTTGTGTCTAAATGATATTTTAATCGCTTATAAGGAATTAAACTCATTCCGACTATAATTTTCAAAAGTTATTCTTACCTGAATACTGCGTATGGGAAAGAGAGACGGAGCATGCTAAACTCTATTTTTACCTGATTCTCTCTGCGGTGATTGCATCTGTAGCCAACATAAAAACATCAAATGGCACAAGACAACGTTCAATGAGCAATTTTTTGCCGGTAGCTCCAACTCTGCTGTTATGGTCGTAGCTGAATGCTACACTGAGACGTACTGCAGCATGTATGTCGGCCTGCTGTCAAACCGACAGCCCGAACGGACCTAAAATCGACGAGCTCTTACTTGGTGATTGAGAAGAAGAAGACAGTCGACATCTGTCTTGTCAAACCTTGCAAACGTAAAGACGTGAAAAGTGGAGCCAAAACGAGATCAAAATTTTCCATCGACATCGGCGAGTAAATCAAGCCCTCACGTAAGTTCAAAAGAATATCTATCCCTGCTAATAACACATTTTCAATTGGTAAAAATATTCTCCTCATTAGCACGAGAAAATTCGGAGAGAAAAAGTATAGAAAGTCCGGCAGCAGCAAAGTCGCCGCTTCTACGCTGCGAATAACTATATTGGCGAGAAATAAATGCCTTCACAACACGGTCGATTACAATAACGATGCGCTTTATATAAAATTTGCAATAATCAGGAGTGAGACCCTGTTCTTGGGATAGTTCAATGTCTGCCGCTAGCGATTTGCTAGAATTATAAAGAGGGTGGCATGAATGAATGGACACTGTATTACCTGATCCGCCATATGTGCTGAGATTTGACAACGAAACCAGAAGCCAGAAAACTTAGAACAGATAAAATTCAGGAAGAACTTTTGATGTTACGTCGTGAAACGGAATCACCGCACCAAAAGTGTTGACCACTGTCATATTAGTGCGCTTATTAATGTCCTGCAGGCTGTAAGATTTTTAATTTATTTCTACCTATATACATATGATAATTTTATCACCAACTCAAGCCTAATAAATTTTAATTATGTAATAATTTTCAATAGGACATAGAAACTAGGCAATTCTTAAAGCATTTTCTCTAAAAAAAGGAAAATCAATTTTTTTGTAATCCATGTGGTCCCCTTCTTGCCAAAATTCGCGTGTGCTATACGAAGAAGTGATTCTCATTTATAATATCTTATAATACCAAGGTAGCAGGTACCGTACAAGTAAGATTGACGGTGATTTATATAGATGAGTCCTCGCTATTGAGGTTGACTTACCCGCAGTGTCGCAGGGTGGTTGGGGCAACGGCGATGGAAGGCAGAGCATCTGTGCCTTCCGACGGGATGTAGGTAAGTTATGTAAGGGTCGCTTCAGGACCGAATGTGTGTCGGCGTTTCTTTTGAATGTGGGCACGATTTTTTTTTGTATGTGGCAGGCGGCAGCGACAGATTTTCGTGGAACCTCCCCACACTCTCCACCAATAGCCGAGGCGAGCTAGCGTGCCGCCCTGCAGTCAACGCTGACTTCGGTGGTATACGTATAAATTTTACTGGGGACTGGGACTTAGACTGATGATCATCTGGTATCTGCTAGTTGATTGACCTCAGGTCTCATATCCAGTAGAAATTATATGTGGACCTGGGTCTAACCGGTTTGTTATTAGTAAATTTTTCTGTAGAGTAACGTTAAAGTTTTAAAGTTTATGAAGGTTTTGCTCGTTTGGATTTGAGAATTTTGGTATTAAAGTATAGTAAAGTTTTTGAAAGTTTTTGAAAGTGTAAGTTCGACTTTAGGTTTGAATTTGGTCAAGCCTCAAGTCTGAACGGTTGATTTTTTTATTTATTTTTTTTTAATGATCGTTCCCGCTGGCCTTCTGCCCTGGAAATGGTAGGTGGCCTCACATTAAATTTTTGTTTGAGCTCTCGCGGAGACATGTCCTTGTTAGTTAACTACTTGACCAGATTTATGACTCTGTGCAACAAGAAGACTAGCTGGATGTGATGATCAGGTGAAAAGGGGAGAAAGAGTTTTCGGAGGAAGAAGGTGATGCTGGAGATCTTCAGTAATCAGGAGTTGGCATACTGCTAACTGCCTGGCTGAAGAAAGTCTAGTAACATTTTCAGCCTTTGACATCTCCAACTCTACTTTTTCCCGATTTCTGTGAGAACGCAAACTTTTCTTCATGCGCACATTCACGTCGCTTGCTTACATTAGTACTTCTAACCTGATTAGAGAGAGTGACCTGATAGACTTTCATTTTGTGGGTTGGCTCCTGGAGAGTGAAGGAGGAAACCCCTATGAAATTTTTCTTGATTCTGAACATCCGAGCTATTTCAAGAGCTGGATAGACTATTAGCTATATCACACTAACTTTACGATATCTTTAGGGTCTTTGAATTTTTTTTATCTTTTGAACTTTCGGATTTTCGTCGACTTTCTTACCGTACGCTATCGCTTAGCGTATAAATGCACTAGTTGTTAAGATTATTTTTAATTGTTGTGTAGCAACCTTGGAGTTGCCGGAGAATTTGTATAGTAACATCTACCTTTAGTTGATGCAAAACTTTTCGTCTTCGGAATTGAAATACTGTGTTGTTTTGGTTCATCCTCGACAGTAGATACTTTTACCCTTTCAAAAATTCGTGGTCCAATCACCCTTGCGTCGTCTTCACAGAAATCAAAATTGTTCCATAATGGCTACAGTGCGAACACCACCGCGAACAACTGACGTACTGATACAGCCCAATGAACATTTTTGCAACTAATTAGTTGCAAGAATTAGATTTTTATTTTATAAGGGTTGTATAACAGCTACACGAAAACTAAAATGTTTTATAGAGGTACCGCTTTTTCCTATTGAGTTCCGGTGCTAAATTGTTTTATAATGTAGCACTGAGAACACTTTCCGAACTTCTTATAAAACAGTTTTTCTCCGGAAACTAACTTATTCTATAAGTAATTTATAATAGTTCAAAACAAATCTTTGAAAGGCCTTTTAAAACAATTTAGCTTCCGGAGCAATTTAGTTGTCGGAGAGTTTTGTAAACATATCACAAAATTAAATTAGAACACTTATAAAACCATTTGGTTGCGACTTGAATTGAGCATGGGATCTCGCTTTTATAAAACTCGAAAGCTGTATTTTAGCTTTTATGACAACTTTATAAAAAAATGGAAGCTTTACATTGGTATTAAATACTTTAACAAAAACCGTTCGTCACAAATACCAATTAACCTGTGTAAAACTAAGTACTGGAGTATGCACTTTGACATTTCCGATCCTGAAGATTTAACACGAATCTAAAATGTTTTATAAGAGCTGTAATGTGAGGTGAAAACATTCGGCCATTTTATAAAAAAGTGAATAAATTGCAGCGAGCAACATTTTAGCATTTAACTTTTTCGTTTACTGACACGCAAAATAAACACGCGAATAAAACAAAAAAAAAATTAATGATTTCACTTTTAATTTTCAATTTTTTTAAACGATTTGGAACTTAACATTAAAAATATATTTAATAATAAATATTTATTTAAGTTCATTTATTTTTAGAATTTACTAGGCGCGTTGTATTTTTTCGAGCTAGAAGTATAACTTTTACAATAAAATTAAAGTTGTATGACATTTTATTCCAATATTGATCGAAAATTAATGTTTACGCATTACGCATATAAGTATTCCAAACAAAACTATGTTGGATGAAAAAGTCTGAATTCATAAAATATTTTTCCTGCTCACACATTTTTGAAGGAAATTCGTAATACATACATAAGACAACAATAGATTTGTATTTAGTATTTGTATTTAGTATTTGTAATAACATATAAGTTTTAACAAATAACTGCAGGAAGGGAGTTTTCACAACTACTATAAGATATCTCCGCAACCAAGTTGTAGATACAAGTGGTTTTATAAGGGTTTCAAATACTTTCTCGCAGACTGCTAAAACGTTTTGTTATTGCTTTATAAATTAGCTTCCACAACCCTTATACAGTGTGCCCAATTAGCTCTATAAGAGTTTTTTTAAAGCTCGTACAACATTTTTAACTACAATCTTATAAAACAGTGTGTTTTATAAAGAGTTGTGAGAGCATTTCCATGGCTATAATAAAGTATAAATTGTTCATTGGGAGGTGCCTGAGAAGTGCACCATCTGCCAGGAAGGAGACTGGTAAGGTAAGAGGAAGCCAGTGAAGACGGTTTGTGACCACGTGTATTACAAAACATGTCTGAAAACGAGGATTGGACAGCAGTCAACCTGTCCGAACTACAGATTCTATCTCACTCAGTATGACTTTACTGAGTATACAGGTGCTATCCCAAAGAACACTCACCCGAAGCCTGCTAGTCAGGATCCTCGAACGATAGCACCCATGTTCGATTTGCTGCCACCAACGAATCAGCAAGTCAACCGTGAATCCTTGTCCCCAGGGAGACCAAACGTGCACTCTATGACATTTTCAAATCCGAGTTCCCGAGTGAACAGTCTACTACCTAACGCTCAGAGTCAAAGCTCAGCAGCGACTGAAGCCCTGCTGGCAGGTCTGCGCATACAGCTGTAGGACTTAGTTCGCGAAGGCCTCGAGCAGAGCCTGAATACCTCGCGAACGGAGCTGCCAAATAGCATCAAGCAACAAATATCAGCTGCACATCCTCCTGTGGGTAAACCGATACCAATGCTGGATTTTCACGACCCGCGTAGACAGTCGTTGTATAGACCAGCGTCTGCATCCAGTCAACGTGAACAAAGTTCTACCCAGTTTCCGCCAGCTTAATCCAATCATGTCCCGTCGAGTTTAGGACAACGTCGTTCTGGTAGTCCCATCCGAAGATGGAATATCTTATACAGTGGCGATAGTTCTCGACTAACTCTCGACGAATTTGTTTCCAGAGTAGAAGCCTTCACGTACTCGACCTTAGACGGACATTCTGTTCTTTTAGTTCGGCACATGACGACTCTGCTTTCTGGTCCAGCAATGGACTGGTACTGATCTCTCCTGAGACAGAACTCCACACCTTCGTGGGAGTATATAAAAGCAGCTCTGTTAGCTGAATGGGGAGTACCGAAGGATGACCTCAAGATCTGGGTCCAGCTGATGTTGAGAAAACAGAAAGCAGGGGAGTCACTTGCCACGCATCACCAATACCTGGTACATCTACGTCATCTATTGCAAAGTCCGTTGGCGGACGGAGAGTTTCTAGAAATCGTGAAACCGAATCTGCTTCCAGACATCCAACAGAAAAACTGTTTGCATCCCACAAGCATCATACATCAACTGCGAGGTCTCTTGACTCAGATACAAGCTATACGGCAGCTGGAACCCCTATCGTAGCCCCAGAGTCAGCGAGGTGGATGAGTGTCGTCTGACAGATGCGGAACAGCATATGTCACTTGAAAACAGTGAGGAAGCCGCAACAGTATCTTCTCTTCCAGCACCTACTAACATTAGCTGCTGGAACGGTGACCAGCCCGGTCACTTTTACCAAGACTGTCGGCAGGAAAGACAAGTCGTGATCTGTGAGGGATGCGGACGCAAAAATTTCCCGACTGCAGCTAGTGCCGACAGAAAAACCTGAGACGGGTCGGGAATACTACCACCTTTTCTCGACCAGTGTCCCCGTCCCGAATGATAACGGCAATGAACACTCCAGTTCTGGCCTTGAACAAGGAGGAAAGTCCGACGAATCCCTGAATTGTCCACTGATATCATTCAGTGACTCTGATGATATCAGCAAACCACCTGATTGTACAAACATTTCACTGATAGAGACGGAGAATCTAACAGACTTGCCCGCAGATCTTCAAGCTCCCATTGCCACCTTTGAGGAGCCCATGACACTATTAGACACTTCTTTAGAAGAGTCTTTAATTTTCGATGTCCCGATAACACCGACAGCACCTTTAGCTGATAAGGTTACTGAGCAGGAGATTTGGCCTCCTGCCATTTCTGTACAAAAACGGCCACCAAGCTCTGTTATGACGAGTGGGCGTGAGCCTGTTTTACTTCCGCTGACACCGTATCATACGCGTCTGCAGAATTGTAATGCAGTAAGAGACCGTATCTTCTCCTCAGTGGCAGAGTTAGCTGACATTATGTATCCTGACCTGGATTTTAGACCAAGAAAGAAAAGATCAACCTTTCGGTGGTGGGAATACTGACGACGGATGAGACTAGAAAGAAAAAAACTGGCACAAATTTCCGCGTCGATGAAAGGCGACATTCGCCCGTATGCCGAAGTAAAACTGCTCGGGCGAACTGAGACTGGATTACTTGACAGTGGTGCCACTGTCAGTATTCTAGGCCAGGGAGCTCTAGAGAAGCTTGCAGAAGCAGAGGTTGAATGGAACAGGTATCGGACACAGGTACAAGTAACGAATGGTGCAATGGTCATGTGAACTTGGACATCACTTTCCGTGGTAAGACCCAAAACGTTCGTTTTTACATGGTTCCTGGGCTCACACAGGCACTGTGGCACTGGACTTCTGGCGTATATTTGGGTTGGCTTCAGATGTCCTAGGTATAGTTGCAGAAGTGACTCCAAGTCTAATAGCTACCTCTGACACCGATTGCCATATTCTTTCCAGTCTAGACCAACAGCGTTTGGAAGGTACTAAACAGCTTTTCCCTACTTTCGCCTCTTTAGGAGTGGGGAAAACATCTTTGATCGCTCACAAGATCGAGACGAATGACGCAGCTCCGATAAAACAACGGTTTTATCCAATTTCACCAGCCGCACAAAATTTGACGAATGCTAAATTAGAGCGAATGCTATCACTGAGTGTGATAGAGGAGAGCCACAGTCCTTGGAGCTCTCCAGTCATTCTGGTGAGGAAGCCTGGAAAGGTTCGGCTTTGTTTTGACGCCTATCCGCTGCCGCAGATAGACGCGCTTCTGAGTCGACTCCCTCCGGCAAACCACATCACGAGCCTGGACCTGAAACATGCATTCTGGCAGATCCCACTAGGCGATGATTCCAGAGAGAAGACCGCTTTTACTGTATCTGGTCACCCTCTCTATCAGTACACAGTGATGCCATTCGGCCTATGTAACGCTTCACAAACGATGTGCCGCCTCATGGATAAAGTCATTCCCTTCGATCTACGTGAGACTGTTCTCGTCAATCTAGACGATTTATTTATTTATCTTCAGACTATGACACTCATCTCACGCTGCTAGTCCGTGTAGCAGATTGTTTGAGGAAAGCTGGCCTCACTACTAACGTTGAGAAGAGAAAGTTTTGTATAAAAGGGGCCAAATACTTGGATTTCATTGTCGAAAAAGGAGGTAAAAGAACTGACCCCGACAAGATTTCGGCCATATTTGACTATCCGCCACCTAAAACTGTTCGGCAAGCCCGACGCCAACTAGTTATGGCTGGATGGTATAGACGGTTCATCCCGTACTATGCTGACTTAACCGCCTCCATTACAGACACGTTAAAAAACCCTAGTCAGTTCAAGTGGACACCTGAAGCCCGGACGTCTCTTGATTTGTTGAAACAAAAACTTACTTCTGCTCCGCTGCTAGTGAGCCCAGACTTCATCAAGCCGTTCATTATACAGTGCGATGCGAGCCAGCAAGGAAATGGCGGAGTTCTGATTTAACTAGATGACGAAGGCCACGAGAAGCCAATAGCCTACGTCTCGAAAAAGTTGAACTCAGCACAACGCGAAATTATACAGTCACAGAGCAGGAATGCCTAGCTGTGTGCAGAAGTTCCGGCCCTTCATAGAACTTATGCCGTTTAAGATAGTGACTGATCATGCGAGCTTGAAATAGCTGCTGTCGCAAAAGGACGTCAGCGGTAGATTTGTGGTGGAGTTTGGTGCTTCAGGGTTTCGACTTCACCATCGAGCACCGAAAAGGAAGTCTGAATGTCGTCCCTGATGCGCTGTCATTCATTGCGACAACTTGTCCACACCTGAAGATCCTGGCCCGGAAGTTTACCTTAGTTCGCCATATTTCAAGTCGTTGGAATATGAAGAACTGAAGCATAAAGTTAAAACGACTTCTGGCTAACTACCAGATCTTTGCGTCATGGATGGCTTCGTTTACATTCGGACTGTTCCGAAAACAGGCGATCCGATTCAGGAAGAAGAATCTTTGAAGCTTTGGATTTCACGAGGGCTTGTCTCTGACGTTATTTCAAGAGCGCACGACCTGCCACTAGCTTCTCACGGAGGTATAGGGAAAACACTGGAACGTTTAAGAAGACACCTGTACTGGCCACGAATGACAGTTGATGTCAGAAGCTACGTAGGCGCCTGTAACGTGTGTAAAGAGACTAAAGGCCCCAATACTATGCTTAGACCACCTATTGGAGTCCAGTCTGTGACAGAACGAGCATGGCAAAAGCTGTACATTGACTTCCTAGGTCCATATCCGCGGTCAGTGAAAGGAAATGTCGGCATATTAATGGTTCTTGACCATTTTCCAAAGTTCCCGATTCTCAAACCTATAACAAAGGCACCTACTCTCAATGTGTGTCAGTTCATCGAAACTGAAATATTCCATGTGTTCGGCGTCCCGGAAACCATAGTCTCTGACAATGGAGTCCAGTTTTGCTCGGCTAAGTTCTCCAGATTACTGGACAAGTATGGGGTGAAGGACTTGCGAACCGCAGTTTACTCGCCGCAAGCAAACCTTTTGGACAATAGCGATTTTTTCCCTTCCCCAATCCCTAGAATAGTAATGCTTACAATGCTTTATCCCCTCCTATATGATAACCCTGCAGCACCACCCAAAATCGACGAGCTCTTACTTGGTGATTAAGAAGAAGAAGGCAATCGACATCTGTCTTGTCAAACCTTGCAAACGTAAAGACGTGAAAAGTGGAGCCAAAACGAGATCAAAATTTTCCATCGACATCGGCGAGTAAATCAACCCCTCACGTAAGTTCAAAAGAACATTTATCCCTGCTAATAACATATTTTCAATTGGTAAAAATATTCTCCTCATTAGCACGAGAAAATTCGGAGAGAAAAAGTATAGAAAGTCCGGCAGCAGCAAAGTCGCCGCTTCTACGCTGCGAATAACTATATTGGCGAGAAATAAATGCCTTCACAAGACGGTCGATCACAATAATGATGCGTTTATATAAAATTTGCAATAATCAGGAGTGAGACCCTGTTCTTGGGACAGTTCAATGTCTGCCGCTAGCGATTTGCTAGAATTATAAAGAGGGTGGCATGAATGAATGGACACTGTATTACCTGATCCGCCATATGTGCTGAGATTTGACAACGAAACCAGAAGCCAGAAAACTTAGAACAGATAAAATTCAGGAAGAACTTTTGATGTTACGTCGTGAAACGGAATCACCGCACCAAAAGTGTTGACCACTGTCATATTAGTGCGCTTATTAATGTCCTGCAAGTTGTACGATTTTTAATTTATTTCTACCTATACACATATGATAATTTTATCATCAACTCAAGCCTAATAAATTTTAATTATGTAATAATTGTCAATAGGACATAGAAACTAAGCAATTCTTAGAGCATTTCCTCCGAAAAAAGGATAATCAAATTTTTTGTAATCCATTTGGTTCCCTTTTTGCCATAATAGCGTGTGCAATACGAAGAAGTGATTCTCATTTATACTATCTTATAATACCAAGGTAGCAGGTACCGTACACGTAAGATTGATGCTGGTTTATATAGATGAGCCCTCGCTATTGAGGTTGACTTACTGTGTAATTTAGTATTATGCATAACCGTAGGCTCTGCATATTGTTAAGGTAGCAGCAGGAGCATGTAAGACCATAAGATGTTACGCTTTTATAGCGGTAATATATTAAAAACAAATAAGGCGATGTTCATTAGCGTTCGAGCAGTTTTATAGAAAGTTCGATTACAGTGAGTTACATTCCTTTTATATGTACATAAAATTCCAAAACTTAAATTAAAATTTTAATAATAAATTGAGCTGGGCGATATATCGATATATCAGTAGTTCTATGTAATAGATAGACAGCCGTTTCACTCGTGTTTTATCGAGCTTTTTATTAAAATAGCACTTACTTTAATTTACATCATTTTATTATGTCAAACGTAGGGTGTTTAAAGAAATAACTCAGCGATTATAGGTAGGGTGTATGCAAATCACTTTCTCTTACCAAATGATTTAGTTAGTATATCTCCGCCTTAGGGATTTTTTTCTTTTTTGTTCACCATTCTTTCTTTTGTGAGTTCCCTTATTTCAAATATACTTTCAAGATTTTCTTTCATTATTAGAATATACATTGAATTCATAATAATTTCATTAGAATTAACTTTAATTTAACATTTATTTTTTTAAAAAGAATCCATGATTATGTGAATATTTTTTTCGAATATGTCTTAAGCAAGAATTATATTCTATGACTCTCAATTATAACGTAAAAATGAAGTGCTGTCTGCTTTTATTTCAAATTTCACTTTCCTGGAGCCCTCTCGCGTGAAGGTCGTCTAGGTCCACTACGCTCTCTTTTTCAGGTCTAAAAGGGATACTGTTCAATATCGCTTGCAATATAGCAGGGTGGTTAGGGCAACGGCGATGGAAGGCAGAACATCTGCGCCTTTCCCACGGGATGTAGGTAAGTGATGTAAGGGTCCCTTCAGGACCAAATGTGTGCCGGCGTTTTTTTTTTTGTATGTAGGCACGAATTTTTTTTGTATGTGGCAGTCGGCAGAGGCAGGTTTTCGTGGAACCTCCACACACTCTCCGCCAATAGCCGAGCTAGCGTGCCGCCCTGCAGTCAACGCTGTCCGCCGAGTGATCTGTCAGATGATGCTGGCAGTCGGGACTTCACGTCCAAGCCAAACCACTCAACATAGTTTCATAACACTGCCTTAGGGCGAAAGAGAAAACTATAAAACTTGGGCCATTCTTTCCTGTAAGAAAATGGCAATACGCTCAGTCCATTGTTATAAGTCAGTGGAAAGTATTCAAGCGCAGGTACAGTGTGTCGCTAAGGGTGTTGCTAACGCCTGTCGCGTTATTTAAAGTTGACAATATTTCAACTTGAGATGCGCACCACATTGACAGCTGGATTTCGAGCAATTTAATTTTGCAGAGAATTAAAATTAAGAGTAAAAATTGTAAGTGTTAAGCAAAGTTAGAGTATTTACTATCTGGTTGATTTATTTATTTATAATTCAATAATGAATGCAAATTCAACACATGTTAGAGCGTCATCATTCGAATAGCATAAGCAACAGACACTGAGTTTGCGTTAGCTGCTGATCATCATTCGCGACCGCGTCTTACGACAGCGTCACATTGTAACCCGCGTGCAAATATTATTATCTTTCTAGAGTTAAGTTAAATTAGCATACATACTGTAAAAATGACAGATAAATTTCTCTTCATAAAGTCATAGTTTTAACACCTTTTCCTCTTCGCATAACAAAAGTCTATAGCTTTATTGTAAAATACAACAAAGTTTCAAGTGCGCCTTATTTAATTTTAGTGGTAACATCAGTGATATGTCCTGTTCCCGACTATCCACAAAACGGCAAGGCAGTTTACACTACTTTCTCATATAATTCTGTGGTGAGTTACGAATGCCGTTACGGTTTCATCTTAATAGGTGACAGTTCTAGACGTTGCGGTGCGGATAGAAAATGGAGTGGAACCCTGCCCATTTGCAAAGGTAAAGTTTTCTTATTATAATATAACTAGTATTATCTCTGAAAGCATTTAATTTAATTATTTTCTGCAGAGGTTAACTGTGGCCATCCGGGTGTATTATATAACGGTTGGCTGGAAAACATAGAAGCTGGAACTGGTCTTGGAGCCAGCATAATTTTTCGGTGCCATCCAGAAATGCTTATGGTAGGTCCGTCATCCGCATCTTGCTTAGCTGAAGGCCGTTGGAATTATCCAATACCAGAATGTCTCGCCCCGTGTATTGTTCCTACAATATCTCAAGGCCAAGTAATTCCAATAGAACTTGAAATTGATGTAAATGCGACGACGGTTATGACTCCACCTATGATAACAAGTGTTGGAAAAGTTAGGCATGGCACGGCTCTAGAAGTAGCTTGTAATGAGCATTACGAATTTCCCTCATCTTCGCTAGGACCACCCACTTGTAACAATGGTACTTGGAGTGTAATTCCACGTTGTATTCCAGCAAGATGTAAACATTTGCCCAGAACACCTAAGAATAGCATGGTGTTAGCTCCAAAAATTGACCACGGCATGAAAGCGCGATTTAAATGTAAAGATGGTTATATCCTTACAGGACCTAATGGAAAGCCAGTAACCAATAACAATGACTACGTACTCACCTGTTCTTTTGGTAATTGGACTGGTGATTCTCCGCAATGCCAAGAAGTATACTGTGGCTATCCTGGGGCGATACCCAACGGCAAAGTTCTATTAGTAGGAAATATGGGACTTTACGATTATCGGCCCTACGTGAAAAAGGTAATACTTTAACAAGACGTTCAATATTCTATTCTCAAAATATTTTAGATTGCCAACAACAAACAAATAATGTATGATTGTGACAAAGGCTATGTTTTGGAAGAAGGTCCTCAAGGTGCAACTTGTGTTGGAGGAAACTGGCGACCACGTGCTCTTCCAAAATGCCTTCCAGGACAACATCCCAGGCTGCGTTGGAATCGGAGAAGGCGATCTATTCAAATGAGATACTTACGGTCCAAATATTTAGTGAATGAAAAGAGAGAATTGCAAAAGTGGATAGAGGAAAACGTAAAAGAAGGCGAAAATATGGAAATAGCAATCATCGAAATAGCAGAAGTATATATCGAACCAGAAGTGAGCCTACTGATATTGAAATAGCTTATTCACAGTATTATGAAAAAATAAAGGAAAAGTATCAAAATTACGTTAAAAATCTTCTTGGTTATAATCGCGTAAGAAATGAAGCTTCGAACCATTTCACAGATGGTGTAAAGAATCCAATAAAGAAGTTACAAGTACAAGATGGACGTTGGTATAACTCGCCCCTGAACTCTGATATTCTTTCAAGATACCGTGCCACACATAAGGCACGCATTATAAGCAATAATTTCATGGGAGAAGAATCTAGTGAATATAATGAATATCTTAAGGATGCCCTGGATCATCCTCATAATAAAACAATACATATAAAAATGTTAAAATTTAACAAAGACCATGCGGTAAATGAATATAGTAAAGGAGACAAAGAAGGGAAACGTACCAGCACTTAACAAAAACTTATTTCACGATAAATCAAGCTTTAAGCATGAAAAATATTTGTGTGATGGGATAAAGGATTTAATTGGATCTCATAATGGCAGTGAATCCAATCCAAAGAATCTTACAAGTCTAATAGAACATTTAAAGTCTCAAATAGTACGCCGCAAAAGAACTACATTAGAAGAATCAGAGGAGAATAATAACAGTTCGTCAATAGATATTGTTACTGAGATCTTCCCAGACCAAGATGCAACGGAAGAGAGGCGTGGTAAACCAAGGAGCTTTTGCGAAGAGCTTCATATTGATGATGTTGCAAACGTTACGGTCATTCGAAAGGGTAAGGCTGCTGGTAGAAATAGCGCAGGAGTAATTATTCATATTGCGTGTAATCACGGCTACAAACTTAATGCAAGAAACCCCAATGCAACTGCTAGATGCGTCCGAGGAATATGGAAACCTCAAAAACCAGCATGTTTGTCAGGTAATATTAAAATTTTAAATCAATTCCTCTAATATGTCACTGTATCGACTAAGAAAAGAGTTCATTTTATTCAAGCTCCTTGTTCTGTTCCATCAACTGAACACGGGAAATATTTTGAAGTATCACCCGATCCAATGATAAGTGGTACAAAGCCAAAATATCGCCTACTCACGCCCTATGAAGAAATTGGAAATGGACAAATAATGTCATTTCAATGTGAAGAGGGTTATACAGTACAAGTAAGTTAAATTTTTAATAATTATATAAATACCTTAACTACTATATACTGTTGCGACTTAGAGCCTAGTTACAATGATGTAATGAAAGTAACTCGATCGTTTATACCAACATTTCAAATATGTTTACTTTCAGACGGTAGACGGACAGAACAACAGACGGTCGGACAGACAGAAGAACAGACGGACAGGCGGAGGGACGAACAGACGGACATGCAAAATTTAAAATACCTTTGAATATTATGCGTGGGTCTCCAAGCCATTTTGCACTACCCTCATTATTTCTATGCGTTAAAATCAGAATGACAAACTTGTCGTAGACATTTTCCGGAACTCAGCATTTCACGAAAAGTCTATACACTTCATGGAAAGTAGGCAAATAATGTAACGGTTTTAACTTAGCCCCTTTTTACATTTGTGTCTGAAATTTTTAGTCATTTCATCAAATGCTAAAAGATTTTACGCCGATACTGTAATACCACCCTATATAACCAAATACTAGAAGTGGGAGATGCGTGGTGGAGGGGGAGGTCGCAACCAAGCCGCGGCACGTGTATGCGCGTGTATGTGTGTATATGTGTGTGTTTGTGGGGGACGAGAGATCCTAAGCATCGAGGCATTGCCGTCTTTATGTTCCAGGCCATGATTTTGCTGTTTTTTTTACTTGCAGAAGTGCGAACCCGTACTACTCTAATACATTCAAAGTACGATTTTACTTTGCAAAATTATACGAAATCGCACTAGGTACTCTAATATATTCAAAGAATTTGATGTCACGGCCTGGAACATAAAGACGGCAATGACGCAGGACAAAACACTCGAGAACCATTCCCAAGCCATGAAGCAGAAATCTATATGTGTGCGTTCGGAGTCCGTTTTCTAAAATGTTATATATTGATACTTATGGAAAAGTGCTGAACATTATCCTTATATATGCCATAGAGCCTAAACTACTATCCATACAGGAAAGTAGTCTTCTAGTAATTTACAGCTTGATTCCTTATCTTCCCAAAGGCTACACTTCCTATACACCTTACTTAACAAAATAATAAAATAGTTTTGATTACAAAGTAACCTTACCATTTCACGCTTACTAACTCTCAACCGAATAATAATTGTATATGTTTATGTGCGGCCGGGGTCCGAATCTGTAGGCAGCTACATTCGATATCATCAGCCCACGCCATCCCATGACGGCACAGCGACATTACAATGATTACTCAGCTGAGAGTTTTTGTTTAGAAATCGTAGTCATTTTTCAGATAAATTTTTTTGTATAATTTGTTAGGAAAGGTATGTAAATTTTATTTCGGTTCGGTAGATAAGAAAGCAATGTTAAGATAATCGCAACACCATTTTTCTGTATGAATAGTAGTTTAGGGCTGAGAAACTATTCAAATCAAACTTTTGTCAGTTTTACATAAGAACACTGCAAATATTTTAGAATGTTAGGACTCCGTTGGGGCTTTCATGTGGTAGTCTGTTTCATGGCTTGTGAAGTATTCTCGAGGATTTTGCGAAAGCCAAAGCGGACCTTTGTGCTATAAAAAAACACATATCCATACACACAAATACTTATATGCGTTACTAGGCATTCATACAATCATTCACAAAATTATTTCTGCACAGAAGTTATGAGTTTGTAGCAGCTGCTGTACAGACATTTGTAATTTCAACGGATGTATATTTCCCAAAAAAAAAAAAACTTACCCATGCTTGTAAAGCTTGTATTTGCATATTTGCATATTTCTCACAAAATTTGTTGTGCCTCCAATTTTCTTCACAAAATTATTGGTACACATATAAAAAACTGTTATAAGTATGTCGCAGTTATCCTATAAGTAATGTTACACCTGCGGTAAAAAATTGTATGGATGGGAGGAGGGAAATCATAACTGTTTCCGATATAACGGGACTTAAATTATTTGGTGACGTTTTTATAGATTACCCTGTAAATTCCGAAGGTTACACCCTATGATGATGATTTAAATTTGTTACATTAATAATCGTTAGACCTTTGCAGTAATCTATACATTTCCCCCCTTGTCTTCTCTCCCTTCTTAATTCGTTTTTTTTTTATTTAACTACTATTTCTATCCAAAAACAATTCATCAACACCAATTTTTATACCCTAGATGAAATATATAGGGTATACTAAGTTTGTAACACCTCGAAATAATGATGGTAGAGCAAAATGGATTGAACACCTACGCATAATATTAAAAGATGTTTTGATTTTTGCATGTCCATCCGTCCGTCTATGCGCACAATAACTCGAGAACGTATATACATAGAGAGCGGAAATTTTGTACACTGACTTTAAAAAAAAAAGTAAAATTAGGTTCGAAAATGAGACAAGTCGGGCAATTCCTTCGTGGGGTTGCCATACAAAACTTTCGTTTTCCACTACATATTTGGAGACTACCTGAGAGCGCATCGATAATGTACCAAATCGGGCAGTAGTTACGCTATACAGACACCAGGCCACCCGTTTTAGCCACCGTTGCTAGGTGGTTTGAGTCCATACTAAATGTGGATTTGTGCCTTGGCAGTACGGGTTTATGTCTGTAATGTTGGAGATACGAGACCACTTTGGGGGTACGCGACCAATTTTAGCACTCTCCAGCATAGGGAAGTAGCATAGGATTTCGATTTTGTTTCGGAAGTTCGCTTATTTTTCATCTCGAGTCTTGCGGATACGAGACCACTTTGGGGTTACGAGACCACTTTAAGCACTCTCCAGCATAGGGAAATATCATAGGATTTCGATTTTGTTTCTGGAGTTCGCTTATTTTTCATCTCAGACTCGTAGCCTCTCAGTTGACATCAACATTTTTCAACTCGAAATTTGGAGATACGAGATCACCTCACCCACAGATGGCACCACCGTCGCTAGGTGGCTTGAGTCCATAATGTGGGTTTGTGTTTTGATGGTACTGGTTTATGCGTTGAATGAACCATTGGCTCTTGACTGTACTGGATCCACCATCGGCTTTTGACTGTACTGGATTATGTCTTGGATGCACCATAAGACTGCATTTGCCGATACTAGCAGCATGCCTTGGTTTTGCTGTCTTCTTTTATTAGATTGGAAGTTTTAGATATCAGCATGACCTCGTGATGTCGCCTTGGTTCAGCTGTTTTCTTGCTTGAAGATTTCTTAGCTGGAGAAGTTGTAGATATATTTCTTTCCTGAGAAGATGTAGATATCAGCATGACGTCACCTTGGTTGTGCTGTTTTCTTACTTGAAGATTTCTTAGCAAGGAAATTGTAGATATCAGGATGACGTTGCATTGATTTTGCTAGTCGGTAATAGCAGCATGCGTTGGTTTTGCTGTTTTCTTTTATTAGAGTGGAAGTTTTAGATATCAGCATGATCTCGTGATGGAGCCTTGGTTCTGCTGTTTTCTTGCTTGAAGATTTCTTAGCTGGAGAAGTTGTAGATATCTTCGTGACGTCACCCCGGTTTTGCTGTTTCCTTACTTCAGAGTAAGGTTACCTAGCGGCATTAGCCGGAACTACCAGCATGCCTTGGTTTTGCTATTTTCTGCAAATTATTATTATTATTATTGGCTTTAGGGGGTATGTATCTTTCGAGTGCAAACTCCATTTCTTGAGTAAGGTTCCGTAGTGACATTAGCCGGTACTACATATATTGTTGGGGATACGAGATCACTTTGGGGATACGAGATCATTTTCAGCACTCTCCAAAATAGGGAAATGGCATGGGCTTACGATATTGTTTCTGGAGTTCACCTAGAGAGATCGTAGCTCTAAACATTTGTGAAATGGTGGGAAGCTTTATTAGTAGAGATTGGTGGTTAAGTTTGATCTGGTCTTGGAGGCTACAATTATACCTTGAAGTGCCCTTTCCTGTGTCTAGGTACTCGAGGTTGGCTGAGAGCTTTAGTGGCAATATTTGATACTATGATTAAGATTGCGGCTTAAGTAATGATGCGAAATACACTATGCGAATTTATACCGGCGGCTGTATACCTGTCAGCTTGAGTTTGATGTTAGTGATTTAGTTTAGTGTGAGTGCCTGTGGTATGTTGGGCTGGGCTACTCGGTGAATGAGGAAACGATACCTAAGGAGTGGGTGGATGTGTGCAACTGGGTATGTATAAGGGACGCTACCGTAAAAGATTTGATACCTTCATTGTGCTAGCGGGAAGCCCTAAAGATGGGAAGGATTGAAGCAGAAGCTCAACTTGAAGAAACCTTTAAGCCAATCACTAAACCCCTAAAAGAGTTTGTTAGAAGAGTGCAAGATGACGTGAATTTGGAACAAATCTATAATGATCATGTGAATACAGACATGATGTTTGTTAAATTTCGAAGAGCCTGTGCTACATGTTGGAAGGATGAATATGGTTTCTTGATGGACAGCTCATTAAACGGACGCTACCGTAAAGGATTTGATACCTTCATTGTACTATAAACAGATGAAACATGTAAAATATTCATAAGTCGAAGTTGTAACTCAGCACAACGAACCCTGTGGACCTGCTGAGTAGATTAAAGCTGATCACCTGTTATCAGAGATGTTTGAAAAGCTGTTAAGCTGTTATCAGAGCTGTTCGAAAGCTGTTAAGCTGTTATCAGACCTGTTTTAATAGCTGTTAAGCTGTTATGAGAGCTATTTGGAAAGATGTTAAGCTGTTACCAGAGCTGTTTGGAAAGCTGTTTACCTGTTATCAGAGCTGTTCAAAAGCTGTTAAGCTGTTATCAGAGCTGTTTGAAAAGCAGTTATCAGTGCTGTTTGAAAACTGTTAAACTATTATCAAAGCTGTTAAGCTGTTATAAGAGCTGCTTTAAAAGCTGTTAAGCTGTTATCAGAGCAATTTAAAAGCTGTGAAGCTGTTATCAGAGCTGTTTTAAAAGCTGTTAAGCTGTTATCAGAGCTGTTAAAAAGCTGTTAAGCTGTTATCAGAGCTGTTTTAATAGCTTTTAAGCTGTTATCAGAGCTGTTTGAAAAGCTGTTAAGCTGTTATCAGAGGTGTTTGGAAAGATGTTAAGCTATTACTAGAGCTTTTTGGAAAGCTGGTTACCTGTTATCAGAGCTGTTCAAAACCTGTTAAGCTATTATCAGAGCTGTTTAAAAAGCTGTTATCAGAGCTGTTTGGAAAGCTGTTAAGCTGTTATCAGAGCTGTTTGGAAAGCTGTTAACCTGTTATCAGATCTGTCAAGGAGTTCAGGGTCCAGCTGGTGAACAAGAAGGGCGGGATATTGGATGTAATTTAACGATAAACGGAGACTAAGATCTAAACTCAAAGTGTATAAAACGACTTGGTGAACCCCATGAAAATGATGATACTACTAACAAAGACTATGTTGACAAGAAAATTAAAATAAGTGTTGAAGAAATAAAACAACTATTATTATAGAGGTGACAAATTTAATGCTATATATCAATGATGAAATCGCGAAGATTCAGAACTATCTCTTTACTTCAGTAATAAATAATCACGTAGTGAAATTCTTAAAGAAGAGTTGAGATAAGGCTTACGTTAAATGGCTCAGATTTTCACCAAAACACCTTGAATTAATAAAAAAATGTTTTATAATTTCTTGAAAAAACATTTAACAATTTAAAATAAATTTAAAATTATAATAATTTATGCATGTAGTTATAATGCTAATTAGTTTAATAAATAAAACTAAAACTATAATACATTTATTATTTGCACTAGACTTAGAATCTCTCTGCAGTTGCCACTTGTTGATATGATGAAATGGAGTAATGTCCCCATGGTAGAGTATCCGTCGTTCCGCTCATAATATGTCGCTTATTATCATAGGGACTCATTGCGATCTTCTTTTGACTGACGCTATGTTTATGGGATCGTATGGAGCTCGGATTAGGAGTAAATATTCGCTTGTTATTCAAGCATTCGACGTAGTCTTCGAAATTGATATGCTTCTCGACTACATTAGTCTTTACCCCTTTTGCTTTTTTATAGTTTTATCATCGTTTATAAGCAGACTGTACATTTTTGAGCGCAAATTCGCTCATGAATTTCCCATTAAGCTCATCCTTCATTAGACCAGGAATCTTTTTATTCATGAGCGGTAAATTGAACTGGTTATCTCCTGGGTAATCACTTGTATCAAATTTGTTTATATTTTCAACCATAAACTCATATGCATTTTTCTCTTCAAGTTCATATATTAGAGAATCTGTATCTGTACACATGACTTTACATTTATCTCCAAATTGACGCCGCATAAAACTGTAATAGAAATCGTAGAGGCATATCTTAGAAATTTCCATAACTGACATTACAATCTAAAGAGGCTTATTGAAAAAGATTTTGAGTCGCCTTAATTCCACAGCAACTAAATTCTCATCAAATATCGTTGCACTGTAGAAGTTGGGTGCCGCAATCCGAGTTTTAGCACCATAGCGACCTTCCTATGTTACTCAAAGCTTGATATCGCTATATTTGCGTACATTTTCCATGGTCTTACCAAAGCTGCATTATTCATCTTCTTATAGCTGTCCTTCTCATGATCGCTTCTAACCTGCATCCATTTGGTAGTATTTAAGTCAATATATAAGCCAAGCTGATTGGTTGAATTGAAGAACCCGGTGCACTTTTTTCAGGATGAGTCCACGTGCTAAGCATTGCTTCAAATTTCGGTAGTGTATAATATATTTAGTTTTTGGATGTAATGTTGTCTACAGCTTTTCTAATTTTGCTCCAGGTGGTAGTAGTTACGCTATGCCAGTTTTGGACCATTTTTCCATACAAAAAGTGTCCGGAAAATTTAAATTATTTTGCTGGCTCTGGACCGGGTTTTGGGCCACTGAGGGGGATTCCGTCATGGTCTACTTCACAGGGACTGCCTGGGGAATTCCTTTCCTACCGTCTGGCTGACCAGGAGATGACATCAACTGGTAAGCTGGCCGCCCCCGTAAGCTGTTCAAGCTCTTGTCTTAGCTGATTTTTTAATAAAATAATGTTGGATTTTTGCTGGAATCGAACCGAGAACGCTTGTTTTTGTAAAATCGGAAGCGCTCTACCATGTATGTAAGTGGGTATGTTGACTTGGATATGTCCGTCTTCAGGCCGATAATCAAATTCACATAGCCGAATAGTGTAAACAAAATCGCAGCCGAGTAATGTAAACAAAATCGAATAAGTATTATGTGTTTGCCTTTAAATCTTTAGGTTTAAACTTTTTATCCTCCAGCAGTAATGTTTTCTTTAAGTTGACTAGGTGACTAGATAAGAACGCGTTAATTTCATGTCCATAATTTCATCTTGTGTTGAGTATATGAAGGTAGCAGGGTTTTTTATAAATCAAGCAGTTGCGCTGTTATAAGATTTGATTGACACCTATATCTTAAAAATAATTCATATGAAGCTGATAAGAATATGATAATTTTACCTTCATATTATTGGGGCAGGTACATTGTTTACTTACCATTAACCCGAATCCGCCCAGTGTGACTATATGGTTACGCCAGACACAATGTAATTAAAAAAATTCCACTGCTTTTAAAACCGGTTTGATTCAGATGCACAAACCGGTTTTGCATTTCGAGGAACTTTACCTGCCGAGTGCATTATGCGGAATATTATTTCAAGGCGAGCTATTGCAAGGACGACATTAGTAACAGTGAAAAAAAATTAAAATTGCGAAATATGACAAAATTAGTGGATATGAAGTAGTAAGTATACAGCTATTTTATTTAATTGAGCTTATTTCTCTGTAAAAATGTGACAACATATTCCAAGAATAATGAATTTTAATTTAGTAAATAAATTTTTATAAAAATCGAAAATTTGTTTAAGAAATTCCTACTTTTATTTTAGGTGTGACCATATGGTCACACTGGGTGCATTCGTAGGATTCATTCGTATTACATGTAATTTGGTTTTTTTTTTAAAATAGAAAGTGTATAAACGGATTTTGCCGTTCATTGAAGGTCGTTTAATCACAAACCTTTCTTTTTTTGTTATGTATTTTTTTCAACCACAAAAAATTGACATTAGTTGAGGCACTCGACTATCTGGAAGAGTGCATGTCGGACGAGGAGGAACTATCCAAAATAGACATACAGCCTCCTGAGTTGGAAGTAGGTACTTTGAGTGGGGAAGACGATGCCGACGGAGATTCGGCAGGAATTGCGGACAATATTTGCAGTAAGCAATTGAAAGGTAACTGCGCAATTGTTACTAATCGACGACGTTTAGCGACAGTAGACGATGACGATAGCGATTTAGAGGACTCGTTAGTAATGAGTGAACCACTATTGGAGAAACTTTTTCGTAATTCGCCGTATTTATCGAAGAATGCACACGAACAAGGTTTTGACGAACAGTTATACCAGCAACCATCAACAACATCCTCGACACATTTCATGCACTTGCGACGAGTTCAGCCATCAGGGATAAATTGCGCAATTCCAAAAGCCACTAAAGATACCGTTTTCAAATGGAGGAAGGATACAGCTGCAGCCATGATCCCAATTTTTCCACCACCGAACTACGAAAATTGCAAAGATCTGCATCCACATGAGCAATTTGAAAAATTTTTTGATGATGACCTGGTACGGCACATTTGCGAGGAGTCTGCGAAATACGCTATATTTCTCGGCAAGCCAAACCCAAACATTACTGCTCAGGAGATCCGCTGTTTTATCGGTATTCTGATAATAAGTGGCTATAACACTCTTGCCAGTATGCGTTCATATTGGAGTACTGATGACGATATCCGGAATGATTGTATCATGAAAGTTATGCGGCACAATCGCTTTTTGGAGATTCATAAATATCTTCACTTCGAGGATTCCAACAAAACGGTGAATAATGGAGACAAAATGTGGAAGTTGTGACCAATTATAGATCACCTAAAGGTTAATATTATTAAACATTTCCACCCGGAGCAAAACCTATCGTATGATGAGATTATGATAGCATATTTCGGGCGTCATTGTTGCAAACAATTTATTAGAGGCAAGCCTTTGCGTTTCGGGTACAAAGTTTGGTCACTATGTACTCCTGATGGCTATCTAGTAAATTTGAGATTTATCAAGGAAAAAATCCTAGAGCAGAGACTATATATGAGCAACGGTTTGGGAAATGTGCAGCTCCTCTCATCAATATGATTGATGATTTCCCACCTGAGATGCAACAGCTTCCGCTTTCTTTTTATTTTGACAATTTGTTCACTGGACTGCCGCTACTACTTTATTTGAAATCACGTGGTTATCATGGGACAGGTACAATTCGTGAAAATCGAATCCCGAAAAATTGTCCTATTATGGCCAAAAAGAACAAAAAGCAGAATCGCGGCTACATGACATCCAGAAAAACAAAAAAAAATGGAATCATCGTGACGTCTTAGAAAGACAACGATGCTGTCAATATTGCCTCGACTGCGTTTGGCGTTAATCCAGTTTCGAGTACTCAGCGATATTCAAGAGAGCAATCTAAACGAATTCAAGTGTTGCGCCCTTACGTAATCGCCGAATATAATAAGAACATGTGCGGGGTCGATCGGTTGGACCAAAACATCAGCCTGTATCGTATTGCGATCCGAGGGAAAAAATGGTGGAGTTGATTGATGCGTGCATTCACCGCACGGCTCATCCTGAAATGCCTCAATTAGAGTTTCGTCGACAAATTGCTGTTTACTATTGTAAACATTATGGAGAAAGTCCAAAGCATCCCGGCCCCACACGAAAGCGAAAGTCGCTTAAATCATCAGCTGGAATTCTGTGCAAATCGGTTGGACGAATGGAATGCTCGAAATGTGACGTTGGAATTTGCTTGAGCTGTTTCAAGCAATATCATACTGCGAAACCAATCTAATAAAAAATACAATGTATACAAGTTTATTCAAATTAGAATACACAAGAAAAACAAAATAAATTTTTTCATAACACAGTCCTTGTAAGTATTATTTTAAAAAAACTCTAGTTAACACCTAGTGACATAGGTATATAAATATTATGTATTGAATTCCAAACTTCATAAAGTTAAGTTATATACAAAAAAAATAGCAAAAGGAGCAAATCAGCGTTTTATTAATTTAATCCGAAAAATCCTGCAGAAAACGATTTCTCATATATAATTCCCATATAGCCCAGAGTGACCATATGGTCACAGCACCATGCGGGGAAGTACGCAGGGGGGGGGGGGAAATTTCAAAACCACCTTTTTGTCCTTCGGAGAGGTTTAGAAATGTACCTTTAAAGTTTTATTTCGGAATTCAAAAAGAAAAGTTATGGGCGGATTCGTGTTAAGTTGAGAGTGCGTTAAATCAAAAGCTTTGATAGAAGAACACTGTGTTATGATTAATGTGGTATGATATGTGGCCTGAGGTGAGTAGTGGAAGTTGTATGGGAGCTATGAATAAGCAGTAAAATCCTAATCAGCAATCTCGCTGAATATTTATCTCCTCTAAAGTATCACCCGAATGGTGGAGTATGAAGGAAGAAATAGTTGATAATTCCCCACAAGTCCATAGTAAAGAGGGTGGTGGGGGTTTGAGAGTAGGTACTGTAAGATATGTATTAAGTTAAAAGTTTTGATGGATGGTATTTGGTGTTTATCTCCTCGAAATGGTGTTGTATGAATATCAGGAAGGTCGAAAAAAAAAAGTAAAAAGTTGACAATGCTTCAAATTCAATAGTGAAGACCGCGATGTTGAGAGTGGATATTTGGAATGATATAATTCTAGTAGGATATGGAAGTATTATTTATTCATCTTTCAATCTTACCAAGAAATTAGGTTGGGAGTGGATTAAATTAAAAGTTTTGGTGCAAGAAGGTGGAGTTATTATATTACTATAGTATAATATGTTGTAGTATAAAAAATTATAAAGTTTAATAATAATTATAATAGAAAATTCTTGAATTTTCAACTATAAGGTAATACAAGCTGAGTCTTCCTCTGTCAATCTATTTCTTGTCTTTGAAAGTATGTACATGATTAAGTATAGGAAAAAGACTTTTACAAGAATAAGTGGAAGAGAAAATGGTTAACAATGCGATTTCTAATATTTTTACAGAAGCAAATGCCTCTGGCATACTATTCCACACTTCTAATATTAAGTTTTCAATTCGGCATTCTGACTCTCCATCCTGTGACAATCGATTATATTCCAATATCGATATTTTTTCGCATATTCACAAATTTTTATGTCCCAATAGGATTAGGTTGCAATTCTACCATCCGCATTTCTAAAATTTCTAATTTTATCCAATTAATGAGGTTGTTATCGAAATCCTGTATATCGAGTAAGTCCGGATAATTTACAATTTTCATTTCTTTTACAATCTTTAAATCTGTTTGAAAATTGTTCTTTAATAGATTTAAAACTTTTGAAAATTCGTAATTAAAATTCCATTTAGTTTTTTTTGAAACTTGTTGATTTATCGAAAGTTATTATGTTCTCCAGATGCAAAAATATCTAATTTTATTTATTTCAAACCCCTTTACCAATCCAAACATAACATCAATTGTTTTTCCTCGTCCTTGCTACTGTTTATTAAGAACGTTGAAATGTAATGTTATGTTGGTAAAAAACATTAATTTGGTTAACCATTCTGTATCATACAATTCTTTAAAACGATCCCTGCCGAATTCATGTAAAAGAAAGTCGAATTTTTTCCAAGTAATTCACAAATCGTTCTAAGGATATCGGATGATTTAATATCAGTTGATTCATCGAGGCATATTGAAATAAAATCACAGCTATTACCATCGTTGTAAAGTTGATCAGAAAAATTAGCACTTATTTTTAAAATTCCATCTTTAAGGGTATATTGGCTTAGCTGCACTTCTCATATCCTTTGAATAATCTTTTCTTTATTATTAAAATCTTGAAACAAACTGTCGGCCGCTTTTAGCATAACCCTTTTTATAAACTCTCCATCAGAAAATGGTTTTGATTGCTTGGCAATCAAATAAGGAATTACAAAACTAGCTTCCGTAACATTGCTGGTGGTTTTTACAAATTTTGAAAATAAATTCGATTGATTTTCAGCTATCTTTAACCGTTGAGAAATTAGTTCTTTTCTTTCGTCAATATGTTTTTCGGCAATTTCTTTATGATTCGTTTCAAAATGTCGACACACAATGATTTCAGAGCACAGGCCACACCAACTTTTATCTCCATGTTTAAGAAAGCCGTAATCAGCAGTCCAAAAGGGTAAAAAGCTTCGAATATCTTGTAGTTTTTGTTTTTTGGTACCATTTTAATTCAGCAAAAAAAAAATTTATTTAAAGTTAAACGCAAATTTTATTGAACTGCACTAGTCAAACTAAAAACTCATTGAATAATATACTAGAATTATAACACAACCATACACATACATATTTATGTACCATTGACCTCGACCAGAGGATGGAAAGGCCCGTAAACCTAGGAGTATAATACAAGCCATGAAATCACTGAAGGCACCGACACATTAAAAGGCCTTAACGTGCCGAGTACAGCATGCAGTAAGATCTCAGTCTCACTGATTTTGTATACTCGTCATGGAGTAAAAGCTAAAATTTCATCTTAAACAGGTCCTAAAGCCAAAAACTGTCGCTCCCACAGCAAAATGAAGTTAAAGCAAATTGCAGCCAAATATGTTTTCTTTATAATAGTTTAAAAAAATAGCATGTAGAACAAATTTATGGATATTATAGCGTTTCAACAAAATATAAGCAACTTTTATATGAAAAACTCCTGCAGTAAGACAAGGCAAGAAGACTATGGATGTTGCCCGCTGCTCGCTTTTTTCGACGATGTTCATGGCTTGTATATTCCGGTGGTTACGAGAGGCCTCAATGTTTTCTTACTGGAAACTTTTCCTTCGAATTTTTATGCATTGGTCGAGGCCGACAGCAATGCCTCGCTCCAATATGAAATCATTGTTACCTCGACCCGATGATGAAGGGAGAGGCAAACTTGTTTCTTAGAATTTATACGCACTTTTGGAGGCCCGCAATTGCACACATTGTATCTGAAAATAACTCCAGTCGACGACCACACTGAAAAAAAATTCTGCCGAAACATTTTCTGTAAATTTCTGAAAAAAAAAGCAAAAAATTCTTATTGCTTCTCTATGCGTCTACGCTCATAAAGGTGTTCTGGGCCTCTAAAAATGCATAGAAATTCAAGGAAAAAATTTCCAGTGAATTTTTAGAAAAACTTGCGACATTTCCTTCATCGGGTCGAGGCAACCAACATTTTATATTGGAGCGAGGCACTGCTGGCTTACCCTTTGGATACGTCATCTGGTGCTAGTCGAGGAAACGTCGAGGCATCGTCAATAGAAAAGTGTTGCATATTTTTGTTCTATTTGCCCAGTCTTTGTGTATTATTAGCATTTTATGTCAGTGGTACCTATGTACAAAATGATGCAAAGGCAACTAAATAAAAAAAATTGAGATCTAAATTCAAAGCCGTTGATAAAAATTATTGGGTCCATTTTTTTTTTAAAAAAGCAAAAACTATTTAAAAATAAGAAATATTTTTATCTTTATTTTTTTAAGGCTTAGTGTGCCGGAAAAATTTTCTCGCATGCCATACCTGTTTATATTGGATTTAAGAATATCAAGAGCTTCGCTTTAAAATGACCTATCACAATCTGTATTGGAAATGTAACCCTTTCTGCATTTTTTGCACTTTTTCTTAAGCATATCCAGCGAAAAAGTTCAATAGATGCTACAAAGTATAGGCAATTATCTTTCGGGAATGAGCTTTTTATGCCATTTGTAACGTTCAGAATTTACAGGGTCATCTATACAAACAACACCACAACACCAAATATTTCTAAGTCCGGCACCCCTTTATGATCCCCCTTCTCCTTAATTTTTTTACCTTCATGTGTAACACTATACATATGGGTCATCCAGCATAATTTTGACATACTTATAAAGCTGTGTAAATGGTTTTATATAGGTACACAAATAATTTTGTGAACAAAATTGGAGATACACAAAATTTTGTAAGAAATATTTTTGTTCTATTTATTTGTTGAAGAATAAATTTTGATAAGTTTTTGTACTGAGCCATGTAAATAAAAGCTTTACAAGCATGGATAAGCTTTATTAATTTTTTATTTTTTTTTTTACACATACATCCGTTAAAAATTGCAGATATCTGATATGTACAGCTACAAGCTCACTACTACAGAAATAATTTTATGAATAATAGTAACTCAAGCTTATTAAAATAGATATCCTTACCAAATCTATACAAGTAATTACCACCAAATACAATGAAAAAAATATGAAAAATAATGTTTAATATTCACTTGTCATACCATACTTTTAAACTTTTATCATAATCTGCAGAGCGGCTGCGAAATTTCTAATCACTCCAAATTCATTATATAGACGATGACGGTACGAAAAGTGAGCTATCAAGGTCAGGAAATTTATGTTTGCAGATGCCGCTTTACAAATTTAGCCTGAGCAAAATTTTGTAATTTTTCCATTTTAGTTAGTTACCATTATGAAATGAAACTGAATACCTTTAGCTGTGCAATATGAGGTTATTAATTGTTGTGAGTTTTCATGGTGAAGGTTTTCTTCAAGTTCCTTGAGCTGGTTCTTTTCTCCTGTAAAGTTAGTGGCATTGTCGCAGTACGAGTTGCTGCAATTTCCTCTTCTTCCAACGAAACGTGTAAGGCATCCTACAAATGCTGCTGTGATCAGATCACTTGCAACTTCGAAGTGTACTGCCTTTGTTGCAAGGCAGAAAAAGACTGCAATATATGCCTTCTGAGGACGTTTTCCTCTCAGATTAAAATGAATCCAAATAGGTCCTAAGAAGTCTACTCCAGCATTTGTAAAAGGTCGTGCTGCTTGTAAGTTGATTGAGGAGTTTTGGTTCGGCCTTGGCGCATCGGATGCATTTCCAGACTATTGATCGAACGATAGTTTTACCCTTGATGGGTCAATATGTTTAGCGCGTTGGAGCCAGGAATGTCTGTGGTGCACAATGTAGATTGCTTTCATGAAGATGTGTCATCAATAGCTAATAAAGGTGAATGCGTATGGAAGTAGTATTGGATGTTTTGCGTTTCAGGGTAAATTATCTGCTTCCAATCGTCCTCCTACTCTGATGAAGCCTTGGTTGTCTATGACCGGAGACAAGTCGCTCATAGGACTGCTGTGATGGACATACCCAGTACGATGTAATTGTGATAATTCTTCCCTGAATTCCCTTTGTTGAATTGATTTGATGATGATTGTGGTAGCCTCGTCGAGTTCGTTTGTTGTTAATTGCTGGTTTCTGTTGCGACAGTAACAGGTCGACAATTTCGTGTGAATCTCAAAACATAACCAACAATTCGTTGCCATCAACTGAAGTTATTCTGATGTTTAATGGTGTTTACAAAGTGCGAATCTTTACTAAATACTGTTAGAATAGTTTTCGGGCGCCTCTTTTCCAGGTCCATGCTTAATTTGATGTACTCTGGAGGGCGGTGGTTTTCTGTGCCATGAAGCAATAGAGGACTATAAAAGCAAATGTTCTTAGAAGCTAGTTTTTCTGTATGTACTCCCCGCGATATAAGGTCTGCCGGATTCTGTTTTGAGCTTACACGCCTTCATTGGTCTGGCGATGATATTTCTTGAATAGACACGATCCGTTGGCGATGAATGTATGATATAATGCTGGATCCGAATTGATTTAGTCCAATGTGATTTTTGAATCAGTCCAGTAATAGAATTGGAGGTCCTTCAAGTTTAGATCGGATCTGACTCGGCTAGCTTGTTCTGCAGTCCGTTTTGCTCCGCACAACTCTAGTCGTGGAAGAGTGTATGGATTGGCTGGAGCTACTCTTGATTTAAAGTATAGGAGTCACATGATTGCAACTCCTTCATGGTTTATGGAACATAAATATATTGCAGAACCATAGGCTTTCTCAGATGCGTCAGCGAAGGCATGCAGTTGTACTGATACTGGAACTGTTGCAGAAAACATATGTCTTGGAAATTTGATCCTGGCGAGTAATGGCAGTTCTTGATGAAAGTTTGGCCAAAATGTGTTCAGTTCCATAGGGAGCGCTGCGTCTCAGTCAAGTTTAAGATGCCATAGGGTTTCTTTGCAGAATCGATCGCAGGGCTTAAAATGCCCAGCGGATCGAACAAATGTGCAGTATCCGATAAAACAGTTCTCTTTGTTACCCTACTACGTTCAGTGTACAATGTTTTGATGCAAAATTGATCTGAGTAAGGTATCCATGTCAGGCCCAATGTTTTTATGCTTTGTTCGGACTCATAAATGTCGAATTGCAGAACCTTATCTTCTCTTGAGAAAGATTTCAATAATTGGGGATGATTGGCGCACCATTTCCTTAGATTGAATCCGCCACTCGTAGGAGCTTCTTGCAACTGTTTCCGTAATTGTAATGCTTCAACCAAACTATTTGCCAGAATTTTTCTACTTGATATCTGTAGAAATGCCACAAGTTAAAGTTTATTGTGATGACTGGGGTTTTTTTCCTGTAGCTACCCAACCAAAACATTGTTCTGTAAAATAAGTCACTTCCAAGTCTTATTTGACCAACCGAAAGAAATTGATGATAAAAGTCGGCGCCGATGACCAGATCTATCTTGCCTGGACAGTTGAAGCTTGGGTCCGCTAATTATATGTTGCGAGAAATAGACCAGGATTCCGTTTCTATTTCGTAAGTTGGCTGTGCGGAAGTTAGTTCCGGAAGAACGAAGGCTTCGATTCGTGCTGTAAAGTTGTTGATCCATGATATCACTTGTACGATTATTTTATGTTGGGTGCGTTGCTTGATTTCTCTTATACCTTGTATGAGCATCGTTTCTGATGATTTTCGTAGACCAAGTTTATTTGACAAACGTTCTGTTATGAAGTTCAGTTGCGAACCTGAGTCAAGAATCGCTCTACATCGGATTGTTTCGCCCTTGCTATTTGGTATCATTATTACGGTTCCAAGCAGAACTTAATATCCCTAAAGTGTTTTCGCTCTTGCTGCCAAACTTGCTGTCAGCTCTTGGGAATTTGTTGTTGGTTGAACAATGATGCTCTTAACTGCATGATCGCAAGATCTCTTAGATTGAATTTGTTGATGAAGTAATGTATTGTGCTTCTCATTACATTTTAAGCACCGCCTTGCAGGAAAATGTGCTATTTGGTGGGAACTCTTCAGGCAATTTGTGCACACCCTTAATTGGTATGCCATCTTGCGACGTTCTATAGATGAAGATTTTAAAAACTTAGGACATGCAAATAATCCATGTTGCTTTTGACATGTTTTGCAAAGGGAAGAATTGGCTCTTGTGACCAGTACTGATGATTTGTTGATGAGTCTACCGTCTGCCTTCTGTGAGCCTTATGTCTCTAGAGCCTGGAACCGAAGTTCCAAGTACTTTTGGAACTCTTCTACTTCTTCTACTTGCTCATAAAAAACATGGGTTGACTTATCTACGTTTTTTAGAAGCACGATTATGGATATTGGGATACGATGTGACTTGCGTCTAGGCTTAAACAGATGTATCTAGCGCCTTGTGTCGGTTTTTTATTAATCATTGTATTTCCTTTTCTTGTTTTGTGTGTCTGAAAATATTTTCAATAGCTAAAGAGTTCAGATTTTTTATATTTCTAATTTTTAAACAATAAAATAAAGATTATATATTGGTCTTCTATGAAGAAACAGTTAACAAATCTAAATTCTAATTCTTTTTAATTAATTTGAAGGCAAAAATTTGATATATTCCTCAGTTTTTTCAACCGGTTCATTCGTTCAGTTCCATATTTTTACAACACGTGTTGCAAAGTCAGCAGTGTCATTAATATACATTTATATATTGTTGCGAGAGTGGTTTTAGTTCTCTTTATTTTACTAAAGTATCAACTTTTATAAATTCACAAAAAATTAATTCCCAGTTTTACAAAGCATTTGTCATCTACAAAGATAATAACAGTTACAATTTGCTTATTAAAGTACACAAATGCTGTTCCATGTTTATCCCACACTTTTCGTCAGCTTCAAGTAGTGCACACCTTGGGGGGGGGGGGGGGACTGAAGGCGGTCCAAAAAAGGGATCTAAAGTCGCGTCCTGAGACCTTCTGAGCACTTAAGAACTGTTTCTTTTAAAGACCTCGAATTTCAAGTTTTATGTACTAAAATCTCGGCATGTACCATAAAGCCACTGTTTTGTTTATCTTCAATTAATTTATCATAATTTCATACACAATAAAATCCATTTATTTATTCATTCACAACTCAAACCCACACAATTTCTGCTACTTTTACAAAACTTTAAAAATTCGCGGCGTACATTCTCCCTACTTGGAAATTTTAACGCAATTTCAATAAAATTTTTACTTCAATACATACATTACTATATTTAAAATATTTCTGATATAGGAAACATTCGAGTCCATATTTTGTTAAAATTTGCAATTTTTCTTAAATATGGAATCCAAAAAAAGTTAAATCTAATTTGGTCGTATGGGCGATGAGTAATAGCTGCTGAGGGTTTATTTCCTTAGATGTGTGATTTCTACCCATCCACTCAATCTCGCTTAATTTTGTAATTTTCTATGCTCATTCAAATATTAAAAGAAGTAAATTTCCTTTTTGACACATAATAAAAATTATACATTGTGGTGTGTAAAAACTTAAAAAATATACAAGTAAAAAAGCTAGAATTGGTCTAAGACCAATTCTTATGATACCCTAGAAGAATGCCAGTATGAAATTTCGTACTTTCACCCTTCTGTGCAAGTTTGATTTTTGAAGTGGTTTTTCGTATATATTTCTAGAACGGTTTGTCGGACAGAAAATATGATTATAACAAATTTTATAGGATTTCGTATTTCGCAAAAGTTTTTAGTACAATAAGAATGTCTTGCACTGATCGTTTTCACAGTATACGTAAAGAAACCTAAATTTTTATATGGTGGCAACACCAAGAAGGAGTTGCCCGATTTAGTCCATTTTTTAAACTTTATTTGCTAGTACAATGAAAAAATCACGCACCAAATTTCAGCTCTGTATATTGATGTGTTCTCAGGCAGCGTCCAAATTTATAGTGGAAAACGAAAGTTTTGTATGGCAACCCCACGAAGGAGTTGCCCGATTTGTCTCATTTTCGAACTTAATTTAACTTTTTTTTTTAAAGTCCGTGTACAAAATTTCAGCTCTCTAAGTATACGCGTTCTCGAGTTATCGTGTGCACAGACGGACGGACGAAGGAACGGACGGACAGACGGACGGACATGCAAAAATCAAAATAACTTGTAATATTATGGGTGGGTGTCCAATCCATTTTGCTCTACCATCATTATTTCGAGGTGTTACAAACGGAATGACAAACTTAGTATGCCCTATAGATTTCATCTAGGGTATAATATATAATTTCGGGGAAGCTTTTTTTCCTTTTCTGGAAAAAAAACTGTTAGTTGGAACATTTTTCCATACATAAAATAAATTGGCAAAAAAACATTTGTCAAACATATGTCAAGCATCTGATAGGATATTCATGTGAAAACAGTTTTTCAAATGTGTTTGAGCCGTGAAGGATTCCTACACAGTTCAGATTTGGTTGGTTTAAGAAGGCTTCCTAATTAAACCCAGAAGAACAAAACAACGCTTTCATTTAATAAAAACTTGATTCTAAATTCTTTTTACAAAGCTCGATATTTATATACAAATTTTAATATGACAAATATGCAGAATCAACAACTTTAATTTAACAAATTTAATTGACAACAAATTTCTTACGTGAAATTCGATCTCACGAAATTCTTATTTGTCTGCAGGTGTTGCTGATGCAGCAAAAGTACATGAAATTTACCTAATTAAATTGAATTTGTGCTGAATTTTTTTCTCTCTTTAATAAAAGTTATTGAGTTCTGAATTTGCTGATTGTTTTTTAATGTTTAATGCTTAAACAAAATGTTTAGTTTTAATCATGTATTTTCCGAGTAAAGTAACTTGCATAGCAGCATTATTCGTCGTACTTTTCTAAACGTTTGAGGAAAATTTGTGAAAAAGCAAATGGTGGAATAGAAAAATTTTAAATAGAAGATTAGTGTCTGTGATTTATTAAATGATCTAAAAATTGACAATCTTGCCGGTTTTCGAAATTTCGCAAGAATCTCTTCAAGTGGCTTCGAAATTCTAGTTAATAGAATTGAGCCAAAAATAAAAAATCGAAATACAAACTTGCAAAATAGTGTAAGTGTAGATGAATGACTGGCCATTGCTTTGAGGTTTTCTGCAATGGGTGATTCGTATTATTTTCTAATGTACTTGTTTAAAGTGTCAAAACAGTTGATTGCACAAATTGTTCCTGAAGTATTTGAGGTAATAATAGTTGTATTGCAATCATATGTATATGTCGGTAAGTATTAACATAGCAAAAAAACACTTTTACTTGTCTTTTGAGCTTGTTTTTCACGCCGGTACTGAATAAGCAATAAATTTCGCTTTTAGGTTACCTCACCAGCAGTCACTGATAACTCACTTCCAATTGATATAAAGGAATCATTACGTTTTAATTTGTCCTTGTTATCTTTACTCGATTTATCAAAAAAAAAAAAAAAAAAAAAAAAGACGGTGTGTAGAATACAGCTCTATTAATTTTATAATATTTATCTACTTCTCTATATACTATATATATAAACTTTATTATTAAAAAATTCCAAAAAATTCAGTACTTTCAGTTAGTTTCCAACAGTAGAAAACTGACTGAAAGTACTGAACAAACTTTAACAAACATCTAATGTTTTCCATTTCATTTGGATTAAATTGAAATTTTTTAAGAGTCCAAAACTGTTACATTTGCGTCCACACTCATCAAACATTGCACAAATGTTAGTCAAACATTTGGGAAATGTTTATTATGTGTGGACGCGCCTTTATGGAACCTTGATTTAAATACAAAAAATTTGAGATGTACTTGCACGAAACTGATAATATGCTGGTAAATTGCGGCCACTATCTACTTTTCGCCGATTTCCTTCCGCAGCATACTCAATAGTTCCCCCTTATTGAAAAAGTTATGAGATTATCTATGATCTACTAATATAAATTATAAACACAAGAACAACTTTATAATTAAATACTTAATTCCCAGTTGCTCGTTGCACAGCCGAAAAAGACTCAGCTACTAATTTTTCCAGTTTTCATCTTTACATTTCTCAACCTTAATTTTTTTTTCTAAAAATACATATCCATAATATATTTGACTGGAGTAAGGGTTATAAAATACTTAAAACTATCCCTTGGCATGTACGATGTATTTTTACCTGAATGAAAATACATGCCTTGGACAGAGGATCATAAAATGACTAAAAGAGTCGCGATTGTAAAGTACTTATCTTGAAGTGGAGGAGTTTAACAAGAATATCCTTGAGGAAGGGGGCTAATAAAATAATTATAAATTTTCCTTAAAATTACGTCGTTTGCTAGTTCGTCTTGAAATCAGTTCACATATGAAATTAAGTAGTTTGTTCTAAGCTCTTCTGTATGAAAATATGTACATTCTTTGCAGTTGCTATATTGCCTTTATCCTCCGCTCATGTCCTTGAGAATCTCCACAACTTCCGCCGTACCTACGAATAATGTGTTGAATATATTCGATAATCTTCTAAGTATAACTCCCATAAATACCCTATATCATGCTTTTAGTACTACCACATGACACATGCTTAGTATAATGTAGCTTCATCGCTCCTTGGTATAATCATTTTGGAATTGAAGTCATCGGAATCAGTTTTTAGTGTCTCTTTATACGCAACCAAAAACGGAATAATTTTGTAACGCATACTGTAGGAATAAACACATGATTTAAAGCATATTTTAGGATACATCAATAACTCTCACTATTCTTTCACTGAGTTTTTTCACATCATGCCTGTTAATCACCATTAGGAGAAATGAAGTTCATATTTAATTATTTTATATTTAAAGATTTTATTTTATTGGACTTTTTAACAATATATAGATTACATTTTATTTCTGACTAAATGGACCGACAGATGATCTTCTGCTTTTTCCAGTAGATGAAGCGATGAGTTTGATTTGGTTAAAACTCTGGACATAAGAGGTCGTTGGCGCACTTGGTGGACAGGCAAGAGGACCACAAAGTTGCGCGCCAATAATCAAGCTTCCAGAAGCGCGGAAATATGCATGTTTTTTTTTATATTATTAAGCCAAGCTCAGGGAATCACCTAAGGTTTTGCTTCCACCGTAGCTAGATGCTGGTTTGAGCCCATACTAATTGTGGTTTGTATCTTGGCTGTACTGGTTTATGCCTTGGATGCACCACTGGGTCTTGACTGTACTGTTTTATGTCTGGGATGCACCAATGAGTCTTGACTGGATTATGTCTTAGATGCAGCATTGAGTATGGACTGGCATTTGTCTTGCTTTATATCTTGGAGTGCACTGTTGGGAAATTTTCCTTGGTTTGGCTGTTTTATTTTAGGTGTTATATATATAAAACCTAGATTGGGATATATATATATAAACTTGATTTTTATTAAAAAATCCTGGAAGCCCTGCAATATTGCAAAGTCAGTAGCATTCCCAAAAAAGAAAACCCATGTACAAAAAAATCATGCTTAAAACATGGTTAGCTTATCTCTTAAATGGGCGAAGGAAATTGCATCAGCAATTTTCCTCACATACCATACATTTTATTCCCATAAAACGACTTGGGAAAAACCAAAGTTTGAGTTTACAACCCAAGTCGTTTTGCTTAAAAATAATATCATGCAAATAATTACCACGACAAATTTTGCCTTCAGCAAAATTTGTCAGTGGAAATAATAAAATTAAAAGAAAAAAAACGAAATCAAAAGGCAAATCGTACGTTCAGTACAATTTGCCGCGACAAAATTCAATATGTACTATGTACGTACATATGTACATACATATTGTGTAGAAAGCTTTCACGATAAAAAACGCGCGCCGCATAAATGCATTGTATGTATATGCGCGCCGCGATTCCTAGCGACGGGACGGTGGCTGTTGTTTTTAAAAAGTGTAAGATTATATTTTTGAAGCCACCGTCTGACGCGAATAATTCTGGACAAGATTGAACAAGTCCAGAATTAATAGAAATATTTTCTCAGGGTAAGAAAATGCAATTAAGCATTTTCGACCCTGAACAACGGCTCTTGATCACGATGAAAGTGATTAAGAGTTGAGTTGATTTTTAAACGTAAAAGCGGCGTGGTCTCAGGTCTCAAGAGTTGAGTTTTTTAAGAATTGAATTTTTTAAGAATTGAGTTTTTTAAGAATTGAGTTTTTAAGAATTGAGTTGATTTTTGTACTTGAAAGCGGGCGGGCTCGGTCTTTTGGTGAAGAAAAGTTTCGCTTAACAAAGGAAAAAGGTGTTGTAAAAAGTCTTTGATAAAGTAAAAGTTATGTTTAGAGAAGTATTTTTGAAAAACAGGAAAGAGTTGATACCTATAAGTTTTTGGAAAATAACCGCAGAAATTGTTCTTGAAGAGTTACGAGTGAATAAAAAAAAGAGGAAAAGAAAAACCGTCCAAGTGCAGTGCTTCATTTCAACAAAAAACAAAATAATAAAAACATCAAAGCAAGGAATAAGAGCTAGAAAATCGGAAAGCGAAAACTGTGAATACCCCCGTCAACCGTGAGTAGTGTATATAAAAATATATATATATATATATAACAAAATTGGCGCGACCGGTAGGATCAAGGAAGTTTGGTCAAGTTAAACGATCGTAAACGCTTGAAAAGCCTTGGTCCTACACGAATCTACGGGGAAACTGTGACACTAGCCAAGCTATAAGGCCACGTCATCCCCAACGCTCGGGGTAGATATCATCTGTAGGCGCCTCTGCTCCAGGCGAGCAAGCGTTCACCCCAGTGAGTGAGAAACGAAACACCAACAAGGGACTTTACCATAAGCTCTGTTGCAGCATCGTAAAGAAGGAAGACAACCGATATCTACACATCCACACAAGGTCCAACGGACCATGGAAAACCAACTCCAGAAGGAAGATACCATCGTTTCTGGGTTGGAGAGGATTTCGAAGAAGGCTTTAAGCTCCCATTTCAACCATATCTAGGGGAAATAAGTAGGCCTAGGGCCCCCCGGCAGCAAACAGAAACACCGGAAATAGAAACTTCGTTCCAGGATTGAAAGGGATCTCGAAGTCGGCAAAAGCTCCCCTTTCAATCTCAGCCAAGAGAATTAAGACGGCAGGAGCCCCCCTAGTAGCAAAAATATTCCAGAAGGGAATACTCCAAGAAAGTTAAAAACCCCCCGTTTTGGACAACGCGGAACGTATATGCAAGAGGAAAACTCTACACCTTCATCCGACGCGGAGCAATCCCCCACAACACCTCCGGGAAGGTACAGACAATGCCTCAGAAAACAACCCAACACAATCAAGTAGCCAGCACAACAAGCGGTTCCATTTTAACTGGTCCACCAGTTGTAAATAAAGAAAATCTAGATAAGTTTTTAGATAAGTTATTAGAGAATGCACGGGAATCCGATAAGCTTACTGTCACGCACTGCGATGCTCTTGACCACAGATTAAGTCACGGCAGAGAGCTGACGCTGACACAAATCGAAAAATTTCAAAAATATACAGAACGATTCAAACAGGAGCTTATCGAATTCGCCGGACTTTCACGTTCACTAGGTTTAGATAAGAGCTCAGCCAGTGTAGTTGTAAGTGCTGAAAGTGATAGTGACATAGGTAGTGATCCCTCTGGCGAGACTACGGCCGAAAATCTCCTTAGTGGCCGGCTAGAAGTATCCTTCATGGAATGAAGTCCAGAAACCAGCCCTGAAACCCAAAAAGGCACAAGCAGACTACCCTACAAGCCTACCAATAAAAAAATAATCACAATGGTAGATTATGCAAAGGTGGCCAAGCTCACGGCACAACTAGTTCCTCTATTTTCGAGTGAAAATTCCCCACAGTTAAGTCGTGAGCTACAAACATTTGTTGGCTGTTGCAAACAGGCCTTACACTATTTAAGTGAGGAAGAAAAAGCAGCCTTCTGACATATCTTGCCCACAAGACTTCGTGGCGATACCTATCAGCTGTTTACTTCGGACGTTCCAACTACCTATAGTGAGGTGGAGGAACGTCTGAACAGAACCTACCTAACACGAGAATCGTACCAAGAATTGGTCAACAAACTGATCACAATGAGGCAAAACCCGTTGGAAGCTCTCACTGCCGTCACAATAAGAGTGAAGCAGTTGCTGATGCTTTGCAACGAGGCAGCGGTACTGAAGTACGGAGCAACGGCAGCTCGAGCTATGAAGACACAGTTGGCGGACTTCGCCAAAAATGCCCTCAAAAGTGGGGTGAACAATCCCCTATGACAGTACCTGCTCACTCTGGTAGAAAATGATCTAGAGCAGCTGATACAAAAGGCTTTAGATACGGAAAAGCTGCAAGCAGGCATAGTTTTCGTCCAAACGCCGCTAACGCAACAGCCATATCCAATGGAACCAATAGACCTAAGTCTTCGAGTTCGAGCTCTTAGCAGAACTCCTTACAATCAATCACCACAGCCCCCCATGTATGCATCACCACGAGCACAAGAGCCCAGGCGGTGTAATAATCCCCCATATGTACATACTCACCCGCTGCGCCCGCCATTTCCACGAAGGGATTCTAGACGACCGGATACACAAAATCTGGTACAAAACATCACCTGTAATTTCTGCCAGAAGCGGGGACACCAGTACACGGAGTGTCTGAAACGCAAGAACACCCCCTTCTGCGCTAACTGCAGGAGTTACGGGCATGACATTGGCGACTGTCGAAATAACCAAGAACAGTCTGCAACTTGTTTCATACGAGGACAACCTAATAATCCGCAACAATCAGACAAGAACAATACAAAAGGCCCCAGAGTCTTTAATATAAGACAAAAATGTGATTTTTGTGAGCGCCGCGGACACAAGATCGACGAATGTCGACAAAAGCAAAAATGGAAGGATAAAAAGCAGGCAAACGACAAAGAGTCGACCCAAAACTCCCCGGCTCGACTATAAATCCTACCAGCAACAAACAAGGGTCTTCTCAGCCGACCGACTTCAGTGTGCCCACCGCCAGACTTCCTCTAGACATAGGTCTAAATGGTCAGGCCCAGCTAATAGTGGATACCGGCGCTGGGATCAGTATACTTAAGAAAAAAGCTATTAAATCTCGCGAGTTAATAAATCCCAATAAGACATTAACGCTTCATAGCCCCTTTGGCACCGGAAAAACCTTAGGAAGTTGCCAAGGAAACTTCATGCTAAAACGTTTTGGTGATACGAGATCACTTTCAACAAACTCCAGCATAGAGAAATACCATCGGTTTTCAATTTTGTTTCTGGAGTTCGCTAATTTTTCTTTGCGAACTCATAGCCTCCAAGTTGACAGTAACATTTTTCATCTCCAGTTTTGAGATCACTTTGGGGATACGAGATCACTTTGGGGATACGAGATCACTTTGCCATAAGATTTCGATTTTATTTCTGGAGCTCGCTTATTTTTCATCTCGAGTTTTCGGGATACGAGATTACTTTCAGCACTCTCCAGCATAGGGAGATAGCATAGGTTTTCGATTTTGTTTTTCGAGTTCATTTATTTTTCATCTCGGACTCTTACACTGAAAAAAAATAATTGTTGTTTCACCAAAAACTGCAGGTTACCTCTACAAAAACGTTTGACATATTCCAGCTAACAATTGATACATTGCTTCAACAATTTCAGAAAGGTTAGGATTACTGTTGTTTCTGTTGAATGAGCAAATATAATTTTAAAGTTGTTTTGTTGCCTCAATTAATACATTTATTGGAGCAATAAATCGTTTTGTTATCCAAACAAATGTTCTTTTGTCTCAAATATTTATGATTTGTTAGGTTAAAAATTACTTTGATACTGCCAACAATTAGTTTGTTGAATAAGCACTTGAAAAAATCTTATTTCAACAAATCTTTTGCTGCTGAATTAAGTTAGCTATTGTTGTTCCAACAATTCCTTTGGTAGCCCAGAAAATCATTTGTTGAATTAGTACTTGAAAAAATGTTATTTCAACAAATCTTTTGTTGTTGTATTAAGTTAGCTATTGTTGGTTCAACAATTCCTTTGGTATCATTTGTTCAATTAACAATTTCAAAAATGTTGTCCTAAACAATGGTTTTGTGCTTCAATAGGATATAGCACTCTTTATATTGAGAAAAAGACAATATTTTCTACTTTAACAGAAGCCGCCCACTTGACACAAATCATCCATAACAAGATATGTAGGTATCTACATTCTATTATTCAGAAATCATCGTAACATACTGTTACGTGCAATAGAAAGAGACAACTGGTGACATCTACTGGCAATGGAGAAGTAAACGACTTTAGGTTCGGAGAATTGATTATGGTATCTACAGGAAGGTTCAGGAATAGAATGAATAGAATGAATAGAACAGTCAAGAAGCTTCTGGAAAATAGAACACTCGAGAATAATCCGGAGAGTTTCTAGGGTATAAATATAACAGTTGTCATAGCCAGAATAAGAGTCTTGTCTTAGACGTTGCAGTGTTAACAAGCGAAAGTAATAAACGTGCGAAAGTGTTGTAATTAGATTGCGATAATTGAAAGTACAGTATTAGCGATAATTAAAGTTGAGTTGATTAATTGAAAGTTTGTGAATTGTATAAGATTAGAGTGAAATAAAGAACTTGTATATTAAATATTTAATATTGTGTTTTAAATAACGAACCAAGAGACACGCTCGCAACAATATTAATTATTAAATATTGTGTTTTAAATAACGAACCAAAAGCCACGCTCGCAACAATACTTATATATTTAACTTTATGAGATCTAGCAGGTGAAGAATACCCAGATTTCTCCTGATGAGAAATTCCGTGGCTGAAAATAAAGTCGGCAATGAGAAGACTAGGGCATGTTGATAGATACAAATTTATTAATATATTAAACATAATGAAATTTAACAGACAAGTATATATTTTAATATTCCTTACAACATTATTTCACGTGAACACTGTAAGCAATTTTCTTTTTAAATGCTAGTTAACGCAAATTACTGTACATTGATATAATATATATGTATCTAAGTAAGAATGTATATTATCAAAACCAAAATTCTATTTCTATATCCAGTTTAGATTACATAAATGATACACCTACAAAAATGTGTGTATGCTTAATTTCTTATTTTATAAATTGGTATAGCTTTTCCAAAAATATGGAACAATATTCTGCTAGAATTTACAAAAAGAAATACGCAAAACACCGTTATTCTATAAGAGCTTTTAACCATAAGTGCGATTGAGTGCTACTTATGCTAATGGAGAAGAAAATACTAAGAAAGATCAAAACAAGGTTTTTGACAGAAAGAACTGCTGGAAGCCATTACTTTTTAATTTTGTACAAACTAAGTATACCAAAACTTTCTACAACTAAAAGCCGTGTAGTCGCACCCAATATTCATTGATAAACAAGGTAGCAATAGATTTGCTTTATTTATTATTGAAAAAAAAAAATGTTTATACTTCATCGTACTCCTAATTATTATTTCTAAAAATGTTCGTCTGGTGATTTTTAGCCTAGGGCGATTTTTTTTACGACGTGAAGAAAAATATACATTACTTAAATTTAAATTTATGCGAATTATTCGACCTGATTAGAAAACTAATCATTTTCCATAAACATTATTACAAACAAAAGGAGTGAATACTTGATTTGCTACTGCCTTGCTAGAAAATCGATTAGATTTTATTATATTAAAATCGAAAAATCCGAAATAGCAGGTGAAGTAGTAGTTTCCTTTCCTTCGTAGAAAAAACAGATGTTAGCCCTAAAATTCGTGGAACACAATACATAGATTTATCAGATTGGTACATAAATTATGGAAATAGAAGCAAAGGCGCTCAAATGGAAATTTTTTCTTACTTTTGCAAAAAGAAATAACGCAAAGATTTTAAAAAAAGTTTAACTACTAACCATATTATATAGTGTGTATATATATAGGAACTTAATGTCTTTTATTTTTAAAGTTTATAGCTATATATGAAACCATAATACTTCGTTATATAAGAAAAACTATTAATAGCCACTATAACTAATAATATTATTATTGTTATAGACAAATTAAATTAAGTAATCCCTAATTATTAACTGAATGACAGCTATGTGTCCATAAGATATTTTATTCTTATCAATCGTTTATTATTTGGCAATAAATGAATTTTGGTTGAAAACGTTTTAAAACTAGAAATGGGGTGTAATTCAAAATTATTTTCATCATTTCCTAATTCATAGTGACTATTAAATCCAATTATATTCATCGATAAGCACACAACCATGATGCAATTTCCAACAATAATTTTGAAAATTTTATAAGCTTTCAAGTTATCAGTGTCATCATAATTTGTCAATATAAAATTTGTTTTATAATTAATGCCATTAAGGCGAAAGAAGTCAGTCACTTTTATGGAGTTTAATTCGTATCCTTTTAAAAGATTTTAATTTTTAAGACTACTAAAGTAAGTTTCATTTTCTATATTAATCACACAACTGTTAAAAGTTATTCTTTGTGTTACTCCGTTATTTTTGAAAAGCCTTGACGCGAATCTAATTTGCGATTTAACTGCTAAAGATAAAGGTAAATTTTTTTCTGGAAGTTATAGCGTTGACATACGTTTTAAACTCTTGGTGCTTCGATTCAAAACGCATACACCAGATGTGTGTCAGTTGTCCTACCTGTATAATTGTTGATGGGTAATGAATTAGAAGATGGAAATTTGGCTTTAAATTTTCATGGAAATATTCAACGAATTCTTTATTATGTTCTTTTATAAGAGTTTTTATTAAAGTTACATGACTTTCATTAAATGAAGGCAATAAAGTTAGATCTAATATCTTAATAAGTAGTAACAAGAAACTCCAAATATTATTATTCTCTGGCACGAGGTTCCCAACCATAAGAGGCAAAAAATGTATAAAACAAAACATTTCACTAGCACTCAGCTTAAACTGATTGTTTTTTATGTTCATGTAAGAAATATTTTTTGAAAGATTTCCTATTTCAATTTCACCATAATCGAAAGATTCTTTTCTATGATTTGGCGTTTCTACAGAAAAAAAAACTGCTTCTTCAATTAAGTAAAGTAAAACATGCTGTAAATCATATCTGCATACACCTTCGAATAAATCGTCAATAATATCAACGCTAAAATTTGTTACTACCTCAAATGAATGAATTTTGTTGAAAACACAACACTCAGCAATTCCGGTTTGTTTAACATCTCCAATTGCTATATCTTCTACATAATTCTTATTATTACGTAAATGATCCTGCTGCTCTGAATATTCCACCGAAGATTTCTGCTTATGCCTTTTACAAAAACGGCAATAATAATTACTGGAAAATGATTTAGAAAAGCCTAAGATAGAGTTTAGTCCCAAATTATCCCCCAATATTAACCCTAGCATAAAAAAAAACTTAATATCCTTATCATCAATCCGAAATATGACACCGTTTACTTCGATATCAATTATTTCCTCTATTAGTTCTTTAAAGCAAAGTTCATTGCCAAATTTCTTCAAATATTTACTTTTAATAAATAAAGCCGGTAATATATTTTCTAATTTCGATCTAAATTCACCGGGGAAAGTTGGAAAAGAGACATATGTTGCAGCTATAGAATGCTCACACGTATGAGAACCCTGGGGGTTGTTGACTTCAAACTCGTCAAAATATAAAAAAAACGGGACTACACATTTGTCAGGAGAAAAGTTCTTAAGTTTTTCTTTAAAGTGTTTCCCTTGCACAAAGTTGGAAATAGATGTATTTGATGAACAGTTCATCAACGTATTCATAGCATTTATTGTACTATTCAAAACATTAGGGAGATGGAAAAACTTCTGACATTGAGATTTTAATGAAATTTTAACGCCAGCCTAAATTTTGTTGAAATTGTTGGAGCGCCTTTTACAAATAGTTGCGTAACTCCTAAATCTATTTCAAAGCATGTTGGGTTTGTATAAAAATCTTTTTCTTTTAGATATCTCATCAACTTATATTCGGAATTAAACTTTTCAAAAGATTTCTCTAGCATATCTCAGTTGTCAGCAATAGCAACTTTGTCGTTTGAAGAGATATCAATAATTTTTTTGAAGCTTTCAATCAGTGGATGAAATAGTAAGGATTGAACAGATTGAACTATTTCTATAACTTCTTTTCTGGCCATTTTCGGTTTTGACTCTAAATTGGCATAAAATAACAAAATATTTTCCTCAAAATTAGCTTTTAAATTATTAAGCAGCTGTTAAATATGCCAAAAAATCTTTCCGGCTCCAGTCTTTCTTTAAATGTACAAGAATTGCGAATGAAATCATTTTTAATATTTACAGATAACTGGTGAGCATGCTTTTTATCCAGATGCCTTTTAAAGGAATATAAACATGAAAATGATTGAGGACAATTTTCTTGCATGCAACGATAATTTGAAAAAGGCGTAAGCCCATGAAAATATGTAAGATGTTTAATGAGAACTTCTGAGTTGGTAAAATTTTTTGAACATAAATAACAAGCAAACATTTTGGACGAAGTTTCAGGAAATGCTGTATGAATATTGAAAACAAAACGACTGAATATTTCAAGAGTTGTACTAGTGAAATATAATTTCCTGGTGATAATGATAATGGAATATTTAGAACCAAACAGAGTTTAACTGAGAGGAAATCGCAAATACAATTTAATGCGGTGCTCTTAAACGTGATAATAAGCTTAATATATTAAGAGGACTTTTTGTCGGATTGCAAATAAATTTAAAAAAAATATATTTTTGAATTAATAGCCACATTAAGTATGACTCCTCCGCGTACTTAAAGTTTAAAACATGAAATAACTTAAACGCTACATCTATGCACTTCAGAAAAGAGTCGATTTTATAGAGAATATTATTAAAAGATACCAAAAATGAATGAATATTCTGGAGATTTTCACCTATGACAATAATTAAAGGCTGCACTGAAAGGCCCAAATTCAGATACTTTGCCCTTAGCCGATATAAAGCTGGTTTCACATCGTTTTCAGTGGTTACAATGCATAAAAAAGAATCTTGAGCATCACTGATACTAGGTTTCCATAAAGTTTTTTTGTCCGTCGCACTTTTAACTTGTATTCGTGCTGTAGGTACTAGCAACGCATTCAGAAGATAAAATATTATACAGGTCTTGCCATCTGTAAATACACAAAGATTCGAATAACTGTTTATTATAAATATAGACTGCGATACCTTCACTAATAGATGATTCCAAATGGAGTAGAAATTCTCGACTTTGTTTATCCTTAAGCTCTGATTGAATAATCTTTACAATTCTTCCATAAAATATTTCCCAGCTTTGAAAAAGGCAAAGCTCTTTTTCCGGATACAACTGTCGGACTCGATATAAAACAAAATATTAAATAATATGACTACTTTGTTATCAAAAAGACCATACCAATGTGAATCCAAGACCATGGCGCATTATTGGCCATTCTTCTAAAGCATCCTGTTTTCCAACGCCATTTTCTAATAGGAATTTTGTTCTTAGTGGATACGAAGCTTTCCATTTGGTGATTACATCTGACCAAGGCTGGCGATTAATTTTAAGCCAAAGCTGGCACTCCTTCTGGCTGTCGACATCTAAATTTGGAGTATTACTGTATTTGTTTATATTAATAATATTTCTGCGATATTGCTTACCAATAACGTCATCAATTGGAGTGTCCAACTTAAGTTTTTTCGTACGAGGTGCGTACCTCGACTGAAGTAGTCCAGCCTCAACAAATACAGTTTTACCATCTTTTACAAGGCGGGGTATAAAATAGGTTTCCTGAACATTAAATGGCTACAGCAAGAATTAGCCTCCAAGTTTTTGGTAGTTGACCCTCATTTGTAAAGTTTTTGTATTCCAGAATTTGATTTCCTTTTAAAGATGAATTTAATATTATTTTGAGATTATCGGACACCTATAAGAAAAATTTTCCAAATGCTTTTTAATCGGTGTGTAAAATTCCTACATATTCGCTTTTATGATCCAGAGATTCAGATGAGATTTGGAATGAACGCGCTGAAGAAGATACAGATAACCACTTCTCTATATGTTCAATTGAATTGTTTGAAAGGCAATTACCGCAGCTAAAATCCCCAAAGCCCTATGTTTCACAGATAATAATGTTTCCATACATAACACGTAAATGATTTTTCTGGAAAAGTTATTAATTAATAATTATGGGAATTAGGCATACATTTTCTTTTCGCCATCTTCTAAACCAAATTATAAAATCCTCCCTAATTGCTAATTTCTCATCAGGCAGCAGAACTTTAATGTCGTCGTCGTTCAACATTTTAAGCACCTCAAAATTAATTTGATGTTCTGAAATTTCATACATTTTGTGAAAATGGTTTAAATTATCATCAAAATGTTGCCGCGTTTATTTGTGCATACTTACTTTTTAAAATACAAGTCATTTCTTTTTCGAGATTCCAGGATTTGAGTAGGTTTTCTATTATTTCTTTCTCATTTACTATTGGTAGATCAAAGGTTAAGGCCAAATCATTTTCTGTACTTAATTCTTCCATACTAATATTTCATTAGTACTCCTAGTCAAAATTTCAATGCAAAAATTCAGGAAAATGTCACAATTTAAGACATTAATGTATTTGAAAATTATTTATCTAAAGTTGTGCGTATATACAAAAAAAATACAAGAAATATTTTCGCGTCAAGTAGAAATTTGAAGAAGAAGAACTTATGCAGGCAGCTTTTAACATAAGTTAATAACATAGGCAAACGCTCACCACATCCAATTTGCAGTTTTAATCAAATATATATTGCCTGTCACACTTTCTGATCTTAAACTACAATTGCGTTAATCGGCGCCAAAAAATCGAAGAAGCAAAATCAGAAGGTCTGTAGGTAAAAAAAGGAATAGTGCTCGTTTTGACAGTATAATATACGTGTATCCCGTAAGTATTGTCATATCCGAAGGCTACGAATAGGTCATGCGTAGACGAGCAAAAAATTGTGTGGCTGGGGGGAAAGGCATCCTAAACGGTTTCCGAGATAACGTACATAAAGATATTTCGGTATATTTTTAAATATCACCCTGTAACTTCCGAATGTTACACCCTATGACAGTAATATAAACTTTGGTGGATAGATAATCGTTGGACCTTTCCAATCTGCGTTTTAAAGTTATGGCTCAACGAAATTAAAATTTCGGAATTTTTACTCGTTTTTTTTTATTTAACTACTATTTTTATAAAAACATACGTCATCAATACAAATTTTTCATACTGGATTTAAGGGATTAGTCTACTTCGCGCGCTACTAAAAAAGGCTATTTTTACTAATTGTTTTTTTTTTTATGTATAGGTATAAGTATTGATATAAAAGTTGTTGGGCTTAATAAATACACTTTCGAAATATGGGAAAAATTATTAAATTTTTTTATTTTAAACACTTTTTTACGGAAAAATTATAGATAAACGTAAGGTTTCAAAAAGTAGGCAAGTGAGTTTCGTGACCCATATCTCTGGAACGAGATATCTTAAATAAAAAATTCACATTGAATTAGATCAAGTATAACAGTGAGTTCGTCCTGAACAACGATCATCTAAAAATTTCAATTTTTACTATTTTTTTTTATAGCAAAAATCACTGAAAAAAAAACCTATTTTTTTCTTTTCACAATAAGTCTACCATTTTGTTAATTAAGTATAAAAATTAATGATGTAGTTCGAAACGAACTCACTCTAATTCCATGTGATTTTTTTTATTTCAGATATCTCGATCCAGAGATATGGCTCACGCAACTCACTTGCCTACTTTTTGAAACCTTACGTTTATCTATAATTTTTGCGTATAAAAAGCGTTTAAAATAAATTTTTTTAATAATTTAATTTAATATAAATGATAATAACAGGGTTAGCTTGCTCATTTCCGGACATGTGTGAGTGTCTATGTAAAAATACCATTTGTAGGGGTGTAATGCCAGGATTGGATAGTTTAAAGTAGAACTAGATAGTTTCTATGTATGTAGATAAGTGTGGCCAAAAAATGTTAAAATATCTGAATGTATGCTCAGAATTTATTAGCTGATGTAATTTTAAATTTTTATTAAAAAAATTCAGTGAAATTCATCAATGTTTAGAGGTTTTGGACTTAAATGTTTCAACATTTTCTTTCATAACTTTGTAATATGACAATATTTTTGGTTGATTCTTTTTTTAAAATTTAACGGAAATTAGCTATAAAGTTATTGCAGTGATCACATGATAATCATGAAATTATCGACGAAAAGATCTGTGCATTGATTTCGCACAACTAATGATTATCATTTAAATAACTATGTTTGCAACCACAAAGACGCGGAAAGAAAATCGCAGTTATTTGTAAAAATGTTTATCCTACGAAAATCGCATTTTAAGAATAGATCATACATTGCATGACTCCCTTAAAACTATAGCCGCTATAAGATGGTAGATTACTTTATAGTAGAAAAAGTATACCCACTCGTCACTTTTCTTTAAAAAAAACATTGCCGAGAAAAAAACTATTGGAGTTCCTCGTCCTAATTTTTGTTTTAAAAAATTTATAAAAAATATAAAAAGTTAATTTTCAAAACGCATTTCACTGCAATAAATTTACAACTAACTTCCCTTAAGTTTAAAAAAAAGGAATTAACCAAAAATATTGTCAAATTAAAAAGTTATGAAAGCAAATGTTGAAACAGTTTTCTGTAAATCGAAAACACCCAAAAATCACTATTTTCGATTTGTGTGACCTCTAAACATTGATATATTTCACAGAAATTTTCCATAGAAGTTTAAAATTACATTAGATAACAAATTCTGATATTTAACACTTTTGCACATCCATACATTTTTGGCCACTCTTATCTACATACATAAGAGACGTTGGCTCAATCAAATCTCTACTTCTATATGAAACTATACAATCCTGATATTACACCCCTAGTTTATCGCGGTAATTTCACAAATTTTCCGCAGAGAAAAAAAAAACATGCAATGGCACATGAAAATGATTTTTGGTACACAATGAATATTTCACATTAATTTAGGAAAGCACTGATATCTTTTTTTACCCTTACCTAATTGCAATAATCACAAAACGATATTCAGGATAACAAACACATTTTTTATTAATTTATTTAACAAATCACAACAGTTAACCTCCAAATTAAACGCGTGAATAAAACACTGCACAACTCACTGACTGAGCCGACTGAGTAAACTGCACTAAGCTAGCCATAGCGATAGCATTACGATTCTATTCCCACCCAAGCCGCCCAATACGGCACTGACCGTAACCCGGGGTTACATCAGCAAGTACAGCTTGCATGCAAGCCTGCCTTCCAACATGATTTTTAACTTGACAGCAGAAGGCAGTTCGGTTGATGTGTTATCATCTTGCATGCAAGTTCATTTAAAAAGTAAAAAAGCTAGAATTGGTCTAAGACCAATTCTTGTGATACCCTAGATGAATGCCCGTATTAAATTTCGTATGGTCACCGATCTATTCAAGTATTGATTTTGAAGTTGTTTTTCGCATATATTTCTAGAACAGTTTGTCGCACAGACAAAATGGTAATAACCAATTTTATAGGATTTCGTATTCTGCAGAAGTTTTTAGTACAATAAAATTTTCTTGGTCTGATCGTTTTCAAAGTATACGCAAAAACCGAAATTTTTATATGGCAACACCAAGAAGGAGTTGCCCGATTTAGTCCATTTTTGACACTTTATTTGCTAATATAGTAAAAACATCATGTACGAAATTTCAGCTCTCTACGTCGATGCGTTCTCAGGCAGTGTCCAAATATATAGCGGAAATCGAAATTTTTATATGGCAACCCCACGAAGGAGTTGCCCGATTTGTCTCATTTTCGAACTTAATTTTACTTTTTTTTTAAAGTCCGTGTACAAAATTTCAGCTCTTTAACTATACGCGTTCTCGAGTTATCGTTCGCACAGGCGGACAGACGGACGGACGGACATGTAAAAATCGAAATAACTTTTAATATTATGAATGGGTGTCCAATCCATTTTGCTCTACCATCATTATTTCGAGGTGTTACAAACGGAATGACAAAGTTAGTATACCCCTATAATTTCATCTAGGGTATAAAAATGTCATTGAGGCGTAAAGTCATCCGTATATAGGAAAACTATAGCAATAAGGGAAGTAACAGAATGATAAAAACCCAAGAAAAAGTTAAGAGGAAGGTGTTGGTAAATGATGTTATGCAAATAATCGCAGAAAATCTCATTTTTCCAGAATAATTTAACAAATTCTTTGTGTTCCACCATCTTGAAATCTGCATAATGTCAAATTACTATCACCTCAGCTGCCCTGGTTTTTCATCATGCAAGTTCGCTGAAAGTTGAGCTACCAGCATGGCAGTAACCTCACGTGCAAGAAGTATGGCAGTGCAGCTTGCATGCAAGCTGTACTTGAAGGTGTAACCCCCGGGTAACTCGTGTGACGCTCGGAATACAATACAAGCCAAAGTCAGCGATGACACCAACACATTAAAAGTCATTTGCTACAGCCAAACCCTCGAGCATACTTCCGCCATGAAACAGAAATCTATGTGTGCGTTCGGAGTCCGTTTTCTAAAATTTACTATATTGCTACTTATGGAAAAGTGCTAAACATTGGCTTTATGTATGCCAGAGAGCCTAAACTACTCTCCATACAGGAAAATAGTCTTCTAGTAATTTACAGCTTGATTGCTTATCTTCCCAAAAGCTACACTTCCTATATACCTTACTTAACAAAGTAATAAAATAGTTTTGATTACAAAGTAACCTTACCATTTCACGCTCAATACCTCTCAGCTGAGTGACAGTTGCATTTGCATATGTGAAGAAGGAATCCGAATCTGTAGGCAGCTACATTCGATATCATCAGCCCACGGCATCCCATGACGGCACAGCGACATTACAGTGAGTACTCAGCTGACTATTTTTGTTTGAGAAATCGTAGTCAATTGGTTAAGATTTATTTTTTTTAAATAATTTTGTTAGGAAAGGTATGAAAGTTTTATTATGGTTCGGAAGATAAAAAAGCATGCTTAAGATTATCAGAACACCATTTTTCTGTATGAATAGTAGTTTAGGGCGGAGGAGCTATTAAAATCAAACTTTTGGCAGTTTTACATAAAAACACTGCAAATATTTTAGAATGTAAGGACTCCGTTAGGCCTCGCATGTGGTAGGGAGGAAGCTGTTTCATGGCTTGTGAAGTTTTCTCGATGGTTTTGGCTACAGCCATGCAGTAAGAGCTCACACTTTACTTTTGTATACGCAAAATCGAGGAAGAACAAAGATTTCATCTTAAACAGGTGCTAAAGCTTAAAACTATCGCTCCAACAGAGAAATGGAGTTAAAACAAATTGCATTTCTTTCTAACGGTTTTTTAAAAAATAGCATATAGAACATATTTATGGAAATTATAGCATGTGAACATAATACAAGCTACTTTTATATGAAAAACTGTTGCAGTAAGACAAGGCAAGAAGAGTATAATGTCATCCACTAACCGGCCCGCTACGCTCTTTTCATAGCATCAATGGACAACAGTGCAGTAGTCTTTCAGATATAAGTAGGTAGTTTGTATTTCGTTCAAACACCATAGGGCAGATGTGGTTGATATACTACTTCATTTGCAACGAGTACAGTGCAGTCCCACTTTTTAACATATTATTTGTTGAGCCTACAAATCTATTGTTGACCGAACAATCCTTTGATGATTTTTCTCAACAGTTCTTTTGTCATCTCAACAAATGTTTTGTTATCTCAACAAATTACTCACTGAAAAAATTTAAGTATGGGTAATTTTATTCAACAAATATGCGGATTTATAAAAAAATTGTTTTTATCTTTTATATTAATTTTTAAGTTAATTTCGAAACATTTGCTGTAATTTGTTTACTGAGTTATTACGCTTAGTTTTGGAAAGCTGCGGCAACGAGGATATAATAAAAATAAGGCCTCCGCTCCCTTGCCCTAATATTGGATCAAAAACATATTATTTCTCAAAGTAATTGACCTGATTATGAATATGAAGTCAGGATAGTCAGGTCATTTACCTGGGAATACACCATCCAGTAGAACTGATACAGACAGAGTCTGACACTGACACAACCTAGTGTAAAACCCTACTGACTAGTCGGTAGTGACTAAACAATAAACTGTCAAATGTAAAATTAATATGGCCGAAACTGAAAATAACAGGCAGATGCTAGTGGAAATTTTTATTTTTTATAGAAAAATAACGGTATTCGGAAGAACTCATTTGAAACGCATATAGACGATTGCTTGACGACATTTTGTTGATCGAGCAAAACGCCTTTGTAGTCAGTAAAAATCAGACCTAAAAATTCATGTAAAAATTAGCTGTTTTAACTAACTTGGTAAAAGGGACGCAGAAGACCATGTAATTTGGACATATCCTAGCTTTTGGCTCCCCTATAAGAGTAGGATGTTTAGTTTTATTGAGTTTTTGCACGGACAACTTACATTTTTGATCGAATAAGTTCATAACAGTAAATTACGGATGTAAATAGAGGGAATAATAATACGTAAGGGGAATCATTAAAATTCAAAAGGAAAAAAAATAAATTAATCTGACTTTATTCAATGTCGACCGATCTGTACAAATTATTACGACTGACTGCTCTCAGCTATAATCTGCCTGTTGATCTTGTCTCTTTTGCCTCGATATTGCTATGCAGAACTTAGGGTGTTACACCGTAAGTAGTGTTGTGGGTGCAGCGGCTCTTAAACCAGTACACCAGAAAACTGTCGGAGTTACAATGCCTCAAGCAGACTCACTCAAGGAAAAATTAAAAAGTCTTGGTTCACTGTATCGTGGCAACTAACTAATTCTTTATTGAAATTCGCTTTTTATAATGTTACAAAAATGCCTAATTATCTAAATACCAAAATTCACAAATAACTTGCCACAGAATGAAAGAATTTCCCTAGCCACAAAGTTCGCACGCGCATTCCTTCAACTATCTCACCGGTGTCGACTTTCGTCTGGCTTTATCATTTCAGTCAGAATAATTTTGCTGATATGCAAAATAAAATGCAAAAAGATATACAAGGTGAAACCATGTGAAGATCTTAAAATATGAGACTAGCGAAATTCTTGCTGTGATAAGTTTGTACATGTATGTATATGCGTACTATCTAACTATTTTTTAATGTTATGTTAATATAGAAAATGTAATGATGAACATCCTCCCCCGCGTTGAATGATGAATTCAACTGTTGAAATCTATGTTGAAATCGGGAACTTGTTTTTCTTCATCTTGATCTGAGGTGCAATCCGCTTGACTGATGTATCGCCTCGGTTGTGGGGTTGGCTTAGTTGGAATCCGGGAACAAGTGAGGGATTTGTAAGTCCAAATTATGGAGATGATAATGGCATATACCAATGCCAAACCTGTATAGCCAATAGCAAATTGATGAACATCGTGAGGGTGAATTGTTGGAAGATCGATGTGGAGCTGTTGAATTTGTTTTTGAATGGATTCTAATTCTGTCCCTTGTGGTCTGAAATCAGGTCCGTCTGATATGTTAGGACGTGGTCCCTCCAATTTCACTTGTTGAGTTAGATTTGTGGTAGGTATGTACGACATCCTTGAACTGGTCGGGAAAGCATTGTGGCCGCGTATGGTGATCAGAGGCTGTTTGATGATACATTCATTTTGAAGTCTTAAAATGCCTGATCCTTCGATAGCCATTTGGTTCACTGTGTCTTCACATACGACATTGATCGTGGTTTTTTCTTTCAAAGCAAACAGCCATTCATTTGGATTATGAAGTTGAGTCCAGTGTGGGCCATCTCCCGTTTGAACAATTTTGCACGTGGGGGATTGTGGTAGGTGGTTGATGAAATCTATCTCACAAGCCCCGAGGGCAGATCCCTTATGATATATGGGATGATGTTGCTTGCATAAGTGTCGACCTCTGGTGATGGTGCGGCATGCCTGGAGACTATGCTCGGTGAGTGGGTAATATTGGTCTCGATGGAGATTCACCACCAAGTATGGGAATGATGGTTGTATGGCTAAGAACGTGTTGTTGATCAATGTCGGAACTGGGATGATGCTAAACAATTCAGTGCATAAAGGGAGTCTGAGTTTAAAGATGATGTGTTCGGCCGTTGGTCTTCCTTCGATTGTCATTAAATTGTAAAATTGCAAGACGTCATCTATTGTTAGTGGCAGCTTTAATGATGAAGGAAGATGACCTTTGATTGTGGTTAATTCCTGACGCATCTGATCTGGCGTGATCAGCTGTGGACTGATTTTTCCGTTATGAGTATCCACTAGTACGTCTAGGATGACGCCTTGGATTCTTTGAAAATTTGAAGCTGTCAACATGGCTTGCATTGCCAACGTGATGAAGACATTTGATAGTTTCTCCTGATAAATGTCTTGGTGTATGCCATTAATTTCTGCAGAAATCTTGTTGAGATGAATCTCCCAATTCCTGAACTGCTTGTCTATCGTCTCTTGGTTCTTCCGCATGATGTTGATGGTCGCATCAATGATTGAAGTTTGATTCTTGATAAGGGCTACTAAGTGATTCTCGTTTTGCTTGATTTCGTTGATCGTTTTAGACATGGCTTCTGCATATTCAGAGTCTAACACTCCGAACAGGGTATTCGCGATATTACCTATGAAATTTATGGCACCTCTTTTTGCTCTGCCTTTGTTTTCTGTTGGTAATAATAGCTCATTATTTGCTGAGAGTTCCTTAGTTAGAAATTGGAGGTGCTCCATGATTTGTTCACATGCATTCCTCTCAATTATTTGATCACATACGGTTTTAAGTATGCGACTGGAGTTGACGAGTGCATCGAACTCTTTCCAGAAAGGTTGCATGTCGTAATATGCCACCAGGTTCCACTCGCTGGATATTATGTTGGTAGAGCCTAGGCCTTCAAAATAAATGCCTGGCTGCGACTTGAAAGGGGTCGTTTCAACAGGTGCACTTCTAGTTGTCGAGAATGTGAGACAGACAAGGAACAATGAAACGAATGCCGATCCGATGGATCGTCGTTGCCTTTTTCTAGGAGCTGTGTCTGTTAGAGAAGTCTCCCTAGTTTGACTCGATGTCGAATTAATGGAAATTGACCTGCGATGCGGGTTACTTTGATCGCTCGCTGGTCGAGCAGTTCCTTGTGCTTCTATATCATCTATGGTGTTTGAACTGGGCGGTTCGATTCCATCTTCTTCTTGATCCTCGTTCATATGTAAAGGCGCTAGTTTGTGAATAGCGCGTCGTAGTGTCCCATTTGCAGTGCGTACATCAGCGACGCGTACCAAGTTGTCGGGTCCTGTGTATGTTTTCACAATTCGTCCAAGCGGCCATTTGAGGGGTGGAAGATTGTCTTCTTTGATAATCACCATTGTGTTAGGTTGGACATTGTGGCAGCGTTGCTTCCATTTGTACCGTTGCTGTAGTTGATTTAGATATTCGCTAGACCATCTTCTCCAGAACTCCTGTTTGAGATGAGAAACGAGTTTCCAACGGGTGATGATGTTTGAGTGTTGCGGGGTTGCAGTTGCGTCCATTGTGCTCGTCAGAGGCTCCCCAATGAGCAAGTGACCTGGGGTCAATGCTGTTAGATCATTGGGATTCGTCGATAGTGGTGTTATCGGACGTGAATTCAAAATTTCCTCGATTTCAATGACGGTGGTTTCTAATTCTTCATAGGTCAGCGAAGCTGACGTTAACGTTCGCTGCAACAGATGCTTGGCTGATTTCACAGCTGCTTCCCATAGGCCGCCAAAGTGTGGGGCTCGGGGAGGGATTAGATGGAAATCAGTGCCGTTTGTGCTGCAAGTTGTTGCTATATTTCCATCCATCTCTTCACCTTCGAGCATTTTTCGTACTTCTGTGAGTTGGTATCTGGCGCCCACGAAGTTCGTGGCGTTGTCACAATAAATCTTGCGGCAATGCCCTCGTCGTCCCGTGAACCTTTTGAGTGCTCCAATGAATCCTAGTGTTGTGAGCTCACTTACAACTTCTAGATGGGTGGCGTTGGTTGCGAAGCAGCAGAAAACAGCTATGTAACTCTTTTGTGGTCGTTTTCCTCTTATTTTGAAATGCGTCCAAATGGGTCCGCAGAAATCGACCCCAGAGTTCACGAATGGTCTGGCGGGTTGCACACGGTCGGCGGGCAAGTTTCCCATTAATTCCGATAGCATCTTTGGGTTTGCTCTTGTGCAATGAACGCACTGCTGGACAACAGAGCGAGCCAGGATTTTTCCTTTCAGTGGCCAATATTTTTGTCTTGCCATTGCGAGAAGAGTTTGTGGTCCTACATGATGGTTCTCCTTATGTATGTCATTAAGAAGGAGTTTAGTGAACTGATGTCCGTATGGTAGTAGCATAGGGTGCTTAGAATCGAACCCAAGTGTTGATGCTTGTAATCGTCCACCAACTCTCAGGATGTCTCGGTCATCCAGGAATGGAGTTAGACTGCTCAAAGAGCTGTTTTTGCTCACCTCACCATAGCGTTTTATATTTGCAATGTCCTACATGAAAGGTTGCTCCTGCATTGTTTTTATAATTAATGCTTGAGCTTCATCTAATTCTTCACTGCTTAACGCTTTCCCGTTAATTTCTCCTTGAAACTTTTTCTTCGTATGAGCTATGAAGCGTAAGATATAGGCCATGACACGTTGTAGCTTTCTGAATGAATTCCCATGTTCGATTGCGCTTATGATACTTGTTGAGCTGGGGGTGACTACTGTTGACAAAGCAGTTCGCTTATGTTCGACTGTGTAATCTGTATCATTGCTTCTGTATGGATTGGGCCATATTGATTCTGCTTCGTGTAGAAACATGGGACCGTAAAACCATAATGTTGACCCGCTTAAGTTCTCTGGAGCTAGGCCTCTTGGCAATACATCCGCTGGGTTCTCCTTGGAATTCACATGACGCCATTGGGTGTAAGTGGTGACATCTTGAATTCTAGCCACTCGATTGGCCACAAATGTGTGAAACGATGAGGACATGGAGTTTATCCAAGCCAAGACAATTTCGGAATCGCTCCATAAATAGATGTCCTGATTTGCGATGCTCAAATCTGTGCTGATTCTTCGAGACAGGTCAGCTCCCAGTTTTGCTGCGCACAGTTCCAGTCGCGGTAACGTTGTCTGATTTGCAGGGGCTACTCTAGATTTCGCACAGAGTAGTCGAACTGTAATGAGGTCATTCTTATCAACTGATCTCACATATGCAGCAGCTCCATATGCTTTCTCTGATGCATCTACGAATATGTGAATTTGCGTGCACTTCGGAATTCGCTGAGAGAAAACATGTCTAGGAAATCTTATGGTATTCAAGGTTTTCAAGCCCTCACGAAACTTGGTCCCTGACGTGTATAATTCCTGGGGCAATGCGGCGTCCCAGTCCAGCTTCAAAGTCCATAACTTCTGGAGAAATAGTTTGGCTACTACCACAACTGGAGCCATTATTCCCAACGGGTCATATAAATGGGCTATGTCTGAGTACGCTGTTCTCTTAGTAGTCCGTCGGCCATCGATCCAGGACGCCTTTATGCTAAGGTCGTCAGTCTTGGGTAGCCAAATCAGACCAACAGTTTTTATATGCTCCTCCACCTTGTTTGCAAAGTCTAACTGTATTTCTTTATCTTCGTGGGCTATATAACGCATTAAGCGTGGATGGTTTGCGCACCACTTTCGTAACTTAAAGCCGGCTGTGTGCAATGATAATTGTAATTGTCGCTGTGTCTCAATGGCGTCTGAGAGATTGTTTGTTCCCGCGAGAACATCGTCTACATAAAAATCATGTTTCAGCACCTTTGAAGCTAGTGGGTGACTTTCGGTGTGGTCGTCTGCTAATTTCTGTAGACATTTCGTGGCCAGATATGGGGCGCTGGTAGTTCCATACGTGACCGTGTTGAGTTGAAAGCATTTGATGCTCTGGCTGGGATCAGCTCTCCACCAAATCAATTGATATTTTCTGTCAGATTGTACCACATTGACTTGCCGGTACATTTTCTCGATGTCGGCGGTGAATAGATATCTTGGCAGGCGAAAACGCAATAGGATGGAAAACAGTTCATCTTGTACTATGGGACCCGTGTGTAGGACGTCATTTAGGGATATGTTGGATGATGTTTTGGCTGAAGCGTCGAATACCACTCGGAGTTTCGTCGTGCTACCCTCAGGCTTAGCGATGCAATGATGTGGAAGGAAGTAGTATGGCTTCTCGATTCTAGTTAAGTCGACTTCCTCCATATGTCCTAGCTTTGCGTATTCTTCCATGAAATTGGAATATGCTGTCTTGAGTTCTGAGTCCTTGGAAAGCTTACGTTCCAATGACAGAAACCGTCTATAGGCGATATCCTTTGATTCCCCCAATGCTGTGGGGCTATCTGCAAAAGGCAAACTGACAGCGAAACGGCCGTATTGGTCTCTATAGGTAGTCTGAATGAAGTGTGCTTCATAATTTCTTTCTGCTGTAGTGAAATTGTTCTTATTGGCTCCTTCGGTATCTTCCAGGCGCCAAAATTTCTCAATCTGCTGATCAAGAGCTTCATCTTCGGTACATATTCCGCATGCTGCTTTACTCTGTGCGACACCATTAGTTTTGCCTGCTATGGCCCACCCGAAAACTGTATTCTGCATTGTTGGTAGCGTTTCTCCCAATTTGATTTGTCCCACCGACAAGATTGAGTAATAGATCTCTGCACCAATGAGGAGGTCTATTGGGCCCGGCTGGTTAAAGTTCGGGTCCGCTAATCTTATGTTGTGTGGTACTGGCCATGTTGAAGTGTCTATTGATTTTGCTGGTTGTGGTGAAATGATTTTCGGAAGTACATGAGCTTCAATTCTAACAGCAAATCCACTTATTTTCGACTGTAGTAATATGCTAACTCTGCGTTGAGGTTGTTGCTTGCGTTGGCCAATGCCTTCAATATATAGTAACTCGGAAACTCCAGATAGATTCAGTTGTTTTGCCATCTTGTCCGTCATGAAGTTAAGCTGGGAGCCGGAATCCAATATGGCTCTGCATTCCACGCATTTGCCCTGGTTATTGACCAGATTTACCATGACTGTGCTAAGAAATATGTAGCCCTTTGGAGCTTGAAGGCTTTTCGTTGTCAACGAGATTGATTTAAGTTGGTCGTCGAATGATGTGAATTGATTTGATGCTGATTGTGCCATCGTACCTGTCATGTAGTTATTCCTGCTAGGCTGCTGTACTGAGATGGTTGATCTTGGAGGAGGTGTCTCTATATGCAGTAATGTGTTGTGTCGTTTAGAGCATTTTGTGCACGTTCTTGATGGACAAGTGTCGGCCCTGTGTCCGGCCTTGAGGCAATTAACGCAAATGTTTAAATCTTTAATTACGCCGAAGCGTTTGCGTGGCGTTAGTTGAATGAATTTCTGGCAGGCAAAGATTTGATGATTGCCTTTGCACAGATTAAATGTTGGTCCAGCCGAGACAGATGTGAAAGACCTGGATGTGGTTGTCCTTTTATGAGGATCTTCCATTGATCTGCCCTTATTTCCTAGAGCTTCCAAAGACTGAAAGCGCATCTCTAAGAAGTTTTGGAAGCCTTTGAGTGATTGCAATGCTCTGGGCTGAGTGAAAGATTGCTCATAGAGCGTGTGTGTTACTCTGTCCAATTTCTTGACCAATATGTGCAACAACAGTGGATCCCAATGGCTTGTGTTGATTCCTAAATTCTCTAGACCAAGCAGGCATTCTTGCGTTATGTCGTGTAACGCCTTAATTGCAGGCGCACTCTCATAAGTTACTGTTGTTTGTGACAGTAATTTGTTCAACAGTGCAGTTACCAGCAATCTAATGTTCTTGTAACGTTCCTTAATGATCTTCCATGCAGCAGTGTAGTTTGCATCTGAGATAGTAAGATGTCGCACAAGTTTTTCGGCTTCTCCCGATAAGCTGCTCTTTAAGTACCATATTTTCTGCGAGTCGACCATTGCTTGTTTGTGTACCACTTCGTTGAAGAGGTCGTAAAATGGTCGCCACTTCAAATAGTCACCATCGAACTTTGGTAAGACTATTTTCGGAAGCTTCGTGATTGAGGTTGCGTTCACCATTGGTGCGGATGCGATGGCGTGCTGACTTAAACCAGCATGCAACTCCAGTAAGACCTTCTGTGTATCCTCCTCTAGACTGAAATATTCTTCAAACTCTGATGCGCTGGGATCTTCAACTGATTCCCATATTGAGTAGTGTAACTGTTGAATATCATCCCAGTATCTCTCAACCGTGCGTATTTTAAGTTGATAGAACTGTTGTGCTTGAGGCTGCTGGGTTGCAGCTGTTATCCCAGTGAGCATTCTGCGCAAGGCCTTCATTACTGTTTGCTGCCGTTGCTTTATTTTGGCGATATTATTGCTGGCGTTAAAAGATGTGCTTGTCTTGATGTTACTGCGAGGTTCTTCTACTCGTGGATTTTCTCCAGTTGGCTTCTCTTGTGTTTCTTGTTTTTTGTCATCTGAGGTCGGCTGGTTCCTCTTATCCTCGGCTGTACTACTGGGATTTAGCTTCTTCTGCGAAATAGGCATGCTCCAATTTTGCCCCATACACATTTCGAATCTCAGTGTCGACTTCATCAAATTGTTTCCAGAGTTCATCAAGCGTCGTCAACCTTACTTCAAGATACGTGATGAAGTGTCCTTGCCATATGTCTTCTCCTGTGTTGTGCTGCTGAACTGCGAGCTCATCTAGACTCATGACTAGTGTTTGCGGGTGGTGATTATCTCTTCGGAAGAAATCACGTCGGGGTCACCAAATGTTGATCTTGGCTCTTTTGCCTCGATATTGCTGTGCAGAACTTAGGGTGTTACACCGTAAGTAGTGTTGTGGGTGCAGCGGCTCTTAAACCAGTACACCAGAAAACTGTCGGAGTTACAATGCCTCAAGCAGACTCACTCAAGGAAAAATTAAAAAGTCTTGGTTCACTGTATCGTGGCAACTAACTAATTCTTTATTGAAATTCGCTTTTTATAATGTTACAAAAATGCCTAATTAGCTAAATACCAAAATTCACAAATAACTTACCACAGAATGAAAGAATTTCCCTAGCCACAAAGTTCGCACGCGCATTCCTTCAATTATCTCACCGGTGTCGACTTTCGTCTGGCTTTATCATTTCAGTCAGAATAATTTTGCTGATATGCAAAATAAAATGCAAAATGATATACAAGGTGAAACCATGGGAAGATCTTAGAATATGAGACTAGCGAAATTCTTGCTGTGATAAATTTGTACATGTATGTATATGCGTACTATCTAACTATTTTTTAATGTTATGTTAATATAGAAAATGTAATGATGAACATCCTCCCCCGCGTTGAATGATGAATTCAACTGTTGAAATCTATGTTGAAATCGGGAACTTGTTTTTCTTCATCTTGATCGCCTCGGTTGTGGGGTTGGCTTAGTTGGAATCCGGGAACAAATGCGGGATTTGTAAGTCCAAATTATGAAGATGATAATGGCAAATACCAATGCCAAACCCGTATAGCCAATAGCAAATTGATGAACATCGTGAGGGTGAATTGTTGGAAGATCGATGTGGAGCTGTTGAATTTGTTTTTGAATGGATTCTAATTCTGTCCCTTGTGGTTTGAAATCAGGTCCGTCTGATATGTTAGGACGTGGTCCCTCCAATTTCACTTGTTGAGTTAGATTTGTGGTAGGTATGTACGACATCCTTGAACTGGTCGGGAAAGCATTGTGGCCGCGTATGGTGATCAGAGGCTGTTTGATGATACATTCCTTTTGAAGTCTTAAAATGCCTGATCCTTCGATAGCCATTTGGTTGACTGTGTCTTCACATACGACATTGATCGCGGTTTTTTCTTTCAAAGCAAACAGCCATTCATTTGGATTATGAAGTTGAGTCCAGTGTGGGCCATCTCCCGTTTGAACAATTTTGCACGTGGGGGATTGTGGTAGGTGGTTGATGAAATCTATCTCACAAGCCCCGAGGGCAGATCCCTTATGATATATGGGATGATGTTGCTTGCATAAGTGTCGACCTCTGGTGATGGTGCGGCATGCCTGGAGACTATGCTCGGTGAGTGGGTAATATTGGTCTCGATGGAGATTCACCACCAAGTATGGGAATGATGGTTGTATGGCTAAGAACGTGTTGTTGATCAATGTCGGAACTGGAATGATGCTAAACAATTCAAAATCCTCGAGTGTGCATAAAGGGAGTCTGAGTTTAAAGATGATGTGTTCGGCCGTTGGTCTTCCTTCGATTGTCATTAAATTGTAAAATTGCAAGACGTCATCTATTGTTAGTGGCAGCTTTAATGATGAAGGAAGATGACCTTTGATTGTGGTTAATTCCTGACGCATCTGATCTGGCGTGATCAGCTGTGGACTGATTTTTCCGTTATGAGTATCCACTAGTACGTCTAGGATGACGCCTTGGATTCTTTGAAAATTTGAAGCTGTCAACATGGCTTGCATTGCCAACGTGATGAAGACATTTGATAGTTTCTCCTGATAAATGTCTTGGTGTATGCCATTAATTTCTGCAGAAATCTTGTTGAGATGAATCTCCCAATTCCTGAACTGCTTGTCTATCGTCTCTTGGTTCTTCCGCATGATGTTGATGGTCGCATCAATGATTGAAGTTTGATTCTTGATACGGGCTACTAAGTGATTCTCGTTTTGCTTGATTTCGTTGATCGTTTTAGACATGGCTTCTGCATATTCAGAGTCTAACACTCCGAACAGGGTATTCGCGATATTACCTATGAAATTTATGGCACCTCTTTTTGCTCTGCCTTTGTTTTCTGTTGGTAATAATAGCTCATTATTTGCTGAGAGTTCCTTAGTTAGAAATTGGAGGTGCTCCATGATTTGTTCACATGCATTCCTCTCAATTATTTGATCACATACGGTTTTAAGTATGCGACTGGAGTTGACGAGTGCATCGAACTCTTTCCAGAAAGGTTGCATGTCGTAATATGCCACCAGGTTCCACTCGCTGGATATTATGTTGGTAGAGCCTAGGCCTTCAAAATAAATCCCTGGCTGCGACTTGAAAGGGGTCGTTTCAACAGGTGCACTTCTACTTGTCGAGAATGTGAGACAGACAAGGAACAATGAAACGAATGCCGATCCGATGGATCGTCGTTGCCTTTTTCTAGGAGCTGTGTCTGTTAGAGAAGTCTCCCTAGTTTGACTCGATGTCGAATTAATGGAAATTGACCTGCGATGCGGGTTACTTTGATCGCTCGCTGGTCGAGCAGTTCCTTGTGCTTCTATATCATCTATGGTGTTTGAACTGGGCGGTTCGATTTCATCTTCTTCTTGATCCTCGTTCATAGGTAAAGGCCCCAGTTTGTGAATAGCGCGTCGTAGTGTCCCATTTGCAGTGCGTACATCAGCGACGCGTACCAAGTTGTCGGGTCCTGTGTATGTTTTCACAATTCGTCCAAGCGGCCATTTGAGGGGTGGAAGATTGTCTTCTTTGATAATCACCATTGTGTTAGGTTGGACATTGTGGCAGCGTTGCTTCCATTTGTACCATTGCTGTAGTTGATTTAGATATTCGCTAGACCATCTTCTCCAGAACCCCCGTTTGAGATGAGAAACGAGTTTCGAACGGGTGATGATGTTTGAGTGTTGCGGGGTTGCAGTTGCGTCCATTGTGCTCGTCAGAGGCTCCCCAATGAGCAAGTGACCTGGGGTCAATGCTGTTAGATCATTGGGATTCGTCGATAGTGGTGTTATCGGACGTGAATTCAAAATTTCCTCGATTTCAATGACGGTGGTTTCTAATTCTTCATAGGTCAGCGAAGCTGACGTTAACGTTCGCTGCAAGAGATGCTTGGCTGATTTTACAGCTGCTTCCCCTAGGCCGCCAAAGTGTGGGGCTCGGGGAGGGATTAGATGGAAATCAGTGCCGTTTGTGCTGCAAGTTGTTGCTATATTTCCATCCATCTCTTCACCTTCGAGCATTTTTCGTACTTCTGTGAGTTGGTATCTGGCGCCCACGAAGTTCGTGGCGTTGTCACAATAAATCGTGCGGCAATGCCCTCGTCGTCCCGTGAACCTTTTGAGTTCTCCAATGAATCCTAGTGTTGTGAGATCACTTCTAGATGGGTGGCGTTGGTTGCGAAGCAGCAGAAAACAGCTATGTAACTCTTTTGTGGTCGTTTTCCTCTTATTTTGAAATGCGTCCAAATGGGTCCGCAGAAATCGACCCCAGAGTTCACGAATGGTCTGGCGGGTTGCACACGGTCGGCGGGCAAGTTTCCCATTAATTCCGATAGCATCTTTGGGTTTGCTCTTGTGCAATGAACGCACTGCTGGACAACAGAGCGAGCCAGGATTTTTCCTTTCAGTGGCCAATATTTTTGTCTTGCCATTGCGAGAAGAGTTTGTGGTCCTACATGATGGTTCTCCTTATGTATGTCATTAAGAAGGAGTTTAGTGAACTGATGTCCGTATGGTAGTAGCATAGGGTGCTTAGAATCGAACCCAAGTGTTGATGCTTGTAATCGTCCACCAACTCTCAGGATGTCTCGGTCATCCAGGAATGGAGTTAGACTGCTCAAAGAGCTGTTTTTGCTCACCTCACCATAGCGTTTTATATTTGCAATGTCCTACATGAAAGGTTGCTCCTGCATTGTTTTTATAATTAATGCTTGAGCTTCATCTAATTCTTCACTGCTTAACGCTTTCCCGTTAATTTCTCCTTGAAACTTTTTCTTCGTATGAGCTATGAAGCGTAAGATATAGGCCATGACACGTTGTAGCTTTCTGAATGAATTCCCATGTTCGATTGCGCTTATGATACTTGTTGAGCTGGGGGTGACTACTGTTGACAAAGCCGTTCGCTTATGTTCGACTGTGTAATCTGTATCATTGCTTCTGTATGGATTGGGCCATATTGATTCTGCTTCGTGTAGAAACATGGGACCGTAAAACCATAATGTTGACCCGCTTAAGTTCTCTGGAGCTAGGCCTCTTGGCAATACATCCGCTGGGTTCTCCTTGGAATTCACATGACGCCATTGGGTGTAAGTGGTGACATCTTGAATTCTAGCCACTCGATTGGCCACAAATGTGTGAAACGATGAGGACATGGAGTTTATCCAAGCCAAGACAATTTCGGAATCGCTCCATAAATAGATGTCCTGATTTGCGATGCTCAAATCTGTGCTGATTCTTCGAGACAGGTCAGCTCCCAGTTTTGCTGCGCACAGTTCCAGTCGCGGTAACGTTGTCTGATTTGCAGGGGCTACTCTAGATTTCGCACAGAGTAGTCGAACTGTAATGAGGTCATTCTTATCAACTGATCTCACATATGCAGCAGCTCCATATGCTTTCTCTGATGCATCTACGAATATGTGAATTTGCGTGCACTTCGGAATTCGCTGAGAGAAAACATGTCTAGGAAATCTTATGGTATTCAAGGTTTTCAAGCCCTCACGAAACTTGGTCCATGACGTGTATAATTCCTGGGGCAATGCAGCGTCCCAGTCCAGCTTCAAAGTCCATAATTTCTGGAGAAATAGTTTGGCTACTACCACAACTGGAGCCATTATTCCCAACGGGTCATATAAATGGGCTATGTCTGAGTACGCTGTTCTCTTAGTAGTCCGTCGGCCATCGATCCAGGACGCCTTTATGCTAAGGTCGTCAGTCTTGGGTAGCCAAATCAGACCAACAGTTTTTATATGCTCCTCCACCTGGTTTGCAAAGTCTAACTGTATTTCTTTATCTTCGTGGGCTATACCACGCATTAAGCGTGGATGGTTTGCGCACCACTTTCGTAACTTAAAGCCGGCTGTGTGCAATGATAATTGTAATTGTCGCTGTGTCTCAATGGCGTCTGAGAGATTGTTTGTTCCCGTGAGAACATCGTCTACGTAAAAATCATGTTTCAGCACCTTTGAAGCTAGTGGGTGACTTTCGGCGTGGTCGTCTGCTAATTTCTGTAGACATTTCTTGGCCAGATATGGGGCGCTGGTAGTTCCATATGTGACCGTGTTGAGCTGAAAGCATTTGATGCTCTGGCTGGGATCAGCTCTCCACCAAATCAATTGATATTTTCTGTCAGATTGTACCACATTGACTTGCCGGTACATTTTCTCGATGTCGGCGGTGAATACATATCTTGGCAGGCGAAAACGCAATAGGATGGAAAACAGTTCATCTTGTACTATGGGACCCGTGTGTAGGACGTCATTTAGGGATATGTTGGATGATGTTTTGGCTGAAGCGTCGAATACCACTCGGAGTTTCGTCGTGCTACCCTCAGGCTTAGCGATGCAATGATGTGGAAGGAAGTAGTATGGCTTCTCGATTCTAGTTAAGTCGACTTCCTCCATATGTCCTAGCTTTGCGTATTCTTCCATGAAATTGGAATATGCTGTCTTGAGTTCTGAGTCCTTGGAAAGCTTACGTTCCAATGACAGAAACCGTCTATAGGCGATATCCTTTGATTCCCCCAATGCTGTGGGGCTATCTGCAAAAGGCAAACTGACAGCGAAACGGCCGTATTGGTCTCTATAGGTAGTCTGAATGAAGTGTGCTTCATAATTTCTTTCTGCTGTAGTGAAATAGTTCTTATTGGCTCCTTCGGTATCTTCCAGGCGCCAAAATTTCTCAATCAGCTGATCAAGAGCTTCATCTTCGGTACATATTCCGCACGCTGCTTTACTCTGTGGGACACCATTAGTTTTGCCTGCTATGGCCCACCCGAAAACTGTATTCTGCATTGTTGGTAGCGTTTCTCCCAATTTGATTTGTCCCACCGACAAGATTGAGTAATAGATCTCTGCACCAATGAGGAGGTCTATTGGGCCCGGCTGGTTAAAGTTCGGGTCCGCTAATCTTATGTTGTGTGGTACTGGCCATGTTGAAGTGTCTATTGATTTTGCTGGTTGTGGTGAAATGATTTTCGGAAGTACATGAGCTTCAATTCTAACAGCAAATCCACTTATTTTCGACTGTAGTAATATGCTAACTCTGCGTTGAGGTTGTTGCTTGCGTTGGCCAATGCCTTCAATATATAGTAACTCGGAAACTCTAGATAGATTCAGTTGTTTTGCCATCTTGTCCGTCATGAAGTTAAGCTGGGAGCCGGAATCCAATATGGCTCTGCATTCCACGCATTTGCCCTGGTTATTGACCAGATTTACCATGACTGTGCTAAGAAATATGTAGCCCTTTGGAGCTTGAAGGCTTTTCGTTGTCAACGAGATTGATTTAAGTTGGTTGTCGAATGATGTGGATTGATTTGATGCTGATTGTGCCATCGTACCTGTCATGTAGTTATTCCTGCTAGGCTGCTGTACTGAGATGGTTGATCTTGGAGGAGGTGTCTCTATATGCAGTAATGCGTTGTGTCGTTTAGAGCATTTTGTGCACGTTCTTGATGGACAAGTGTCGGCCCTGTGTCCGGCCTTGAGGCAATTAACGCAAATGTTTAAATCTTTAATTACGCCGAAGCGTTTGCGTGGCGTTAGTTGAATGAATTTCTGGCAGGCAAAGATTTGATGATTGCCTTTGCACAGAATACATGTTGGTCCAGCCGAGACAGATGTGAAAGACCTGGATGTGGTTGTCCTTTTATGAGGATCTTCCATTGATCTGCCCTTATTTCCTAGAGCTTCCAAAGACTGAAAGCGCATCTCTAAGAAGTTTTGGAAGCCTTTGAGTGATTGCAATGCTCTGGGCTGAGTGAGAGATTGCTCATAGAGCGGATGTGTTACTATGTCCAATTTCTTGACCAATATGTGCAACAACAGTGGATCCCAATGGCTTGTGTTGATTCCTAAATTCTCTAGACCAAGGATGCATTCTTGCGTTATGTCGTGTAACGCCTTAATTGCAGGCGCACTCTCATAAGTTACTGTTGTTTGTGACAGTAATTTGTTCAACAGTGCAGTTACCAGCAATCTAATGTTCTCGTAACGTTCCTTAATGATCTTCCATGCAGCAGTGTAGTTTGCATCTGAGATAGTAAGATGTCGCACAAGTTTTTCGGCTTCTCCCGATAAGCTGCTCTTTAAGTACCACATTTTCTGCGAGTCGACCATTGCTTGTTTGTGTACAACTTCGTTGAAGAGGTCGTAAAATAGTCGCCACTTCAAATAGTCACCATCGAACTTTGGTAAGACTATTTTCGGAAGCTTCATGATTGAGGTTGCGTTCACCATTGGTGCGGATGCGATGGCGTGCTGACTTAAACCAGCATGCAACTCCAGTAAGACCTTCTGTGTATCCTCCTCTAGACTGAAATATTCTTCAAACTCTGATGCGCTGGGATCTTCAACTGATTCCCATATTGAGTAGTGTAACTGTTGAATATCATCCCCGTATCTCTCAACCGTGCGTATTTTAAGTTGATAGAACTGTTGTGCTTGAGGCTGCTGGGTTGCAGCTGTTATCCCAGTGAGCATTCTACGCAAGGCCTTCATTATTGTTTGCTGCCGTTGCTTTATTTTGGAGATATTATTGCTGGCGTGAAAAGAGGTTTTTCTACTCGTGGATTTTCTCCAGTTGGCTTCTCTTGTGCTTCTTGTTTTTTGTCATCTGAGGTCGGCTGGTTCCTCTTATCCTCGGCTGTACTACTGGGATTTAGCTTCTTCAGCTCTGTAAGCTTGTCCATGATGTCTCGTCTTGTCTTCTCGTATTTTTGTTTTATGCCGTCATAATAAGCCTTTGCGAAATAGGCATGCTCCAATTTTGCCCCATACACATTTCGAATCTCAGTGTCGACTTCATCAAATTGTTTCCAGAGTTCATCAAGCGTCGTCAACCTTACTTCAAGATACGTTTGGTTCTTTCGTGATGAAGTGTCCTTGCCATAATTGCTAGCAATAGCCTTTATGTCTTCTCCTGTGTTGTGCTGCTGAACGGCGAGCTCATCTAGACTCATGACTAGTGTTTGCGGGTGGTGATTATCTCTTCGGAAGAAATCACGTCGGGGTCACCAAATGTTGATCTTGGCTCTTTTGCCTCGATATTGCTGTGCAGAACTTAGGGTGTTACACCGTAAGTAGTGTTGTGGGTGCAGCGGCTCTTAAACCAGTACACCAGAAAACTGTCGGAGTTACAATGCCACAAGCAGACTCACTCAAGGAAAAATTAAAAATTGAAATTCGCTTTTTATAATGTTACAAAAATGCCTAATTAGCTAAATACCAAAATTCACAAATAACTTACCACAGAATGAAAGAATTTCCCTAGCCACAAAGTTCGCACGCGCATTCCTTCAATTATCTCACCGGTGTCGACTTTCGTCTGGCTTTATCATTTCAGTCAGAATAATTTTGCTGATATGCAAAATAAAATGCAAAAAGATATACAAGGTGAAACCATGTGAAGATCTTAGAATATGAGACTAGCGAGATTCTTGCTGTGATAAGTTTGTACATGTATGTATATGCGTACTATCTAACTATTTTTTAATGTTATGTTAATATAGAAAATGTAATGATGAACACTGCCTACAATGACGGCACAATATCTATCATGTATATAGCGCTATACTTGACTGCAAACTAGAGTTCTCGTTACATGTATTGATGCAGGACTCTTACAATTCGGCCAACCTGACACAATAATCGTCCTCGATTATTTTACAATCATATTAATTTATAACTTACAAATTTATCATAACGAGAGTATAAAATATACCTGTATCAATATTACCTATAGAATCACAATCATATGAATTTATAGTTTACAAATTTTTTAACGAAAGTACAAAATGTAGCTATAAAACAATACTATAGAACGTATTTTGCATTTCATTATTTGAGTATAAACATCTAATCGAAAATACAAGTAATGTAAACATAAAAAAAACAGGGTACCTATCTCATGAAATACAAAGCTATACTTTTCTAAACAGGATGCCTTTTCTTTTAGATCATACAGAAATTGCTTTGTCAATTATAACCGCTCGTTAGTAAAATGCTATGACTGTCATTTCGACATATCTACGTTAATGTTAAATGGATAGGTCCATCTACTTACAAAGTTTTAAATTAACATAAATGAACGGAACTTTGTTAATAATTTATTACATTTTTTCGAGATAATATGGTTTCATATTCGCAGGAGAACAAATTCCCTTATAGGCCATCCGTGAAATTTGCATGTTATCTAAATCTTTTATTACATATCTATCATTCGGTAAAACTTCTTCAACTTCGTAAGGACCTTTATATTTCGGAATAAGCTTCCTATTTACACCCGGAACCGTAACGACATTTTTAATTAAAACTAAATCACCTTTTTCATACTCATGAGGAGCCTTATGGTGTGTATCATAGTAATATTTATTGTATTGTTGACTTGCTTCGATGCTTCTGCCCGCCTCTTTCCTAATCGCTAGAAGGTCTCTACCTTGAATTGGCAAAATTTCATTTTGTAAGTGCTCTTGAAGTCTATCATAAATTTCTCTCTTTTGTCTAACGCCAAAAAGCAACATGCTTGGCGAGGTGTCCGTGCTTTTATTTTTTGTGTTATTCAGAGCAAATTCAATTTTTTGTAAACACTTACTCCAATTTACGCAATCCGAGTCGCTCTCCTTGGCTAACATAGGTGTTAACGTACGGTTAACTCTCTCAACTTGGCCGTTAGATTGTGGTGAGCCTGTTGCAATTTTAATATGCTGAAAGTTATTCTGATTACATAAATCGGCAAACTCCTCGGAGGTAAAATAACTACCCCTGTCGGATATAATTTTATTTGGTCTACTATAACTGCTAAAATAACATTCTAAACATTGGACTACTTCCGTAGTTGAAGTGCCCTTCACCGCGTATAGTTTAGTAAATTTAGTAAATCCATCCAATACTAGGAATTTCTTTTTATTATGGGTGGTAGAAAGTGGACCGTAATGCTCAATATGAAGAACATCAAACGGATTTATACCCTTTGGGATGTTGTGCAAAACACCTTCCTTTTTGCCAGTCAAGGGTTGAAAGTGCATACATTTTAGGCACCTTTTGCAATACTCAACAATCTTACTTTTCATGTGAGGAAACCAATATGATTTTCTAATAATATCAAAGCATTTTTCCGGACCAGCATGACATAATCCAAGGTGATGTGTCTGAATAATATTTTCTTCCATAACTTTAGAAACATAAAATAATACCTGATTTCCTACCTTCCGGTAAACTAATCCATTTATCATTTCGTAAGTAGGGCTCTCCCTCGTTTCTAACATTGAGGCAATTCTTCCGATTATAGGATCACGATTTTGCGCGGCCATTAATGCATTTTGAAGAGAGTCGTCCTCAACAATTAATATGTTATAGCACCTACTAAGTGCATCCACATGTGACATTTTAGAACTCGATCGGTGTTCCACTTTATAGTTATATTCCTGTAATTCTAAAGCCCAGCGCGATATTCGTGGATTAACAAATTTCTTATTTAGGGTTAATGTCAAAGATTGACAATCGGTGACGATTTTAAAATTTATTCCCAATAAGTATATTCGAAAACGTCGTAGAGCATATATTATTGCGAGTGTTTCCAGTTCATAACTGTGGTATTTAGACTCAGCTGATGTCGCTCGTTTAGAGCAGAAAAATACTGGATGAAATTTCGAATCAGCTTTAACCTGGAGCAAAACTGCTCCAAAGCCCACACTACTTGCGTCGCAATGTAATTCAGTCTCAGCATGTGGATTATAAATGCTTAATACCGGAGATTCTTGAAGTTTGGCTTTCAACTCTTCAAATGCTAGAAGTTCCTCAGAACCAAATTTAAATACAATGTCCTTCCTCAAAAGGTCATATAGGGGTTTGGCAGTTAGTGCAAAGTTTTGTATAAACTTTCTAAAATATGCGCAAAGACCTATGAAAGATTGAGCCTCTCGAACAGTTTTAGGAATAGAAAAGTCACTAATGGCCCGTATGCCATTTTTGTTGGGGCGTATCCCATTAAAACTGATTTCATATCCCAAATAAGTTGTCCTCTGAAACAGGAACTTGCATTTGTCATACCTAAGTTGCAGGGAATATCTCTTCACCACACTCATAACCTCTCTCAAAATGTTTAAATGCTCAACAATAGTTTTCGATGCAATCATAATATCGTCAAAATAAACTAACAATTTACCTCTCTTGATTAGATCTTGGAATAAAATATTAATGTAACGTTGAAATACCGCGGGCGCATTTTTAAGGCCGAAAGGCATACACAAATACTCAAACTGGCCTACAGGTGTCACAAATGAAGTGTATTGAATCGATTCTTCGGCTACTTTGATATGGTGGAAACCGCTTCGTAAATCCAATAGCGTAAAATATTTCATTCCGCGCAATTGATCCAAATGATATTCAATCAGAGGAAGAGGATAATTATCTTTCAGTGTGTTACCATTCAGCTCGCGATAGTCCACACACAATCTGAATTCACCTGTTTTTTTCTTAACTAGAACAATAATTTTATTTTGAAGCAAGTCATCCAATATTTTTTGCAATTCAAATTTGTGCGTAAGGCAATCTACGTGGAGTACAATTGAATATTTGATTTTTATATAAACGTATTTTCATTTCGTAGTCAATTAGTTTTAATTTTTTAACCTCGTCTTCAAAATTTTCTTTCAAGATAATTTTCTTGACCTTTTCCTTTATAGTATGCGGCAAATTTTCATTAATATTCAAAGCTTTATCATCATTTTCGTCAAAAATATTTATGTTTAGTATATCTGTTAAAAAATTATCGTCGGTACTTGTTCGTCAGAATTTAAATTATAGCTCTCAATTGTTAATTTCATATTACCAAATTTCAAAAAATTTCGGCCTAATACTACTGAATATCGCATACTATTGTCTTTCACTACAAATATTTGACATTTAATAAATATACTATTAAAAACTACCTTGCAGTCAGCCGTTCCTACTATTTGCAGAAGACTTCCGTTTATACCACAAAATCTGGAGCTCAGAGTCTCAGCATCCACAGGTAAAACAAGATAAGATGGAATGTAGCGTTGCTGAACGAAGCTTATTGGACTTCCGGTATCAATTATGGTTAACAAGTTTACTGTGGCCGCATTCTGTTTATCCGAATGTATGTAGAAGTCAAACCTTAAAAAGTACTCAAAATCATTAAAATTGTTTGGATAAATAAACTGACTCCTCTGTGCTGCCGAAACACTACTATCATGTCTCTTGTTGTTCCAAACAGCTCTGCTGGCACTTCTTCTGTTGCTGAACAACCATGATATTAGAAGTTCTCTCTGATGTTTTCTGTTAATGAAATGGCCCTTTTGTCCGCACTTAAAACATGCGGTTTTGGGCACTTGCTGGAGACATGTCCGTAGTCATTGCAGTTAAAGCATTTATATTTTTGCTGTGAAGATGTCATTCTCATGTTGGTGTATTGATGTCGCGGACGATGTTCTTCCACATTGACAATAGCTTTGATCTTCTCATATTTTCTGGCGGCTTATTTCAATTCGCACAGATCTCTTGCACTGAAAAATATTAATTTAATTGATGTTGTATCTGGAATACCTTGAATTATGTAGTGTATAATGTCCTGTTCATCTACTTCCGAAAACGACGCGATTTCTTGGATACTTAGAATATATTGCTGCAATGTTTCACTAGACCTTTTTTTCCTGCTGCGAAGTTCATTGTGCACATCTGCACATGTTACGCGCCTACTAAATTCTTTACATAATGCCTCTTTTAATTCCAACCACGTTTTGCAGGATACTGTCCTCAGAAATAATTTGGCTGTTCCTGACATTAATCGCTTTGCGTAGATCATAGCCATTTTTGAATCCCACTGCAATATATTCATTGATTCCTCAAATGTTTGTAACCACCTCTGGATCGAAAAGTTATCATCACCACTAAATAATGGTAATGACGCCTCGATGTCTTTGAAGCCGTAGTTGATATTCGTTTCACTAAAAACAGCGATTTTGTCTCTTAGTTCTGCGATTTCTTTTTTCTTCGCAATAATACTCCTTAAGTTCTCTAATTCCTGATTAAGATCACTCACCACGTCTTCATTTGATTCCGTATCATGTGACCCAGAAGCATTATCATTGGTTCCGTTACTATCTTGCATGGTCGAAGGCGGCACATCGATGGCAGCTAAAAAATTCTTTATTTCATCGGCAGTCATCTCATCAACCTTTTCCTCTACGCGTAATTTTAAAACAGCTCTCGTTCCATTCGTAGATAGGTCAAGCATTCTTAATTTTTGATTGAGCTCGACTACCGTTGCATTTTGTGAAAATGCTTTATATTTTTCAGCCATATGGGCTTCCATATTTTAGCACAAAACAAAAAAATTTAGTGACCGAACACTCTTAAAACAAATATAATAAATTTCCGGTTGCGTATATCCTACTTCTGAATTGATTGTAAGGGGAATCATTAAAATTCAAAAGGCACAAAAATAAATTAATCTGACTTTATTCAATGTCGACCAATCTGTACAAATTATTACGACTGACTGCTCTCAGCTATAATCTGCCTACAATGACGGCAGAATATCTATCAATATATATATATATATATATATGTATGTATATAGCGCTATACTTGACAGCAAACTAGAGTTCTCGTTACATGTATTGATGCCGGACTCTTACAAATAAGAATAAGGAAATACTTTTTTAGGAATATGTAGAAAGATTTAAATATATATTACGACAAAATGTACGAGATATCGACCGTTTTTATTGCTTACCAAATATATACCCCATATAAAGCAAAGAAGGAAGGTCTATTTTTCATTTGCTTATTGTATATTCTACGTGAAACATCTAACTATGTATTTCAAACAACATTTGCATATTTTGTATAAGGCATATTGAAATATCCTTCCACATCTTAAAAACGGATCGAGTCTAAACAACTTATATGACAAATTTTGTGCAGCCAGAATATTATTATTATTTGAAGATAGTCGATCACAACTATCAAAAATAAGAAATTTCCTTTTCTTTCCTTAAAAAACTACTCCAACAGAAACTTAAATAGACATCCCCTTAGAAGCCAAGAAATGCTGTATGTACAAAATTTTACCCACCTACCCTCTTCATTTAAATAAAGAATTTCCATGAATTTTGACATCTAAGTTACCTTAACCCTCCATTGACCCATCATTAGGGTGAGGGGGATTGACTGAATAACTACCAAAAATTATACGTTTCTTTGAGTTTCGTGGAGTTTTCAACATTTCATAAAATGTTGAAACAACAAACGATTTGTTGATGGCATAAATATGGGAATTGCTGAAACAACAAAAGATTTGCTCCATCAACAATTCACCCGAAAAAAACAGAAAATCGGCATGTTGAGACAAAAAAACCATTTGTTGAATCAACAAATCAAGCTAATTGTTGAACCAACAATTTGAAATTGTTGTTTGGACGAATCTTTTTCTTTCAGTGTAGCCTCTAAGTTGACATCAACATTTTTTATCTCGAGTTTTGTGGATACTAGCCCACTTTGGCGATACGAGACCAATTTTAGCACTCTCCATAGGATTTCGATTTTGTTTCTGGAATTCACTCATTTTTTTCCGTGTCGCCCTCGTAGCTCTAAGTTGACATCAACATTTGTGCCATATCTAAGGAAGGGTGGCGGTTGGTGCGAGAAGCTTTAGTGGTGGCGTTTGCGAATGGATTAAGTTTGGTCTGGTTATGGAGGCTACAATTTACCCTTGGGTTGTTTACTTTACTACGTCATACCAAAAGATTTTATATCAGGATATATTCAGTATTGCACCATGGTATGAAATTCGCAACAACAACAGGAACTAATGTAGGTAGGTATATTGGCTTAGATAAGTAATGGAAATTAGTATAAACCTAATTAATGGTTTTCAGATGTAGTGCTTCTAATTTGATTCATTACATAAAAAAGTCGTGCAGTCCAATAATGTAAACAAATTGGCACAGCCGAATAATGTAAATAAATTCGCACAGAGCCTAATAAAGTAAACGAATTGAGCGATTTATGTTTTTGTGTAAATGAAACATTGCCAAATTCTTTAGTTGGAAGAAACAACAACAACAACTGATAATAATCTGTAGGATATGATGTCTTAAACGAGAAGTGGGAGTTATAATTGAAAATTTCTTTTGCTGGAAAAAACAAAAAAAAAAACAACAACAACTATAACGTAAGTTGTGATCTGTAGGTACCTTTTATAAACAATAGTGATCATGTTATGATATTCGATGTGTAAAAATAGATTGCGGCTGCTTGGGATGGTGAGACACGTGAAATCATTAGAAGTAATGGAAATTAAAGCCTTAGCAAATTTTAGGTGGCCAGGCGGTTGGTAATTTGATGTCCTGCGTAAACAATACAGCCGAGTAAAGCTGACAAATTGAGCGATTTGTGTTTTTTGTATTGAAAAGTCTTACATTTTATGACAAATTATTTTTTATTTTCAATAAAATTTCTGTATCAATGACGCTGTTATGAAATTTGATTGACCCCATATCATAGTTCACATGAAACTGATAAGAATATGATAACTTTATCATACTGTTGGCGTGATCACATTATTTTCTTACCATTGGGTTAAACGTGGGTTTAATTAAATGTTTCGTTGAAAGAATGTGGTGTTATTATATTAATGTGGTATGATATCTTGTCTTAGATGTCTTAGATGAGTAATGGAAGTTATTGGGAGCTGTGAGTAAGCAATAAAAACCTTATCAGCAAGGTCGCTTCATATTTATCTCTCTAAAGTATCATCCAAATGGTGTTGTATGTAGGAAGAAAAAATTGATAATTCTTCAAGCCCATAGTTAAGACTATGGTGGACGTTGAGAGTGGGTGCTGTTAGTTGGGGATTAAATTGAACGCTTTGATGGATGGTATTTGACATTATATTAATCTAGTAGGATATGAAAGCTTTAGTGAAGGACGTGGAAGAAGATAGTGTAATTTTTTTACCTTTAAATCTTAAGGTTTATTCTTTAGCCTCCAAACAGGAATGTTTTCTTTAAGTTGACTCGGTATCTAGATAATAACGTGTTCATTTCATGTTCATAATATGAACTTAGTCAGCATATGAAGGTAGCACAGTTTTTTATAAATCAAGCAGTTACGCTATTATGAGATTTTATTGACTACTATATCTAAAATACTATTGGGGAAGGTACATTCTTTTCTTACCATTAAGTTGAGACTGGGTTAAATTAAAAGCTTTGATGAAAGAAGGCTGTGTTATGATATTAATGTAGTATAATATGTTTTCTGAGGTGAGTAGTGGATGTTGTATGGGAGCTGTGAGTACGCAGTAAAAACCTAATCAGCAATCTTTCTTGATATTTATCTCCTTTAAAGCATCACCTGAATGGTGTTGTATGAAGGAAGAAATAGTTGATAATTCTCCAAGTCCATAGTGAAGATCGCGGTTGGGATTGACGGTAGGTACTGTAAGTTGTGCAATAAGTTAAAAGTTTTGATGGATGGCATTTGATATATTTGATATTTACCTCCTCGAAATGCTGTCGTACGAGTATCAGAAAGGTCGAAAAAAAGTTGTTAATCCTTCAAGTTCAATAGTGAAGACCGCGATGTTGAGAGTGGGTATTTGGAATGATATGTCTATCAGGATATGGAAGTATTATTTATTCATCTTCAAATTTTGCCATGAAAGTATTATGTTGGGAGTGGCTTAAATTGAAAGTTTTGATGAAAGAAGGTGGTGTTATTATATTAATATAGAATAATATGTTGTCTATGATGGGCACTTGAGAGCTGTGAGTAATATGTGGAATATATTGTAGATGACTAGTGAAAGTTGAAAATGTAAGATTCCCAATTCCTTTACTGAAAAACAACAACAACTGTAAATAATATATAGCAAATCAATTTTTCCACAATATTTATTCACATCTAATTCATCATTTATTTTTATACCTTAAGTTATAAACTTTTTCTCTGTGTTTCACATCCAAATTTGGTTACAATATAACTGAAGCTCTATAAATCCTATCTTGGAAGCGGAAGCGATCCAGAGCAAATGTCTCCCATGATCCTCTTCAGCGTTAAGCTATGAGAGTTCGGCAGCAAAAACCAATCTGTCTTATGGAGGCACAAATTTACGTATGCAACTATCTCGCTCTAACACATCATCTGTCTTGCTCTAACACATTAGAAAGCTTTAGGTATACCGAGCTTTGAAACCATCTCACTCTCATACAACATCTGTTTCTTTCTAATATACATGTTTGAGGCGGACTGTATTGAGAGTGGGTTCAATTTAAGGCTTTGTTGAAAGAAGGCAGAAGTAGATACTAATGTAGGATGATAGGAGGCATCAGTCAGTTTTAGTGAGTCTCAGCGATAGGTCAAATAAAAATATAAAATGTCAACCGAGCAAATAAATTAAAGTTTTTCTAGTAAAAAGAGTGGCCCACAACGGCATATGGAGAGCTGTATAATAGACTAAATCGCCAAGAATGTTATAAAAAATATTTATAAAGCATTCATCGCTTGGCCCATAACATCAGCGATATGCCCTGCAAATATTAACTCCTGTAGAATATCATCATATCCACATTATTCTGCTATGCCAAATTTAACTGGAATAACATCTCTTATGACACGTAAACAAATTAAACAATTTGAAGACCAGAACGATATATTAATAAACGTATTCATCCAAAAGAAAGAGCGTTCTTTCAATGCTGTTCTATATAGACCAACGAAACACAATATGAAGCGGCTTGTGAATCTATTATTGATACAAAATAACTATGAACAGGGTGATGATGATGATGACGATGCTGATGATGATGATGGTGATGATGACGATAATGATGATAATGATGATAATGATGATGAAAGTACCAGGTTTAATTTCTGCTGGATTAAATATCTTTCACGGCTTGCATGGAAACAAACTTGAAAACATAAGGGTAGATTGTACATATGCGATAGATGTTTGCTCTATTTTTACTCTGCTAAAGCATTAGCATCACATATTCCTGAATGTGAGAAACAAAACAATTTATATTGAATTAAGGAAGCCCAACCGTAGAATTAAATGCTAGTAGCACAACGGATACTCGACCATTGGGAAACATTACTGAATTCCATCAGAACAACAAGGAGCTGCCGCAGAAAACATATGACCTAAGTCTAGTGTGTTATAAATAAAAAAATGTATTACATTATTGGAAAATAAAGGATATATTATAGCTATAGATATATTGAAATAAGGAAGCCCAGCCATAGAATGATACACTAAGAATTAAATGTTAAAATTTGTTAATTTATAATAAATCAAAAATTTTATTTTATATATGTTATTCTTTTTATTCAATTTCCCCACTAGGTCCAGAGCTCCTGAAGGTATTATTTTATAATATTTGCCTACTACAGAGGGCTCCTAATCGAGCGGTTGAGCCTTTTACCAGAATGGGTATATTCTAATCGTAGGATGCATCCTACGATATATATCCACAAGTCTGAAAACACAGACAAAATTTCCCAATGTACTGCTAAATGTATTATGGAATCCAATGTCCAGCCACCATCCTTTTTCGTAAACTCATTCAGCTGAGTGAGTATTGAGTCCACAATGTTAACTTTATACCACACAATTAAATTATCGCCCACAATGATTGGAGCAGTTCTTGCTTGTATATATTTAATACCTTTTAGAACCTCATTGGCATAACTTTAATATTGAGATAACGTTTTAAAATATTCTTAATATGACGTGTAAATAATTCACCAGTATTTTGTATAAATAGCTTAAGATCTGTATTGTTTATATTTACAATAATTTCCGTTCTAATTCTGTCAGCGAATATTGATTTTATTTCCTCCCACTTTACAAAATCACCTTTTCTTACACGCCGAGTAATTTCTCCACTTCGACTGGTGGCTTTTAGTAACACTACTGGCTATTTAGTCTATCCAATACAGCTCTCCATATGCCGTTTTGTGTCACTCTTTTTACTAGAAAAACTTTCATTTATTAGCGCGGTTGACACATTTACTTTTTATTTGACCTATCGCTGAGACTCACTAAAACTGACTGATCCTACATTAATACCTACTACCGCCTTTTTCACCAAAGCCGTAAATTGAACCCACTCTCAGTCTAATCCGGCTCAAACATGTATATTAGAAAGAAACAGAAGTCGTGTGAGAGTGAGATGGTTTCAAAGCACGGTATTCACTATAGCTTTCTAATGTGTTAGAGCATGACAGATGAAGTGTTAAAGCGAGATAGTTGCAAAAGTAAATTTGGGCCTCCATAAAAAATAACATTGACTTTTGCTGCCGAACTTTCATTTATAGAACTTCGGTTATATTGTAACCAATTTTGGATGTGAAATACAGAGAAAAGGTTTATTCCTTAATATATAAAAATAAATAATTAATTTTATATGAATAAATATTGTGTGAAAAATTGATTTGCTATATATTGTTATACCCTAGATGAAATCATAGGGGTATACTAAGTTTGTCATTCCGTTTGTAACACCTCGAAATAATGATGGTAGAGCAAAATGGATTGGACACCCATTCATAATATTAAAAGTTATTTCGATTTTTGCATGTCCGTCCGTCCGTCCGTCCGTCTGTGCGTCTGTGCGCACGATAACTCGAGAACGCGTATACTTAGAGAGCTGAAATTTTGTACACAGACTTTAAAAAAAAAGTAAAATTAAGTTCGAAAATGAGCCAAATCGGGCAACTCCTTCGTGGGGTTGCCATATAAAAATTTCGTTTTCCGCTATATATTTGGACACTGCCTGAGAACACGTTGACGTAGAGAGCTGAAATTTCGCACATGATGTTTTTGCAACATTAACAAATAAAATGTCAAAAATGGACTAAATCGGGCAACTCCTTCTTGGTGTTGCCATATAAAAATTTCGGTTTTTTACGTATACTTTGAAAACGATCAGTCCAAGACATTTTTATGGTACTAAAAACTTTTGCAGAATACGAAATCCTATAAAATTGATTATAATCATTTTGTCTGTGCGACAAACCGTTCTAGAAATATATACGAAAAACAACTTCAAAATCAATACTTGAATAGATCGGTGACCATACGAAATTTAATACGGGCTTTCATCTAGGGTATCCTAAGAATTGGTCTTAGACTAATTCTAGCTTCTTTACTTGTTTACAGTTGTTGTTGTTGTTGTTGTTTTTCAGTAAAGGAATTGGGAATCTTACATTTTCAACTTTCACTACCCATCTACAACATATTCCACATATTACAAACAGCTCTCAAGTTTTTATCTAATACAACATATTATACTATATTAATATAATAACACCACCTCTTTTCATCAAGACTTTTAATTTAATCCACTCCCAACCTAATATTTTTATGGTAAGATTTTAAGATGAATAAGTAATACCTCCATATCCTCCTAGAACTATATAATTCCAAATACCCATTGTCAATATCGCGGTCTTCACTATTGAACTTGAAGAATTATCAACTTTTTTTCTTCCTTCCTGATACTCGTACAATACCATTTCGAGGAGATAAATACCAAATACCATCCATCAAAACTTCTAACTTAATGCACAACTTACAGTACGCGCTCTCAATCTCCACCACGATCTTCATCATGGACTTGGAGAATTATCAACTATTTCTTCCTTCATACAAAACCATTCAGGTGATACTTTAGAGGAGATAAATATCTAGCAAGATTGCTGATTAGGTTTCTACTGCGTGCTGACAGCTCCCATACAACTTGCACTACTCACCTCAGAAAACATATTATACTACATTACTATTGTTGTATCGAGCGTACGTGCCGTGCTCCTGGCGGAGAGCACACAGCTTTTATATATATATAAAAAAAAAACACACTTCTTTTATATCTCGATGTCGTTTATTAAAACACAACTAAATTCTTTCTTAACGATAAATTTGATTTAATTTCATCCTTGTTTTTAATTCTTTTCCTTAATACAAAAACTCCCTTTTGTGTTCAGTATATCAGAATTACCTTCTCAACTTGTTAGTTGGATCCCGCTTGTTAAAACAATACTACTTTTAAGTATAAAGCAAGGGCTTGTAACTTTTCGGCGCGACCTTCACTCGGCGGATTTTATAAAACGACTCCCCGAGGTTTTCGCAAATTGCGCGCAGGTACCCACGATATCTTGCAAAGCTTTCTTATCTTTTTGTTGCTTCCTCACGACGTTAAAAATCGTACGTGAGAAAATGTACAAAAGTTTTGATGAAAGCTATATGCCTGTTTGCAAACTGTAATCCGATATGCACTTGTGCGCCCGTCTTGGAATATAAATTTTAAGAGGGCGCGAATAATTGTGATAATTGTATGTATGTATGTACATACAATTAGATTAGAAAAATAGGTACTGTACGTATGTAGAGTATACATGCGGAAAAAAAGTAAGAAGACAGTGTATGTAGGTAAGTTTGCATATCGTGTGAGTGGAATGTGTGTCTGATAACAAAATGCAATTTATGCTAAATTGCATTTTGTTATAATGTGGGAATGCATTTTGAATTTATATTGAAATTTTAAAATGAAATAGTTTTTTATTTTCAGGGTCTTTTATGTGGTACATCAATATATTGTATAGGACAATATATTGATGTATTGCCCTTATGGTTGTGATTCGGGCAAAGGTACCTTAGTCACAACATTCCTCCCCCCTGGGAAAAAGAAAGTTTTTTTTTCAAGAAGAAAACTTTCTTTCACAGCAATGACGGAGTTTTTTAAACAAAATTGTAAGCTCCTATTTGTACAGGCCAACTAAATATGTATACCTATTTACTTACATGTTATTATAAGAGGATAAATTACACATGTTTTTTTTTATTTATTCTCAGCTACGGAAGTTATTCTAATATTTATAACCTTTTTTTATGCAAAAAAAAATTGAGATTACCATATAACTAACTTTTTATACCCTAGATGAAATCGATAGGTTATACTAAGTTTGTCATTCCGCTTGTAACACCTCGAAATAATGATGGTAGAGCAAAATGGATTGGACACCCACGCATAATATTAAAACTTATTTTGATTTTTGCATGTCCGTCCTTCCGTCCGTCCGTCCGTCTGTACGCACGATAACTCGAGAACGCGTATACTTAGGGAGCTGAAATTTTATACACGGACTTAAAAAAAAAAGTAAAATTAAGTTCGAAAATGAGACAAATCGGGAAACTCCTTCGTGGTGTTGCCATACAAAACTTTCGTTTTCCACTATATATTTGGACATTGCCTGAGAACACATCAATATAGAGAGCTGAAATTTTGTACATGTTGTTTTCATTGTACTAGCAAATAAGTTTAAAAAATGGACTAAATCGGGCAACTCGTTCTTGGTGTTGCCATATAAAAATTTTGGTTTCTTTACGTATACTGTGAAAACGATCAGTCCAAGCCATTTTTATTGTACTAAAAACTTTTTCCGAATACGAAATCCTATAAAATTGGTAATAATCATTTTTTCTGTCCGACAAACCGTTCTAGAAATATATACGAAAAACCACTTCAAAAATCAAACTTGCACAGAAGGGTGACAATACGAAATTTCATACAGGCATTCATCTAGGGTATCATAAGAATTGGTCTTAGACCAATTCTAGCTATTTTACTTGTTTATATACTATTTATAATAAGATTAATTATTCTATAAAGTTAAGTAAAAAGCTATAATGGTAAGGAATATACTTAACTAATAACATGGTTATACAAAAAAAAATCTATTATTTTAGTATCCAGGATTCTAAAAACATGTTTATAATGTGGATAGTAGCTAATAACAATAATATATATATATATATATATATATATATATCTTTTTATTGTAATTTTACAACTACTACAATTAACTTAGTTATTTATTTATTTATATAAATTTTATTAATTTTTCTTTTTACCATTTTTTTTTATATACATAACTACATACATTTTTAACAATGTAATGTTAGTTATTATTTATCTCTTATCTTGTTCAGTAGTATTTTGTCTGCATGGAGATAGATATAGGAGGATAACAATTGGGATCGGAGAGGATGCTGTGTCCGTTTGTTATTGTCCATAAGTAAAACGTTTTCTGTCGTTTTTCTTTGTAGTGCTGGAGTTATGTTGAACCTAGGTTTTCTTGGTGCAGCTCTAGGCATATTTTCCAGTTGTTGTTCTTGAAATGTATTCTTAGATTCACGGGTTTTTCGTTTATATTTAATAATCAGATAGGCACCGATAATAGAGATGACTAAAACAATTTTCAGGTATAAAAATGCATAATGGTGTATGTGGTGATTCTTTATAGGAGTGAGAGGAATTAATTCATGTTCTTTTTGGGAACGAATGATTTCTAGAAGTTTATCTAGATCCATGTTGTTCGTAATATTTAAAGTATGTATTCTTATATGCGATCATAATGGGGAGTACGTCATATTTGATATTATATTCGAAATTTTGATTGTTGGTATAAAATGAGAGTTAAATTTAGAAACTTTTACGCTATGTCCGTGCAAGATGAATTCTTTGTTTCGTACATAACAACCGGGATAGATATATAGTGTTCCTGTTCCTTTCAGGGTTTGTGAGCTAATGGAGTTTTCACAAATAACATCTATATGGAGCGCACTTTTTAGGGAGAAAAGCCAAGCGTTCTGCTGCGATAATTGCGTCCAGTTATAATTCTGTTCTGAAGTTAATATTTTACACTCTGAAGTAATCGGTTCCTTTTTTATCAGATTTATCTCGCATTGGTTTATCTTTGTATCTGCGTTTAGGATAGGTGACGAGATTTTGCAGTAAAAATGCGTTTACGTTGCGCAATTGTGAATATCTTGGCCTGTTAATACAATATAATGTTCGCGATTGTAGTCTATTAATATGCATTCCTTCGATGGTTCAATATACACGAAAGATCCCTTAAGGAGTGTGGGTAATGGTATTGCTTTAAAAATTTGATATGGTTTCTTGAAAGGAATGGGGATTCTGAGTTCTATAATTATTTTGTTGTTGAAAATATTCGCTGCGATTGTACTCAATTTGTAAATTTGTGATAAAATATTGTCTCTAGAATTTATGGGAAGCATCATTGAATTCGGCAATTCTTGCCTAATGTTTAATAAAAGTTCCTCTATTTGTTTAGAGGAAATGAGTGTAGGGTGAAATTTTCCATGCCTTGAATCTGTTAAGAGATCTATTAATTCCGACTGGGCATTTTGGTATTTGAATGCCATTAATGAGATAAGTGAAATGAGTGATTCCAGTTCAATTGATATCTTATTATCAAGTATTCTGTTCTCCATCAATGATGTGGCTATCTGTATTGATATTAGTTTTTTATGCATAGGTATTCAAGAATTCGTTGTCAATTGCGGCATTTGATTTATTAAATATGTGAGCTGTTGCTTCAACAATTGCAGTTTGGCTTTTCATGAGTGAAAGGAGGGAGTCTTAATTTAGGGTGAGATTACGGATTTGCTCATCATATACTTTGGCGTCATCTTCGTCTAATGTACCGAAGAGAGCTTTGGAGATTGAGCCTATTGCAGAAAAGTGCTCTTTGTTTTCTATTTTTCGTTACCAGTAACATATTCTTATACTCTATATTTGCCATAATAAGATTGATTTGCAGTAACGTTCCATTGCAGGTGTGGACCATTGCTGAATTGCTATTGAGTTTCTAGCAAGTTGCTGTTATTTGCTGTGCAATGATCTGGATATTCCTGAATTCTGACTTGAAATTTTCCAGTTCGTAGAATGTCACTAATTTCCTCGAAGTAAATACCTGCACTGGCATTTAGTTGGTTTACCTCTATTCCTGAGCCGTAGGCGAAAGGGATGCAAAGTAGAAAGAATGTAATTTGCATCATTTTAGAAACCTGGAAGATAATGTTCATATCTCTGAATGATGTTTGAAGATGATGAAGTTGTTACTCTGAGAAAAGTGTTATGTCATTGTTATGGACTCCTTTGTTTTTATTATTGATTTTAATAGTGGAATTTTCGGGGGAATTAATCTCCATTATCTCATACGGTCCTGACCATAGTGGTGAGATTTTGTTCTCTCGAACTCTGCTCTTAAGTAGGACTTTATCGCCTACCATAAAAGATTTTTGGACGAAGTTTTTGTCGTATTGCAATTTCGATTTTTCTTTGTTTTCCATATGGCTATATACTTAGCTATTTTGTAGCTATGCTGTAGACGCGCTTTTAACTCGTTTGCATAATTGTGATAATGGTGTATAGTTAGTACTCGAATGAGGGGTGATATTGTATACAAGCATGGCATAAGAAATCCATGTATCCCGGTCTTGTGGATCTTTTGCTACATAAGATCGGAGATATTCTGCTAAGGTTCTGTGATTTCTTTCTAATGCACCGTTCATTTGAGGGTGGTACGGAGTAGTTTTAATCCGTTTTATTCTCAACAACTTAGATACCTCGGTGAACATGCCAATTATGGGGTTAGAACCTTCATCTGTGAGGATACTTTCCGGAATACCATGTCGACAAACTATTGTTGTCGTGAAGGCTTCCGCTAATGTCTTAGACTCGGTGTCGACTATGGGAATAACCTCAGAAAATTTGGAAATGTCGTCTTGAAATGTAAAGATGTATTTGTTTCCAGAATGTGAAATTGGGAGAGGTCCTACAACATCTAGGTATACTCTTTTGAAAGGGTTGGAGCTTATGCTCGAGATTTTCATTGGAATTTTTGGATTTCTGGATACTTTGTTTACCTGACAAAGTTTACATTTCCTTACGTAATTGATAATATCGTCTGACATGCCAGGCCAGTAGAATTGCTTTTTAATTCTTTTAATAGTACGGGAAATACCTTGATGACCTCCCGTCGGTAGTGAATGAAAATCTTTTAGAACTTGTTCGATGTCATTAATATCGGATAAATATTTAATAGAATCTTGATGGAGTTTAATGTTTATTTGTTTAGTAGCGAAGATCTGGGTAAAAGCGTTTTTAATAATTATTATATTCTGTGGATCTAAGGAAAGGAGATATTTATTTGTTTTAACTGATTTGCTTCTGTATACGAGCAGATTTCAGTTAAAATCTTTTCGAGACCTGATCTATCTCTTTGGGATCGACAAGGTAAATTAGTTTTTGATATAATTATTCATGAGTCTTTTTTCTTGAAGAAGTTCAGTTCAGTTTCTGAAAGTGGGGATTTATCTGAAAATATTAGTTTCGAATCCACCACTCTTTCAAGTTCTGTATCTTTCAGTGGTAAGATGAAAAATTTAGGATTCGCATTATTAGTCATTAGTAATGGGAAATTTGTCTCAGTTATTATGACTGAGGAATTGTTCATTTGTGATGGAGTTGGATTTTGATTAATGACACTCGTGTTGGGAGTATTCGAATTCGCTTGAGCTCTAGTTTGAAAACTTGTTACCACATTTACGGAGGTGGTAGGTTCTACGAAATTTTCGCTGCTATCCGGAATAGGAGAGCGTCTGCATTTGTGTTGAGTTTACCTGATTTATGGACTATTTTGTAATCATATTCCTCAAGACGTATTCTCCATCTCACCAGTCTTGAGTGGTCTTTCAGATTCATGAGCCATATTAATGAATTATGGTCAGTTATAATTGTAAACAGTCGCCATAAACGTATGGTCTGAATTGCTCAAATGCGAAAACGATAGCTAAGAGCTGTTTTTCTATAGTTGAGTAACGAGTCTCCGCGCCATTGAGAACTCGACTCACATAGGCGATTGGATGATCTCCTTGATCATCAACTTGTGAAAGAACAGCTCCGATGGCGTAGTCACTGGCATCGGAGGTGACAAAAAATTCTTTGTCGAAATTGGGATTAGATAGAATTGATGCTGAAACTAATTTATTCCTCAATTCGCAGAATGCTTCATCGCAAATTGCGTCGAACTTGAAAGGCGTATCTTTATTCAAAAGATTTGTAAGTGGTTCGGCTATCTTCGAAAAATTGGGGATAAAGCGGCGATAATAGCCGACGAAACCAAAGAAAGCTTCGATATCTTTTTCCTTCTTGGGTTTGGGATATGACTGAAATGATTTTATTTTTGCAGGGTCTGGCTTGACTCCAGTGCCCTAAATACATAATTTCTTTCCTTAGGAAATGTCACTTAACGCGTTGAAGCCTCAAATTGGAATTGCGGAGACGGCTAAATACTGCTGTGAGTCTAGATTTGTGATCTATGAGATTGTTTTTCTTCAAGAAAGAATTTTTTGGGATATCTCCGGTATATAGCAAAAGCTAAAAAATGTTCTAATTTGTTATTTCATCACACAACCCATTAATTTTTGGTGACAAGTTTCAAGTCTTGGTTTGACTCATCAACAGGTCCCAAATAGCGAAATTGGGTGATTAGAAAAACAAATGAAAAAATGAAAAAAGAAGAAAGAAATGAAAAGTTTAAGAAAAATAGAAAAAACAAAATTTTTTTTTATTTATTAAAAAAATTTTTAAAAAATTTTAAAAAACAGATTCATTCGAAGCGAATCGAACCTGTATACGCCACGCAGTGGGCTGAAAAATGAAGAAGAAAAAGGAAGAAGAAGAAGCGTTTCGTGTCAGCAGAAAACCTTCCACTCATCGGTGCAGCTTGGTTTTCTGCCTGCTGCAGACGCTTGAAAATAGATCAAACCGATCTCTTCTCATATAAACTCAGAATAAATTCTGGGTGTGAATTATATGAGGAAAAAACACTCCTATACTAGCCCAGGAGGAATAATAAATAAAAAGAGATTACTCTTTTGGACTTTTTACCGGGTTAAACTTAATTTTCTTCAAGAAAGAATTTTTTTTTTTGGGATATCTCCGGTATATAGCAAAAGCTAAAAAATGTTCTAATTTGTTATTTCATCACACAACCCATTAATTTTTGGTGACAAGTTTCAAGTCTTGGTTTGACTCATCAACAGGTCCCAAATAGCGAAATTGGGTGATTAGAAAAACAAATGAAAAAATGAAAAAAGAAGAAAGAAATGAAAAGTTTAAGAAAAATAGAAAAAACAAAATTTTTTTTTTTATTTATTAAAAAAATTTTTAAAAAATTTTAAAAAACAGATTCATTCGAAGCGAATCGAACCTGTATACGCCACGCAGTGGGCTGAAAAATGAAGAAGAAAAAGGAAGAAGAAGAAGCGTTTCGTGTCAGCAGAAAACCTTCCACTCATCGGTGCAGCTTGGTTTTCTGCCTGCTGCAGACGCTTGAAAATAGATCAAACCGATCTCTTCTCATATAAACTCAGAATAAATTCTGGGTGTGAATTATATGAGGAAAAAACACTCCTATACTAGCCCAGGAGGAATAATAAATAAAAAGAGATTACTCTTTTGGACTTTTTACCGGGTTAAACTTAATTTTCTTCAAGAAAGAATTTTTTGGGATATCTCCGGTATATAGCAAAAGCTAAAAAATGTTCTAATTTGTTATTTCATCACACAACCCATTAATTTTTGGTGACAAGTTTCAAGTCTTGGTTTGACTCATCAACAGGTCCCAAATAGCGAAATTGGGTGATTAGAAAAACAAATGAAAAAATGAAAAAAGAAGAAAGAAATGAAAAGTTTAAGAAAAATAGAAAAAACAAAATTTTTTTTTATTTATTAAAAAAATTTTTAAAAAATTTTAAAAAACAGATTCATTCGAAGCGAATCGAACCTGTATACGCCACGCAGTGGGCTGAAAAATGAAGAAGAAAAAGGAAGAAGAAGAAGCGTTTCGTGTCAGCAGAAAACCTTCCACTCATCGGTGCAGCTTGGTTTTCTGCCTGCTGCAGACGCTTGAAAATAGATCAAACCGATCTCTTCTCAGGTTCGATTCGCTTCGAATGAATCTGTTTTTTAAAATTTTTTAAAAATTTTTTTAATAAATAAAAAAAAAATTTTGTTTTTTCTATTTTTCTTAAACTTTTCATTTCTTTCTTCTTTTTTCATTTTTTCATTTGTTTTTCTAATCACCCAATTTCGCTATTTGGGACCTGTTGATGAGTCAAACCAAGACTTGAAACTTGTCACCAAAAATTAATGGGTTGTGTGATGAAATAACAAATTAGAACATTTTTTAGCTTTTGCTATATACCGGAGATATCCCAAAAAATTCTTTCTTGAAGAAAATTAAGTTTAACCCGGTAAAAAGTCCAAAAGAGTAATCTCTTTTTATTTATTATTCCTCCTGGGCTAGTGTAGGAGTGTTTTTTCCTCATATAATTCACACCCAGAATTTATTCTGAGTTTATATGAGAAGAGATCGGTTTGATCTATTTTCAAGCGTCTGCAGCAGGCAGAAAACCAAGCTGCACCGATGAGTGGAAGGTTTTCTGCTGACACGAAACGCTTCTTCTTCTTCCTTTTTCTTCTTCATTTTTCAGCCCACTGCGTGGCGTATACAGGTTCGATTCGCTTCGAATGAATCTGTTTTTTAAAATTTTTTAAAAATTTTTTTAATAAATAAAAAAAAAATTTTGTTTTTTCTATTTTTCTTAAACTTTTCATTTCTTTCTTCTTTTTTCATTTTTTCATTTGTTTTTCTAATCACCCAATTTCGCTATTTGGGACCTGTTGATGAGTCAAACCAAGACTTGAAACTTGTCACCAAAAATTAATGGGTTGTGTGATGAAATAACAAATTAGAACATTTTTTAGCTTTTGCTATATACCGGAGATATCCCAAAAAATTCTTTCTTGAAGAAAATTAAGTTTAACCCGGTAAAAAGTCCAAAAGAGTAATCTCTTTTTATTTATTATTCCTCCTGGGCTAGTATAGGAGTGTTTTTTCCTCATATAATTCACACCCAGAATTTATTCTGAGTTTATATGAGAAGAGATCGGTTTGATCTATTTTCAAGCGTCTGCAGCAGGCAGAAAACCAAGCTGCACCGATGAGTGGAAGGTTTTCTGCTGACACGAAACGCTTCTTCTTCTTCCTTTTTCTTCTTCATTTTTCAGCCCACTGCGTGGCGTATACAGGTTCGATTCGCTTCGAATGAATCTGTTTTTTAAAATTTTTTAAAAATTTTTTTAATAAATAAAAAAAAAATTTTGTTTTTTCTATTTTTCTTAAACTTTTCATTTCTTTCTTCTTTTTTCATTTTTTCATTTGTTTTTCTAATCACCCAATTTCGCTATTTGGGACCTGTTGATGAGTCAAACCAAGACTTGAAACTTGTCACCAAAAATTAATGGGTTGTGTGATGAAATAACAAATTAGAACATTTTTTAGCTTTTGCTATATACCGGAGATATCCCAAAAAATTCTTTCTTGAAGAAAATTAAGTTTAACCCGGTAAAAAGTCCAAAAGAGTAATCTCTTTTTATTTATTATGAGATTGTATCCATGGATATTCATGTATACGAAGCAATAGATGTCTTGAAGTCCAGATAGAATATTGTTCATGGCTCGTTGAAAAGTAGCAGAGGCTCCTTTTAAACCAAATGTCATACGATTGTATTCGTAGTGGCCATAGGGTGTGCTAAAGGCAGTTTTCTCCCTGTCCTTCGAGTCCCTTTTTATCTGGTGAAATCCACTGGCTAAGTCAAGTGTGGTGAAATATTTCAACTTTGCCAACTGGTCTAATATATCAGTGATATTAACCAGTGGGTACGCATCGCCAATAGTAATGTCGTTAATACGACGAAAGTCTACCACTACTCGCCACTTTTTGTTTCCATTTTCATCTGGTTTTTTAGGAACCAGGAGAAGTGGAGAATTCCAGGGACTATGTGAAGGTCTGATGATGTCTGACTCAAGCATTTCTTGTATTTGCCCATTTATTGCAGTTCGGTTTGCTTCAGGAAGTCTATAAGGCTGGGTATAGAAGGGCGGTTTGTCTTGGAGTGTCTCAATTTTGTGGGTAATCGCATCTGTATATGAAAGGAATTCCCCTTCTAGATAGAAGAGATCGTTGAATTCCCTACAGATATTGCGAATACTTTCAGATTCCTCTGAATTACAGTGATCCAATTTTATAAGATTTTGTAGTTTAATTATTCTGCCTTTAATTTTATATCTCGGCGGTGGAGTTCGACTTTGTCGGAATACTGGCTGCTGCCAGTTCCTATTTTGAGGCTGTTTGTCAGCAGAGTTTGTTGGTGAAGTATTGTTATTTTGATTGCCCTGATTGTAGCCAGAACGATAGTGTGCCCAATTTGAAATCCGGAGGGCTTTGTAATTGCGAGTTTAGCTTTGGAACTGCGTTGAAATCTTGCGTGGAGCGTTGTATGACTGAGCCACTTGATGCAGCATGCCCCAGTCTATTACATTTGAAGCAGCAATGACTTGAATTTATAGTTTGCGCAAATGGAGTTTGATTTACCTTGTTATATGGTTGGGAACCGAGTTGTTTCTGCTCTAAACGTGATGCATGCTCCAAGATGTGTGATTTTAATGCAGAAAAGGATTTATCGAAATGCACTTTTGCTAAAGTTTGGAGTTGTGGATTGGATAATCTGTCTTCTATAGCTCTCATTGCTTGACACTCATTATCTTTTAAAAGAGATTTTAAAAGAATTTTATCACTTGTGTATGAGTGGGTCGCCTCGTTTAATTTAGATAGATTTGTGTTAAGCCTCTGAAGAAAATCCTTCACGCTTTCCCCTATTCTCTGCTTAGAATTATTTAATTGAGACTGTAGCGTAGCTCTGGGACTTTTTACCTCAAAAGTTTGAGTTAAAATTGATTTTAAGGTAGGTCAAACTTCAACTTGATTGTACCTGAAAATATCATACGCATCTGCGGATAATTTACTCCTTATTAAGCTAAGGAGGGAGTGTTTTTCGTTCGCCGTCGTTGCTGTCGCGTATATATCATCACAGCTTGAAATGAATTTGTGATGATTTTATCGGGATTTCCATTAAAGTTGGGAATTAAAAACCTTGCGTCTGATAAGGAAAAATTTGATTGGTCTCTGAAGGCGACATTATGGTGATGATCTGTGAAGTTATTTGTATTATTTGTTACATTTTGGAATCGAGAGTCCAATTGTTCTTGCAGCGCAATTACAGTGTCTGAGACTGATGTTTCCATGTTTATGTAAACATCATTTACGTAGTAATCGCTGTCTCTGTCGTTTGGGCCAACATTCAAGATTATTTCATTATGTGTTTCTTCAACATCGTCCCAATATTTGTGCAACGAGTTTAATTTTTGGTTTAGATATGCCTGGGTTGCAGTTGTAAGTGAACTATTGTCTATAGATTGAATAATATGGGATAATGTTTTTCGTCTATCTTCTTGTAACCGAAATCGTATTGTGTTTTCTCGGTCTTGGTCTGTAATGTCCTGATTATCTGTTGAAGCTGCCTTTTGTGAGGGTTTAATATAGAATGGGTTATTTACCCTCTCTTCGTGGAGTGAGATGGATTTTAACCTATCGAACAGAGTTACTTTGGTAAGTTTGTACCAATCTTCTGTTTTGTCGTAGCATGACTGTTTAAAGTAATCATGGGTCTCATCGAATTCATCATGATCTTGAATCAGGGTTTCGGTTTTTTCGAATGAAGCCCACAGGTCTTCCAAATTTTGGAGATTTTCAGAAGTAAATTTTGAAGTCCTTTTGCTTTTATTGGCTCTATGATAATCGGCCAAAATTTTTCTAATTTCTGTCGTTTTTGGGATTTGTGACAAGCAAAGCTCATCGAAGGATTTGTCTTCTTCAGTCATGTTTGATTCGAGTAGTATTCAGATCGGGGTGAATTTGTTTTAGTTTAGAAAAATTGTAAATTGTAAATTTATATGGAGGATGAAGAGCAAAAAATATTTATTAAGATTGGGAGAAGTTAGATATGTATATGTTTATGTGCATTATTTTTTGTAAGAGGGGTTAGTGTATAAAACGACAATAGCAGCAACAAAATGATAAATCAATAGGGAAATAAGAATTGGGGTAATAAAAAAAAAAAGTTTTTTGAATTAAATGATAAAAGTTTTGTAGAGTTTAAAAATTGAAGCCAAGGAGAAAAGACAGTAAATAAAAGTTTGACACACAAAAGAAAACTTGCGTGGAAATTTAAACAAAATCACTTGATTATTAATTATTGTTGACAGGTTGATTTAAAGTTTTGATTTAAAAATTTATTAGGACTCCCAACGTCAATATAAAGAGTTATGTTGGTTACAAGTAAATATTTCTGTTATTTAAGAGGAGGAGGGGGGGGGGGAATATGAAAATTTGGGATTGATTTTGTAACACACAAAAAAAAAAAAGAATTTTATATTAAAATAGGAAATTCTGGAACAGGAATGCTGGAAAAAAAAATCTGTTTTTTTCACGATTCTTCCCTCCAATCAAAATCTCTCCGCTGAACGATAGCCTTTGCAAGTTCTCTCACAGGGGAGCGATTGTTGATTCTTCGAAATCCTCTGACCAGCAAGCTCACGCTTCGCGGAAGGGTGAAAGGTGATAGTAGGATAATTTGGAATTATATTTATTTAAAAAAAAAGTTCTAAGCTAGGATTTTGTACGATCTCCTAGAGTAAAGAAAACTTCACTTGCAAAATAAAATATACGCTGATTGCACTATGTCGTTATGTTTGTATAAATGAATTGATAGTGAATATAATTTGTTTCTGCATATAAAAAGAATCGAGCATAAGAATACTTTGATACCAAACACAAAATGAATCGATTATAAAAATAATGTGTTTTTGTATATAAAATGCCTTGATTATAAATATGTATTTTTTTTCGGTACCTCTTATTTTGTCCAGAGGTATTGGTATATCTGTTAGTATCTTCGTTTTATTGAAGTTGATGTCAATACGTCGCGCGTCCAGGCGACTATTTCTAGGAGATTTAGAGTTGGGTTAAGGATGTTTCTGTTGTATATTGTGTGTTGGTGTTGGATGAATATGACGATGATAAGGTTTTGACGATTTTCTGTCTGAGTGAGAGGGGACTTCCTTCCGTCTGGGTACGTCTTAGTGAGGCAGGGATGAAGCCTCCTTGTGTCCCACGGTGGAATACAATGGCACTCAAAATTATGCTATATTTCCTCGTACCTCACGGTACCCGGGCATATTATTTTTTTTTTTTATTATGTTTATTTTATTATGATTATTTTTATAATTTGTTGCTGTGTGTTTATTATTCCCACAGATGTTGCTTTATTTCTCTTTTTATTATATTATATTCGATATACATATACACTTTTATATTCACTTTATGTTCTTCTTATTATTTTTTTCCACTTTTTTATTTGATTTAATTTAGTTATTTTCTTAAAAGGCACTGTTTATCGGAAAAGTACTGCTGCCACCAGAATGCTGTATCGAGTGTGCGTGCCGTGCTCCTGACGGAGAGCACACAGCTTTTATAAGAAAAAAAAAACACTTCTTTTATATCTCGATTTCGTTTATTAAAACAAAACTTCCTTTTTTGTTTTATCATTAGATTTGGTTAAATTCTTTCTTAACGATAAATTTGATTTAATTTCCCCTTTTTTTTTATTCTGTTCCTTAATACAAAAACTCTTTTTCATGTTCAATATACCACAACTAACTTCTCAACGTGTCAGTTAGGTCCCGCTTGTTAAAAAAATACTACTTTTAAATATAAAGCAAGGGCTTGTAACTTTTCGGCGCGAGCTTCACTCGGCGGATTTTATAAAACGACTCTACGAGGTTTTGGCAAATTGCGCCCAGGTACCCACGATATCTTGCAAAAGCTTTCTTATCTTTTTATTGCTTCCTCACGACGTTAAAAATCGTACGTGAGAAAATGTGCAAAAGTTTTGATGAAAGCTATATGCCTCTTTGCAAACTGAAATCCGATATGCACTTGTGCGCCCGTCTTGAAATATTAATTTTAAGAGGGCGCGAATAATTGGGATAATTGTATGTATGTATTCCCAATCATACATACATACAATTATAAAACTAAGTAATGTAGAGTGTACATGCGGAAAAAAAGTAAGAAGACACTGTATGTAGTTAAGTGTGCATATCGTGTGAGTGGAATTTGCGTCTGATAACAAAATGCAATTTATGCTAAATTGCAATTTGTTATAATGTGGGAATGCATTTCTAAATGCATTTTGAATTTATATTGAAATTTTAAAATGAAATAAGTTTTTTATTTTCAGGGTCTTTTATGTGGTACATCAATATATTGTATAGGACAATATATTGATGTATTGCCCTTATGGTTGTGATTCGGGCAAAGGTACCTTAGTCACAACATTCCTCCCCCCTGGGAAAAAGAAAGTTTTTTTTTCATTGCATTCCTGTATTCATTTTGAATTTATATTGAAATTTTTTTTATTTTCAGGGTCTTTTATGTGGTACATCAATATATTCTATAGGGCAATATTTTGATGTATTGCTCTTATGGTTGTGATTCGGGGCAAAGGTACCTGAGTCACAACAATATCATAACACAGCCTTCTTTCATCAAAGCTTTTAATTTAACCCAGTGTCAACTTAATGGTAAGAAAAGAATGTACCTGCCTCAATAGTATGAAGATAAAGTTTCATACTCTTATCAGCTTCATGTGAACTATTTTTTAGATATAGGAGTCAATCAAATCGCATAACAGCGTAACTGCTTGATTTATAAAAATCTCTACTACCTTCATATGCTGACCTAGATCATATTATGAACATGAAATTAACACGTTCCTAACTAGCCACCGAGTCAACTTAAAGAAAACATTCCTGTTTGGAGGCTAAAAAGTTTAAACCCTAAGATTTAAAGGTAAACAAATAACGTATCCGCTTTCACGCCCCTCACTAAAGCTTTCATATCCTACTAAATTAATATAATGTCAAATATCGTCCATCAAAACTTTCAATTTAATCCAAAATCTACAGCACCCACTCTCAACCTCCACCACGGTCTTCACTATGGGCTTGAAGAATTATCAATTTTTCCTTCATTCAGACAACACCATTTGGATCATAGTTTAGATAGATAAATATGAAGCGACCTTGCTGATAAGGTTTTTATTGCTTACACACAGCTCACAACAACTTCCATTACTCATCTAGGACAAGATATCATACCACATTAATATCATTACACCACCTTCTTTCATCAAAACATTTAATTGAACCCATTGTCAACCCAATTGTAAGAAAATAATGTGATCATGCCAACAGTATGAAGATGCAATTATCATATTCTTATCAGCTAACTATAATAGGAGGTCAAGCTGCGATCTATTTTTACACATCGAATATCATAACATGATCACTATTGTTTATAAAAGATATCTACAGACCGCAACTTACGTTATAGTTGTTTTTGTTGTTGTTTTTTTTTTCAGCAAAAGAAATTTTCAATTATAACTTCCACTTCTCATTTAAGACATCTTATCTTCCAGATTAAAATCAGTTGTTGTTGCTGTTTCTTCCAACTAAAGAAATTGGCAATGTTTCATTTACACAAAAACATAAATCGCTCAATTCGTTTACTTTACTAGGCTCTGTGCGAATTTTGTTTACATTATTCGAATTTATTTACATTATTCGGCTGTGCGAATTTGTTTACATTATTGGACTGCACGAATTTTTTATGTAATGAATCAAATTAAAAACATTACATCTGGAAACCAATAATTAGGTTTATACTAATTTCTATTTCTTATCTAAGCCAACATACCTACCTACATTAGTTGCTCTTGTTGTTGCGAATTTCAAACCATGGTACAACACTGAATACAACTTGATATAAAATCTTTTAGTATAACGTAGTAAAGTAAACAACCCAAGCGCAAGTTGTACCCTCCATGACTAGACCAAACTTAATAAATTCGCAAACTCCACCAGTAAAGCTTCTCGCACCAACCGCCACCCTTCCTTAGATATGGCACAAATGTTGATGTCAACTTAGAGCTACGAGGGCGAGACGAAAAAAAAATGAGTGAATTCGAGAAACAAAATCGAAGTCCTATGCTATTTCTCTATGCTGGAGATTGCTAAAATTGGTCTCGTATCTCCAAAGTTGGCTAGTATCCCCGAAACTCGAGTTGAAAAATGTTGATGTCAACTTGAGACTACGAGTCCGGGATGGAAAACAAGCGAAATCCAGTAACAAAATCGAAAACCTATGCTATTTCCCTATGCAGGAGAGTGCTGATAGTATTCTCGTATCCCCAAAACCCGAGATGAAATATAAGCGAGCTCCAGAAACAAAATTTTAATCCTATGGTACTTCCCTATACTGTAGAGTGCTGAAAGTGGTCTCGTATCCCCAAAGTGATCTCGTATCCCCAAAGTGATCTCGTATCCCCAAAACTCGAGATAAAAAATGTTAATGTCAATTTAGAGGCTATCAGTCCGAGATGAAAACTTAGCGAACTCTAGAAACAAAATAGAAATCCTATACTATTTCTCTATGCTGGAGAATGCTGAAAGTGATCTCGTATCCCCAAAACTTCAGCTGAAAAGTAAGTTAATATCAACTTAGAATTTATAAAAAGCTTCAACTTGTGAAAATAAAAGTACATGTACATAAGGCTACTAGTTTTATTCAATTATCATGTTTCACAAAACGGTTACAGAAAATTCCATTAATCCTGTCAACTTAGAAGTTATGAGTCCTAGATGAAAAATTAGCGAACTCCAGAAACAAAATCTAAAACCAGTGGTATTTCCCTATGCTGAAGAGTGCTCAAAGTGATCTAGTATTCCGAAAGTGATATCGTATCCCCAAAACTCAATGGCAGGGTTTGAACCAAGATGACGTCATGCTGTTATCTAGAAATTCACCGCCAATGGCGCACCCCACGATATAAACCAGTACAAGCAAAGCCAAATGACACATCTAAGACAAAAGCCAGTCAAATTCCAATGGCGCATCCAAGACATAAGCCAGTCAAGACTCAATTTTGCACCCAAGGCATAAACCAATACAGTCAGGAGCCAATGGTGCATCCAAGGCATAACCCAGTACAGTCCTGACACAAACCCACATTTAATATGGGCTCAAACCATCAGCTTGAGGCGGTGGCGCTATCTGTGGCGAAATCGTGGAAGCAAAAACTCGGTCCTGGTACTGTCAGAGCGTAACTACCCACCTACGATGCAAAGCACAGTATGGCAGGAAGGAGATTGGGAAAGGCTTGGAAGACACCAGGAAAGGGCGGAGATACCGATGTACGTCACTCTTGAATCTTTGCAGTTTGTCCGCCCGCGAAAAACAGTTCGGGAAAAGAAAGCATCTCGGAATTTTACTGTACGGTATTTTTAAGGGTGAGAAGATATGCGCGGTTTGCAGTACGAATGTTGCGTATAGGAATTATCGACTGAGTCGATACGACAAGTTGCCATATCGCCAATGAGCTTAAAGAATTATATTCCATTCTAAGTCTGATATGGGAATTGTAGAAGAGCGCGCTGAAATATTTCGTGCACCTTTTCAGAAATCCAAGACATCTGGATGCTTCTTTGGTAACAGATACGATATGGTCTAGCTTAATTTACTAGAAATGTTAATGCCAAGAATGCTAAGTGACGGTCAATCTTTAATTAAAGTCTCATCAAATGAAATTGGAGTGATCTTGTTTTAAAGAGGTGAAACAGCTTTGGGTCTTAGATGCATTGAATTCAAAGCGGTTTGCTTTGCCCAAGGCAAGCATAATATCAAGATCATCATCCAATGAACTAGTCGTACAATCTATTTTGATACATGTGGCATTCCTTCCGGTGGCCGCAAGAGTATCAAAGTAGTAAGCCAAATCAAAGGTACTGTCATCAGCAAACCTATGGATGGAATTGGAATTAAGGGGAAGCAGATCATTAGTGGAAATGAAAAAGAGAGACGGAGAGAGCCCCGGGCACACCGGCATTTACAGGGTGAGGTTCAGATGTAACGCCATCTGATACAACACGAATTAGGCGACCAGACAAACAACTTTCAATCCATAATATAAGAGGCGGGGAAGGACCAAGTGCTTTAAATTTGAGTAAAAACGCAGGATTTCAGACTCTATCAAAGGCCTTTGAAATATCCAGAGCAACGATTTGAGACTAACGAAAATTGTGAAGACTACGGTTCTAACGCTCCGTAGAAAAAGTCAGCAAGTCTCCAAATAAGCGTCCAGTCCGAAAGCCATATTGGCGATCGTTGAGGATTAAATTAGTTTCCAGATACTTCAGAGGAGTCAGTACCAATATTTGCAAGTTTCATACATTTTTCAATGCAAATTTCTGGCAAACTATTTGTAGCAGAATAATGGCTTATATCTTAAATTAAAAAACGTCGGCAAAAATTCAAAAAAGCGTATTGGAATGGAGATATTAGCTCGGAAACTTGTAAAAAATGGTAAAAATTGAAGTCCATTAAATCAAATTCCTGTGGGTAGGTATTCTCATTTCTTTAAATTGTGATTGTTTTAGAAAGATAAGGCCTAGATCTAGCAAATAGCGTCGAGTTTTTTAAGTTTTAGTGGTGATTGTTATAATTATTTGACTCTAATAGTACTTGTTTTTCTCCCGACATTTCATCGACGAGAAATTGAAATACTTATTTGAAAGTTGTTTAAGTACAAAGCAAAGTAGCATATTTAAGAATTATGGGTAAAAAAAAGTTAGATGATTGGAGTGCGTGGAGTCAATCCGATCGGACGTTGCCTCGTGTTGTATATATAATCGATTAATCTAAACAAATCTATTAATTCCATTAATTTAAAACGAGTGAAGTGTTGTGCTAAACAGTCTCCATATAAATCCATAACAATAATTATTTAAAAATCCGACGCGACCGTTATTTAATAAATTATTAAAATAAATTTTATCCGCCAACTGAAGGGCTCTTCTATGCCCTATCAACATTTTATAAGCCAGCAGCACGGTAATGTTTCCTTTCCTTCTTTTCATCTGTGATTAGTGCAATTGCATTAGCACTTGTCACTGATCATCAATCCGGGTGCACCCAGCTGTGGTCATTGAACTGCACGGTCTGAGGTATTGAAAGCAGCAATAGGCATAACACTATTGTTGTTTTTTTTTACCTCGCTGTGTCGTTGACTGCTGCTGGTGGCGCCCAAATATTTGTGTTGCTGTGTGTCGCTTTTTTGTTTTTTTTTTGCTTTTTTGTTTTTGCCTTCAGCATGCAGAATTTCATTTTAGATTTCTGCAACATTCGCGGATTAAGAGCAAATCGGTTTTCGGTGTACTGCCACCTTAACTAAAAAAATCCGGCAATTCTTGCGCTAAGTGAAACCAAAGTCGTTTCTGATGCTGATATTAATCAGTATCACGTCCCTGGTTACAGCTTCGTGCCTCTTTTTTCTCAGCATAGAGGGATCGCAGTATATATTCGAAATGATGTGGCCTTTACTATTCTTCAAGATTTTCCTTCTCCCAATCCAGAGTTTAACTATATCTGGATTAGGTTCAAACTTCACAAGCTCATCATATACTTCTGTTTCCTTTATCGCAGCCCAAATATGTCTGATGACGACACGGTATCCGTATTTGACAATATCTCCAACAATATTGATCATTTGCTTTCTCTCTCCCCCTCTTCCGAAATCGTCCTGGCAGGCGATTTTAATGTTCATAATATACCGTGGCTCAGACATTCTTCTACCACAAGTCCTGCGGGCCGTTTCGTTGAACTCTTCTGTGAATCATTTAATTTGCAACAGCTAGTGGATGCACCAACGCGAATTCCTGATGCAGCTGGAGATAAAGCTAATTTACTCGACTTGTTTCTAACATCCCATCCTGACAAATATTCCATTTCAGTCGGTTCCCCTCTTGGAAATTCAGACCATTGTTTAATCACGGCTCAATTTACCACCTCAAACCTGTGCCGCCCTACTGCTCCACCTACAAGTAGGCTTCTTTGGCACTATAAGAATGCTGATTGGGAAAGTCTCAATAAGTATCTTAAAGAAATTGATTGGTCGGTCTGTTTTGCTGCGAGGGATGTTGATGAATGCACATTACAATTTAGTAACATACTAAATCTTGGCATGCGTGAATACATTCCGTATTCTTACAGCAGGTCTCAACAACAGCATGATCGCTCCTGGTTTAACGATAAGTGCAACCAAGCTATAAAAGCGAAAGAGTCTGCTTTTCGCGCCTATCAATTGCATCCATGTCCGGAAATGAAACAAGTCTACAAGACTGCACGGAACACCTGCAAGTCCATTATCCAGAGAGAAAAATTTCTTTTTGACCAGAATATTAGACAAAGAATCTTGGCAAGCCGCAAAGGTAGCAAAGGTTTCTGGTCCCTGGTCAAAACCATCAGGAACAATTTCACCAGTTCCTCTATACCTTCACTACTTAATAATGGTGAAGTGATTGTTGACTCCCTGGATAAAGCTAATATTTTAGCTGCTAGATTCGCTTCAAATTCTCGCCTTCCACCAACTTCACAAACACCTGTTTTGCATCGCCCATGTGAATGTGTACAAGAGCCAATACACATTCGTACGAGGGATGTGTTCAGGGTCCTTAAGGGGATCAACGTCTCCAAAGCCGCAGGCCCTGATGGTTTTTCGCCCCTGTTAATTAAAAGCTGCGCCTCTTCCTTGGCTAAACCTCTGCGCAAACTCTTCTACTTGTCTTATTCGACAGGAAAATTTCCAACTGCTTGGAAGCTAGCTCACGTTCAGCCTATTCCCAAGAAGGGAGAGGGTAGCGATCCCTCAAATTATCGACCAATTGCGATCACTTCGATTCTTTCAAAGGTTTTTGAATCTATCATTAACTCTAAATTAATGAAGTATCTTGAAACTAATCATCTCATCAACGATCGCCAATATGGCTTCCGAGCTGGACGCTCATCTGGAGACTTGCTGACTTTTCTTACGGAACGTTGGAACCGTAGTCTTCAAAATTTTGGTGAGTCTAAAATCGTTGCCCTAGATATTTCAAAAGCCTTTGATAGAGTCTGGCATCCAGCCCTTTTAGCCAAACTCAAAGCACTTGGGCTCTCCCCTCCTCTTCTATTATGGATTGAAAGTTTCCTATCTAGTCGCCAAATACGTGTTGTATTAGATGGCGTTACATCTGAACCGCATCCCATAAATGCCGGTGTACCTCAAGGCTCTGTTATCTCTCCAACTCTCTTTTTAATTTTCATTAATGATCTGCTTTCCCTTACTTTCAATCCCATCCATAGTTTCGCAGATGACAGTACTCTTGATTTCGCTTACTCCTTTGACACTCTTGCGGAATCCAGGGGGAATGCTGCATGTGTTAAACGAGATTGCATGACTAGATCATTGAATAACGATCTTAACAATATCCTCGCTTGGGGCAAAGCGAATCGCGTCGAATTCAATGCATCAAAGTCCCAAAGCTGTCTTATCTCATTAAACAAGATCATAACTTAACCACACCCGTTTCTTTTGATGGAGCATTAATTTCTGATTCACCGTCACTAAGCATTCTTGGCATTAATATTTCCAGTAAGTTACACTGGACAGATCACATCTTCTCTGTTGCCAAAGAAGCATCGAAATGTCTTGGATTTCTGAAAAGGTGTAAGAAATATTTCAGCCCGTCAAATCTAGCGCTCCTCTACAAGTCCTACATTAGACCTAGAATGGAGTACAACTCCCATATATGGGCCGGGGCTGGTCCACAGCCTTAGCTTCACTGGATATTGTCCAAAAGAGAGCCTTCAAGCTCATTGGCGATTTGGCAATAACTTGTCATATCGACTCACTCGAGCACCGCCGCAATGTTGGATGCCTTTCGCTCCTTTATCGCTATATGCATGGTCAATGTTCTGATGAAATATCTAGTCTAATCCCTTGTAGAATGATTCCTGCACGCAATACTCGCGCTGCAAACCGCGCACATCCTTTAACCCTTCAAATTACTTTCGGCCGTACAGTAAAATTCCGTGATGATTTTTTATCCCGAACAGTGCGAATGTGGAACAGCTTACCATCTTCTGTTTTTCCTCCGGCGTACAATCTGCGGAAGTTTAAGGGCGACATACATCGGCACCTCCGCCACTCTCCTCATATCCCCTAATCCTTTCCCTATCTCCTTCCTGCCATGCTGTGCTTTGCATCATAGGGTATCCCCTGAGCTTGGCTTAATAATATAAAAAAAAAAAAAAAAAAAAAAAAAAAAGGAGCGTTAATTCTCGTTAAAAATGTTCAGTTTATGTGAACTTAGAATTTTCTTTTGCCTTCTTAAATTGTATGGTTTTGTCGGATGTTGGGTTTCTGTATTTTTCGGTAGATATCTCTAATGTGCTCTGTGGTATAGGTCTAGGCTAATTCTATATGAATTTTCTCACTTTCAGGACACAAACCTACGTATAGTAAATTTTATTACCTACAGGTTCGCTGGTATCTAAATTGAAACTTTTACTGAGTAGGTACTGACTACTGTTCAAAAATTGGCAATAAATAATAGATTTAAAAATCTTCGTAAGAATCGAGCTGATTGCAATTGGCCGATAATGATCTCTACCCTCTCCTTTTTTGGGAATACGCTGAACTTGAGCTAGTTCCAAGAACGTGGAAAAATTCTTGTCGAATAGGACACACCCAAATCATACCACGATATTTTATAACATTTTCTAACAAATCTTACCACGATGTGACTTTCAGTCACACTTGAGATATACATTTATTTATACAAAAAAAAAAAAAAAAAAAACGAACAAAAAATTGTCAGAAAGTCATTTATTATTATAACAGAAACGCAATCTATTAAAAACAATAAAACAAACAAAAAATCTATTCATAAATAGAGTTTTGGTTTGAAAATTCATAGCGAAATAAGTCAATCTGAAATTGACTCAGTTTGCTGCTAAGTCTGCAGCTCGAGAATTGAGTGAAAAGAAACTCTTTCTGCAAACGAAAAATCTTTGAAAAAAGAAATTTCATTGCAAAAATATGGTGTTTCATATAAGCAGGAACCATATAATCATCAGTACGGCCTGGTTACTGCCTGCCGTATTAGCCAAAGCAAACAGCCAATCTGACGTCATTATATAGGCTTAAAATAATTCTTAATGTGAATTATATGAGGTGAAATAGTGCGTATTTGCTTGAATACCTACCAATATTAGCCCTATGCGGGACTAGTATTTCATATAGTGGTGCTATGAAAATTCAAAGCGAAATAACACAATCTGAAATTTACTCAGTTTGCTGCTAAGTCTGCATAAAACTATCTAAATTAGACTAAAAGTGAAGCCGTATGCTCAAAACAGCGAGAACAAATCAAGCAGTTGCTAATGTGCTTGTACCCAAAAATATCGCACATATTCATCAAATCACCAATGGTTTTTTTCGAGTCCTGCAACGAAAATTTCACAGTGTGGGTATGTAAATGTAATCAAAGGGATGTCAATGATTAAACAAAAAAAAAGCGGCACATTTATATATGTCTGTCTGTATATTTTTTTATATATTACTTTTTTACTATTTTCGACACTCTCGTAGACCCAATTTTCGTCATCACAGCGAGCTGAAATTTGGCACACAGGTTCATGTTGTGTGACAATTGAATCTATCAAAATTCGAACGGGAAATTTCCATGCAAAACCCGGAAAATCGGGAAAATCATTTGAAAATTTGGTAAAAATTTGATAAATCCGTTTCAGGAAAAATGCAGAGTTTTCCGATTTTTCCAAAAAAAATTTCCGGAATTTTCCGACTTTTCCGGAAAATTTCCAGTAAAAAAGTTTTCAAAAAGATGCAGGCTCAAGTTCCCTATCAACTTGCAGAAAAAATCGAGGAAAATTCATGTAAAACGCTTTTCCGGAGTTTTTCCGACCAAGGAAGCGTTTGAGCGTTTTGCAACCTAAGACAAAGTTGTAGAGCGAAATGAGTTGCATAAAGTTGATTTGTAGAAAACTCCATGGAAAACCCGGAAAAGCGGGAACTTCATCCGAAGAATTTTCATCGATATGATAGTGATAAATCTGTTTCAGGAAAAATTCAGAATTTTCCAATTTTTCTGGAAAATTTCCGGAATTTTCCGACTTTTCCGGAAAATTTTCCGACAAAAAAGTTTTATAAGCTATTATAAGCTATGCGGAATCATTTTTTTCCATCCTACTGGCATCAATACTTTGTCTTCAACAATCATGAAAACTTGCATGAATAATCGAGGAAAATTCATGTAAATTTTTTTAAAAAATTCATAGTCTCTGGAAAACATGGAAAATCGAGAAAATTCATGTTATATGGGATCAAGTTGGAATACAGCTAAAAAGCTCTGTTTAAAACATATCTTGAATTTCAGAAAGCCGTTGCAGAACTTCAACGATTTGATATTCGAATAATTTTTGTTTTCGGATCGGCGTCAAACATGACTTAAAATGTCGGTAATGATAAGCTGAACAAAAACTTCCAGGCAACCACGGTTATGACTTCCAATCATCTCATCGTAACTCCCTTCAAAATTGCAAATTTTTCGAAAACTCGGTAAACCGTAGTCCGAGTTATCGAAACTGTTCGGATTGTGGTCGAAGTACGGTCAGTCGATTGGAAACTCTCGTGTCGTATGGACGCAAAAAATAATTTTCTTTAATTTAAATATTCCCGCGCATCGAGCAAAGTGGCAGATCATGGCATACATGGATGGATTTTATAGGTTATGATCCATGATGAAGCATAACCTATAAGTACTGCCTTGTGAAAACAATCGTGTAAAATTAATTTTGTTAACTGAAAGTTATTATAATAAATAAAATAAGTAAAAAACGGGTTTTCAAACAAAACTGATGCCAAGACGCATGAAAAAGTAGAAAATAAACTTTTCTTCACACACAGAGATGGACTCAGATTTTTTGATTGGGACATTTCTCTTGAATATTCTTTCTCTTCATGAATCAAATCACTTATTACCTCTGATTGATCATAAAAATAAAATCTGAGTCCACCGCTGTATGTGAAGGAAAGTTTATTTTCTACTTTTTCATGCGGCTTGGCCTCAGTTTTGTTTGAAAACTCGTTTTTTACTTATTTTATTTATTATAATAACTTTCAGTTAACAAAATTAATTTTACTCGATTGTTTTCACAAGGCAGTACTTATAGGTTATGCTTCATCATGGATAATAACCTATAAAATCTATCCGTGTATGCCGCGATCTGCCACTTTACTCGATGCGCGGGATTATTTAAATTAAAAAAAATTACATTTTTCTTTACATCTCTCCCTGGCATGAAAGATATATCAAGGCAACCACTCACTCATCCTCTTTGTTGCTTTCAAGCGCAGGGGCTAGAGGTAGTTTTGAGATGTAGAAAAAGTTTTACTCTGTTTTTCCTATAGTTAGTGTTTATCCCGTAAATTGAGTTTGATATTTTTTCTATGATTTTATATGGTCCGATTCTTAATTCGTCAAGCTTTTTGCTATTCAGTTTGTTTCCATTATCCACAAAAACGTTATCACCAACTTTGAAGTCCAGATGTTTTCGATTTTTATCGTAACTCGTCTTGTTGTAATTATGTGATCTTAATGTATTTTCCAAACCTTTTTTCCTGGCCGTTTCGTTTTAGTTTTTTACACACTTTTGTGCTATGGTTGTCCACGCTATTTTGGCGCCACTTTCGTTTATCTTGAATCTGACTAACGTTTGATTCAGTCTTTCGTTTAATCCAGTTGGAAGGGCGAGTCCACACCAGTAAAAATTATTGGAATATTATTTTCGTGCAAAAATTTCTTGAAGTCTCTAGAATTGATACCAGGGTATTGGTCTGATAGGATTATGCCAATGCCGTTAGCCTCCGCACAGCTTCTCACTAGTTTTATGAAATCATTTGCATTTTATGTACTTGACGTCAAAATGTAAGCGTACTGAGTGAAATGATCTGATAACAGGTGAAAATATCTCCTTATTGACCTTGAACCCCCAAATCCTCCAATCGTATCAATGAAACAGAGCTCAAAAGGTTTTGTTGCAGAACCCAAGTGAAACATCAATCCATGTTTATTTTGTCCTCTTGATTTGTTTTTTATACATACTATACAATTTTTACAGAATCTTTTTATGTTTTTTGACATATTTTCAGCTGTATACCATGAGCTGATAAATTTGATGAGTTGTATACAGAATTGCTCTGATGGGATTATTTTTTCTTTTTCCTTAACTTTCATATAATAAACATTGTTTCTTGTTATTAATTTGTCTTTTCTGCTCTGTATCTTTTCATTTTTTACTTGATCTTTTAAGATATCTTGTAGTGTTATTATATTGACTATTTTTAATTGTCCATCCAGGTTTTCATTTGCTTCTAGGACTGGGTTCCTGCTTAAGCAATCAGGTTCGATGTTGTATCTTCCTGGCAAATATTTAATTTGGAAATCATACTGTGATAGGTAGTACGTTAGATCGCCCAATTCCTCATCCATCCTCGACTTTATTTTCATATTTTCATATGGCTTGTGATCTGAATAGACAGCAAATTTCCTACCTATCAACAGATGCTGCCAATACTTCACACATTCTTTAATTGCCAGGTATTCTGGGTATATAGACATCTTTCTTTTTTGAATTTCATTCAATTTTTTTGAGAAGTATGCCACCGATTTCTCTTCGTTGTCTTCTTGTGGCTGTTTTAGAACTGCATCTGTGTATATGTGGATAGGCCATTTTGGATCAAAAATGGTCAACATAGTATTTATTTCATTTCATCAAATGGTTCTTGGCATTCCTTAGTCCAGTTTGTCCTTTCCTCAAAAGGTTATGTATTGGTTTCAATTTTATTGGTATTTGCGGCACATATTTATGATAAAAGTTTATTTTCCCTAAAAATTGTCTCACATTTTTCCTGGCTTTTGGAGTAGGGAAGTTTTTTATTGACTTTCAAAGGTCTAACTGAATTATTCTGTATTATATGGCCCAAGTTACATTTGCATCGAGTAGTCACGTTTTACTGAGCTATTAAGTTTTTGCTATTTCCGCGTATTTTCAAACCAAGTTATCTAATATAAGTTCTTGTATATTATGTAGCTCGGTGTTTTGCTTGAGAATTCGTTTTGTTTTCTAGAATTCGTACTTTACAGTGTACATCATCTCGATATTTGTGATCTTTCTTCGGCATGTCTGGAAAAACCAATACAAAGGTAAAGTGTACCAATCCAATCACGCCTAGCGAAATTTTAAAACAAACGAGGAGCAGATTGAAGTTAAGTTAACACCTTGCCGTTCTAACTGTGTTATTTCCACCGACTCTTTTGAATTGCTGGAAAGAAAGTTATCGAAAAATTTGACAGAATTAATTTTGGATAAGTTTGTCGAGTTCTCAGAGAAAATTTCTGAGTTTGAATAGCTAATAGCTGATACAATCCATGCAGTGAAAACATTTGTGAAAGCAACTATGGATTCTGCGATAGCTCAGTTAAGAGAAGAGTTGAATACGGAGTGAACTTGCTGAAACCCAAACTGAGCAGGAAGCATTGAGCAAACGCAGCAGGTTAACTGATATTGTCGTCGCTGAAGTACCATACACTCAATATGAAAACCCGCAAAAGATAATCAGCAAAATCTCTTCAATCATAAATCATACGTTATCCCCATATTGAACAGCCTTTCGTTTCAAAGTACCAGCTCACAATCACGGTGCTCGGTCCAAGATCATCGCTAAATTCTATTCTAGTAATGAGCAGAGAATGTTCCTTCAGAAGCTTAAGCTGCATGGATCACTTCGTCTAAATCAGATTTCCCCTACATTTGTCTCTGATAGTAGAGTTGTAAGCTGAACCTGGTCTAGGGGTTGATTCGGCTTACATTACATATATCTAAGAAAATAATTAAGACGTAAATGGTGTATGTCAAATGGACATCTATGCTGAAAATTGAATTTTACTGAGTAGTCGACAACTGTTTAAGATTCGAATTATATATTTGTGTGAGGTATCTCGGATCTTGCTTTACATAGGTACAACCATTACCAATTACGCTAGTGCCCTATCTGCGGCCGCCCTGCTATAAAATGATTTAGCTAAATATGGGTTAGTACTAATTATAATTTTCAATTCAAATTAATGTTGTTCTAGCAACTACAGTTAATGATAATTTTTCTATTTGTTAAAAGTGGGTTAATATTTATTTTAATTTTCAATTAAATTCGGTTTTGTTAAAGGAACTACAATTAGCGATAATTATCTTACGTGTTACCGGATTAGATTTGTTTTCTTGAGTGCTATCCGTTTTCGTGATGCCGTGATCGGTCTCGATATGAATATTTCGATGTTTCCATAAGAAGTTAACAATCTTTCAAATTGCCTTCCTGCGATGACTGTTGTAATTTTGTCAGTTCAGTCTTTATGTAGTATCTTATTAATGAATTTATCGTAGTTTTCTAATTGGCACTGTAAGATTTAAGCGATGCACATTGATGCAATTTGCAGAATGCTTCAATCCGATTTGTCACAAATCTACCAAATGTGGTCTTGCGCAAACCAAGTATTTAGCTGGCTGGTGAACGCTGCTGGATCTTGCATCCAATTAGATTTTGGATGATAATCTTGTTGTTTTCGCAGGGTTTTTGCTGACTACTTTTTTAATAAAAACTTTACTAGGATTCTTATAGATCTTTTTCCTTGCTCGCTGCGGACGTTAACTTTTGTCACTCGCTGTTACTCTTGTCAGACGGAAGAGAGAGAAATCACCTGTTCGGTGTCATCCATTGAACTCGAAAAGATTATTTATACGGGCTTTAAAGAACGACCACAGGGACGGTGTCTTTTATTGTTTTGACATTTATTATAATTTATTAATAAAGTTTTATTTCATTATTAGTTCTGCTTTTATTATTTCAACAATTATTTTTAATTATCAATAAAGGTTTATTACATGGTTAGTTCTGTTTTTATTTATTTTTACATAGATTTACATGAAAAGTAAATTCTAGAGAAGCAAAATCCTTGACCTTACGTTTTCGGGTCTTTACTTAGCAGAATCGAGAATTGCTGGAATTTCGCAGAGCTCTTCCTGGACCGGTGCCTTGAGGCGTTTTTCGACGGAATTAATATTCTAGCTTTCTCGTAGATACTTTACAGAGTGTATATTTTTGAGAGATTGACCCACATCAATCAGAGAATTCTGCGAAGAGCTCTTGACTTCAGGAGGGACAAAGTCTTTCATTCGGTTTTTACTCGTAATGGGACAGTGCATGTGTGTGTAAAAGAACGTGATTCCCCTGTTGCGGTTCATAGTATGGATTCTCTTGTTCAACTAGTTGAATCAGTTGCTGCAGGGCTGAACTTTGTATCTAGCTCGGATAACATTGATCATCAATCTGTTGAAGCAAATTCGGAAGTAGCTAAGAGCATGTAATATTTGGATTCTCTACTTAGACGTTGGACGATTTTATTATTTCTATGTTTCTATGTTTTTGAGATTGTATTTTATATTATATCTTATGCAACTCTGATTGAGTACTTGAAATTTAGTCTTTTAACCTTTGATAATAATTGTAGTAGGTATTATGTTTCAGTCTTCTAAACTTCTATTTAAATTACTGGATTTCTTGTATTTTTTTGAATTGTTTTTGTAGTTGTTATGAACTTACGTTCGTAAGCTTGAAAATTGTTTCTATTCTGTATAATGTACGTTTGACTATTTTAATGCCTTTTGTTGACAGGTATATTATATTTATTCTATTAGCTATTATTGCTTTTCCAGAACCACTTATTTGTAGTTATGGAAGATTGCTTTTCTATGGTGCCTGTGTTGTTGATCTTCTGTTGGTGACCTTCAGTCGTAGTTCATGGGTAGAGCTGGATGAATACCAATACTAATAGTTTTTCGTCGATCCGGATAAGAGTCTTACTAAATATTTTCTGCAAACAGTCGGTGTGTGAGACTTTGCTGAAGCCCCACATTCCGTCCAGTCTTATAGTGTTACCTGAATATAGACTACTCAGAAATGACAGGTCAGGACGAATCGGCGGCGGGGTAGAAATTTATGTTAGATATTGTTTTTGGTCGTGAATTATCAGTGTCTCGCATTCTGCTTTTCTAGAATTTTTGTGTGTTGAGGTTAAAGCTGGTGCTGAAAAATGTTTACTATCTGCTGTGTACTGCCCGCCAAATAATTTTTCTCTTGAAATCGTAAGGGAGCTGAGAGACACCTTTACACAACTTGTACATAGATACCCAAATGTTATCATTGGGGGGACTTCAATATAAACATGATCCAGTCTAATAGCACAACTGACATCTTTTTATTTATACTACAATCTCTTAATCTCAGTATTGTTAATGGTCTCCATACTTACTTTAATGCGGTAAATCCATCAATGCTTGACTTATTTTTTACTGCTGATAGAGGAGCTGTTTCTTTTAATAATCAAATGAATCCTCCGGCTATTTTTGACCATGATTTTCTTTTCATGACGTACAACATTAATATATATGGCTATCCAAAGTATAAAACAGTTGCATATACAAATTATCAAAATTTAGACCTAGATTCTCTGGAAAATGAATGTACCATGCTGCCCTGGGATAGTATCATTTCATGTATTTCAATCGAAGATAAGGTGGACATTTTACAACAAATTGTATATTACCTTCCTGATGGGTATGCCCCTATTCAAACACGACGTTTTAGAGACAGCGGTTGTCCATGGTTCTCGGCTGAAATCAAAAGACTTATAGCTGAGCGTGACTACTTATATTACAGATGTCGTAGATTAAGATCTACTGATATCTACAATCATTATAAAATTGTACGTAATAGGGTCAATTTGAGGATACGTTCAGTTAAGAGGAAATATTATGAATCGAGATTAAATAATTCTTTACCTTTGAGAAAATTACGGGATAACTTGCGTAGGGCTGGTGCCTGTGGCAAAGACAAGTTCGATTCTAACATTGCTCCCAATGTAATGAATATGCACTCTCTAATATATATTCCTCCTTTGCCAGTGGTTCCCCACTTCAAGGCGCTGTGCCAGATACTAGTGTCACTAATGATCTGCCTGCTTTCTGTTTTAGATGTGTTGATGCTGAAGAAGTTATTGCTGCTATCAGATCTATTAAGTCAGAAGCAACCGACCCTGATGGCATTCCTCCTAAAAAAATTCTTTTACCTTGGATACTCCACCCTTTAATTAATATTATCAATACCTCCATCACTACTTCCCAGTTCCCTTACAGCTGGAAAATCGCAACGGTGGTACCGGTGGCTTAAACCAATAAAGCTAAAGATCCTGGGGACTTTCGACTAATCAGCCTGTTACGTTTTCTAGCCAAAGTGATGGAAAAGCTCTGACCTGACAAATCATTCAATATCTTGAGACATATGCTAAAGTTATGCCAATCTGGTTTGAGCAAATCACATAGTTGCGAAACGGCTCTATTAAGAGTTATAACCGATATACGCAGCTCGTTAGATAAGGATGAGCTATATGTGTCCTAGCTCTACTTGCTTTTTCTAAAGCGTTCGACTCGGTAGGCTACTCTAAATTATTATCTGAGTTGTCCATTAAGTTTCAATTTCATTTAACTGCAGTTTCCCTTATAGGCAGTTTTCTGCCTGGCAGGTTTCAGCGTGTAAGAATAGGGAACATGTCTTGCCTCTTACTCGTGGTGTGCCTCAAGGATCTATTTTGGGTCCTTGGCTTTTCAGCACGTATATTAATGATCTTCCTGAGGTTATTGAGGATTGTAAAATTCACATATATGCTGATGATGTGCAGTTATATATTGGTCGTCCCTTTGGTCTAATGGAGGATTGCATCGACCATTTAAACTCTGACTTGACGAATGTCTCGAGTTGGGCGACTAATAATTGTTTACAACTGAACCGACAAAAATGCCAACACATTCCATTTTATCGACGACCGATTGAAGTTTCTGATTTACCGCCTATATTGCTGGATAATCAAGTATTAGAATTTACTGATCGTGTGCGAAATCTAGGGGTTTTTCTCAACTCCCAGATGAAATGTTGTGATAAGATTAGTCATATTTTGGGAAAAGTTTATGGTTGTCTTCGACGGTTGTGATTGTCTTCTGCAATTTTACCTTTTAACATTCGTTCAATGCTGGTTAAGTCCCTGCTTCCACCCCACCTTACAGCTAGCTGTCTAATATTCCCGCACTTGGATTCTGTATGCTCAATGAAATTACCTATTGCATTCAATGACTGTACGAGGTTTGTGCTTAGTCTAAGAAGATTTGATCATCTTTCACCACATACTAGCCATCTGCTTGGTTGTCCCTTGATGGAGTATTTAAGGCGTAGGATTCTTGCATCCCTACACAAAATTATACACTCCAAAAAGCCTCGGTACCTTTTTAACCAACTTGAATTTCTAAACTCTGGCAGACATTTCAACTTATTGATACCTAGGTTTCCACATTCCATAATGGAGGACTCTTAATTTGTTTGAGCTATTCGGGTCTGGAATAATTTACCAATTGATGCTCAGCGTGTGGGCTCGAGTGTTAGGTTCTGGAGGTTTATGGGACAGAGTTACACTGCCACCACTTAAAATGTTTCCATTCTGAAGGGGGTGGTCCTGGCAGTGATCGAGTATATAGTTTCTGTAATTTTAGTTTGTTGTTTGTTAACATTATATATACTTATGTCTTATTTTATATTTCATATTTCACATTTGCATTTTACATGTTATTTCAAGTATTTAGTTTAAGTTTTTAGTAAGCTAGTTAGTCCAACTTTCCTTATACTAAAAAGATGTGTAATCTTATTGTACGTTAAGCCTTTAATAAATCTAAATCTGAAGTACTTAACTGAGTCGGCGGGGAATATACATTTGGAAAAATTTAGTCTTAAGCCTTCACTTTTAATTGCTTGAAACAACTGTTACAGATGTCTGAAATGATCTGAGAATGATTTTGAGAATAATAATATGTCATCGATGTAACATACTGTGAAATCTCTAACCTTGTGTTTCCGTATTATATTACACATTATTCTTTGGAATATATGAGGTCTTTAAACCGAATGGTAAACAAGTCCATTGAAAATGGCCCTCTTGGGTGACGAATGCGGCTTTGTGTCTATCTGTAACACACAGAGGTATTGACCAAAATCCTGAATTCAGGTCTAGTGTACAGAAGAACTTGCAATTTCTAGTTTTTATTATTAGGTCCTCAATAAGGTCCTCCTTTATCATTTCGACGTCATATTTGTCTTTAAAAAATACAGATTTATTTTTCAATATTAAGTCATCAATCACTGCCTGTTGTTGATAATCTAAATGGTTTATTCAAATTTTGAAGTTTACTTCTCTGAAGTTCTAATTGAAGTTTATTAAATTATCAGGGCAGTAGTTACGCTATGGAAGTTCTGGCCCAATTTTTCCATACAAAAAGTGTCCGGGAATTTCAAACTCATTTGCGTCTTCTTCTTCGTCTGGAGGTACGGTGACCAATTTTGAGGTGGTTCTGAGACCGCTTTTATACTGAAAACTAATATTATACTGTGACAGTACCAGATCCCTTTTTCCATACAAAAAGTGCAAGGTAGATTCCAACTATTTTGCTGGCTCTGGACTGGGTTCTGGGCCACTGAGGGGATTCAGTCTAGTGGTTTACGTCACAGGGTATGCCTGGAGAATTCCTTTCCTACCGTATGGCTGACGCCAACTTTATGTTTGATCTGGTCTTGGAGGCTACAATTTGACCTTTGACCTTTACTGTGTCTGGATGCTGGAGGTTGGCTGAGAGCTTTAGTGACAATATCTGATACTATGACTAGGATTGTCTGGGGTATGTTGGACTGGGCTACGTTATCTGTACCAAGGCTTGGGTAAAATGTGTGCGGCTTATTTGAATTGAGTAATGATATGAAATACCCTAAGCGAATTTATATCGGGGCTATATACTTGTCAGCTTGAGTTTGGTGTTAGTTGTTTACTTTAGTATGAGTGCCTGTGGTATGTTGGGCTGGGCTGAGGAAACATTACCCAAGGCGAGGGTGGATGTGTGCAGCTGTGTATTTATGTGGATAAGAAATGTTGTGAAATTCCCTAAGTGAATTAGTGTAATTAGTATTATTAATAATTCAATTTAACTCTAGAATATTTTTGTTCATGACAATAAATGCTAGAAGGTGTCAGTGGAGGTCTTAGTCCTGGAGGTTGACAAAATTTTCATCAGAAATCCTCCCCGGGCTATGGGTTTCGAGATATTAGCGATCTTATCTTTGCAGGTATAATTACTAGTAGTAATAATTCAAGTTAACCCTAGGATATTTTTTGTTTATGCCAATAGTATTAGTACTAGGGGGGTAAAATTTTCATCAGAAATCCTTTACGGGCTATGGTTCAAGATATCATCGATCTTACCTCCTCAGGTGTAATTAATATTAGTAGCTGAAAAACAAACAAAAAACAACAACAACTATAACCTAAGTTGTGGATTAAAGATTTGATGATATTAATCTGTAGATGCCTTTTATAAACATGATTGCAGCATGTAGCCATATATCTAAAAACAGATCAGGCGAAGCTGGTTGGGGTGAATGTAGGTAGATATGTTGACTTAGATATGTAATGGAAATTAGTAAATGCTTAATTTTGCTCTTCAGGTGTAACGCTTCTAATTTGATTCCTTGCATAAACAAATTCGTACAGTAGAGTAAAGTAAACAAATTCGCAGTCGAATAATGTAAACAGATTCGGACAGCGGCCGAGTAAAGTAAACAAATTGAGCGATTTATGACAGATTCCTAATTTCTTTAGTTGAAAACAACAACTGATATTAATCTGTAGGATATCATGTCTTAGATGAGTAGTGGAAGTAATAATTGAATATTTCTTTTGCTAAAAAAAAAACAACAACAACTATAACGTAAGTTGTGGATTAAAAATCTTTATAAACAAGAGGGAACATGCTATGATATTTGATATCTAAAAATAGATCACGGCTGCTTCGGATGTTAAGAAACATGATGTAATAGAAATTAAAGCCTATCAGAAAATTTTCGATGTAGGTGTTTGTGTGTGTATGTATTGAAAATTCTTAGGTTATATGAAAAATTGTTTTTTAATTTCAATAAAATTTCTTTTTTGGGCAGGTTAAATTTAAACTTTTGATTACCTATGATATCAATGTGAGGTGATACTAATATAGTATGTAGGTTGACTTAGATGAGTAGTGAAAATTGTATGGGTATAATAAAAGACTTTTCTTCAAATTTTTGGTGATAAGGTGTAATGGCATGACCAGTGTTGCAACACGAAATCTTTCTAGAGTACCTTGTTAGCCTAGCCTGAAAGTGATTGAGCAGCCACATCTGAAAAAATTGCATATTATCATTAGCTTGAGAGTGGGTGAATTAAAAGCATTAACGAGCTATCATATAAATGTAGGATGATATGCCGACTTAGATGAGTAATATAAATTAGTAAAATTTTCGGTGACAAGGTGTAATGAGCTTGAAATATAATATAACTTCTTGCGTAGTTAAACAAATACATTCGAATAAAATAAACAAATTGATTTATGTTTTTTTTTTGTGTCTAGGGCTGGTGAGCATAGGAAGCTGGCAGAGTTATTAACCATGATATCATAGTTCACATTGAAGCTGATAAGAATATGATAATTTTATCTTCATACTATCAGATTGAGCACATATTTTCTAACCATTACGTTAAGCGTGGGTTTAATTAAAAGTTTTGATGAAAGAAGGCGGTATTATGATATTAATGTAGTATGATATGCTGTCTTAGATGAGTTGTGGAAGTTATCAGCAATATCGCTTCATATTTATCTCTCTAAAGCAGGGCTTCTTAAACTTTTTTCATTCACGACCCCCATCATGATTGTGATTTTTTCGCAACCCAGAAAATATAAAATAAATATATATAATCATTTTGTGATGATATATATTGATTAGGCAACAATATATGTATATTGGGTGTTTAGGAGGGGGGGGGGAGGCATATCAACCGTTTCGGAGTTACAGGGTGATTAAAAAAAAAGTTAGTCTTTCACAAAACACTCTGCATCTTAAAAAGTACAGGGTGTATTGTCTAGGTGAGTACTATCACCTCCTGCTCTACTGACCACCATGAAAAGAAAACAACCTGTATACATATGAAAAAATATAGGTTTAGAATTTTTTTAAAAAACATACAAAAATATAAAATCAAAAATTGCACAAAAAGTTCCAAAATTATATTTATTAAACCCCCCAAGATTTCACTAAGCGACCCCATTTGGGGTCGCGACCCATAGTTTAAGAAGCCCTGCTCTAAAGCATCATCCGAATGGTGTTGTATGAATGAAGAAAAAACTGATAATTCTTCAAGCCTATAGTGAAGACCGTACTGTAAGTTGTGTATATATTAATTGTGTTGTATATTAATCTAGTAGGATATGAAAGCTTTAGTGAAGAGCGTGGAAGAGGATAGTGTTATGTGTTTACCTTTATATCTTAAGTTAGGTTGAGAGTGGGTTAAATTAAAAGCATTGATGATAGAAGATAGTGCTATGATATTAAGTAATGGTAATGGGCATGATAGCTTGAAATTATTTTATGGATATTTATCAATGAGGAAGCCTATAGGTTTTGTTTACAATTCGCTATATTTTTCGGTCTGGGATTAACAAATATTTTGAGGAGAGTTTAAGTTTGGTGGTGCATGAAGTTTCTTTTATGTGCGGAGGGTGCTCATAATCTAGTAGGAAACTTTAGTGAATACCATACTTTTCAACCATCTCGCTCTAACACACAACATCTGCCTTGGAGCTTTGTGTTATCAGTTGCTTGATTGATATCCTATGGCTGTCTAGAATTATCATGCTTGTGTTGGGCTGGTATGTATACTTGGTGGATGAGAGCTTTAGCGACAATATGCTATCGTTTACTTGCTAGCTTGGAACTTGGTGTTATCAGTTGTTTGCTTTATATGCTCTGGCCGTCAGGGGCTATCATGTGTTGAGGTGAATTGGGCGAATACATATCTAAAAATAGATCATGCGAAACTGCTAAGAGCATGGTAATATTGAGATGGGCACAGTATTTTCTTGCCGTGAAAGCTGCGTTAAATTCAAGCTTTGGTTTGATATGATATTAAACTAGTAGGATATGTTAACTAAGAATTCACTTGACGATGTCTTAGATGAATAGTGGAAGTTGTATGGGAGATTCGACTTAGCTGTGAGTAAGAAGTGAAAGTAAATTTTTGGTAGTCAGATGTATTCCTAACGGCATGACTAAGCTGCTGTGTTATTTAAAAGTATTCATTTAAGCATTAATTCATTTTACGGATTGCATCACTCAAAGTAGAATTGCTCTATAATCGACACCAGCAACGATGAAACTGAAAATTGATGGGTATGCTAATCCTCGATAATATTATAATTAAAGTGATATCAACTGAAAGATTTTCGTATGGTATTAGACAAACAAAGAAATTGAGTATCTCTTCTAGCTACATGCAAAATCAGTACTTTGCTGGAATTAGAAAACCAGCAATTATCTCTTTAGTCAGCAAACACAAGACATTGAATTTATCATTGAATATGTTAAAATTGAAAGAGTAAAGCGGGGAAAATTTAGTTTCCATATAATTTGATTTTCATAGACTTATCATGTATAAGTTATAAGAATTTGGTAACGGCATGTTCTGCACAAAATCCAACAGCAGAAAAATCTAGTATAAGAATTTGGTAAGAGTATATTCTATACAAAATCTAATAAGCAGAAGAAAATCTTATAAGAATCTGGTAACATTATGTTCTATACAAAATTATTAAAAAAACTTTTTAAAACATATAATTTTTTATTAAACTACATATAGTGCAAATGCATTAAGAAAGACGGGATATTAGACTACTCTTCGTGTCCGCCTCACACCATACATTTTGTTCAGAAGTCCCATCACCATCAATGTCCCCTAAAAAGGAGCACTACGCTGAAAATGGACGTTGACCGATATGGGTTGCTGGAAATAAAAGTAATTATGCAAATGAAGAATTTAATTATTTTTTTTTAATTTTCTCCTTACATTTTCTTGTATGAGATATGTATTTCTCAGCTATTGTGCTATGTTTGTTTTATATGTATGTGTTGTTTAGTTTTGAACTACACCCTGATTCTTTAACTGCTGTATGATTTCAAAAACTCTCTTCGCAGTCTTTCCACATGATAATAAGAATCGCAATTCATTCACGAGTATATTTGGCTCCGTATATTTTGAACCTGTATCATTATCATCACCGTCACCGGTATCATAGCTTTGTTCACTTCCCTCAACTGATTTATTATTATCATCATCATTCTTCTTCTCCCCTTCGCTGTCGTCCTCTTTTATTTGATCGGGGAGTATGTTAACAAAATTATGATCATGCTCGGTGTGTTGTGGTATTATTTTAAAAGGTAGCCGCGCTTTTAAGGATTCTTGGGTTTTTCTCAGTGCTGTCATTTTGCTCTGAATATTTTCTGTAGGGCTACAACCACTTTCATCGGTGAACGTTGATAATAAAGTATCCTCAGGTGTATTTTTCTTTTCACGCTGTTCACTTTTAAGTGAATGTGTCCGCCGCTTCTTATATCGTAAGAGGCTATAACCACGACTAAAGGATTCGTTACACTCTATACATTCAAACATATTGGCGGTTGCTAAAACACTAAGAAAGAACAACTGAAACAGGTAGTTATAACAGCTCAACAGATAATAACAAAACAACACCAAAACAGCATCGGGTAACACCAAATAATGCCGAATTACACCAAATTATGCCAAATAACACCAAATTAACACCAAAGCAATACATGCAAACACCAAGTAATGCCAAATTACACCAAATAGCACCAAATTAACACCAAATTAACACCAAAGCAACACCCGGAAACACCAAATAGCACCAAACTAACACCAAATTAACACCAAAGCAACACCCGGAAACACCAAATAACACCCGGAAACACCAAATAGCACCAAATTAACACCAAATTAACACCAAAGCAACACCCTGAAACACCAAATAACACCCTGGAAACACTAAATAACACCAAACACCATGTTTGAAAAGCTGTTAAGCTGTTATAAGAGCTGCTTGAAAAGCTGTTAAGAAGTTATCAGAGCTGTTTGAAAAGCTGTTAAGCTGTTATCAGAGCTGTTTCCTTTTCCCACTTAGATCTTGTATAGAACAGCAGTGCACAACTATAAATATATAAAATTACTACGGTCACGAGGTTATGTATGTCTAGTCTACCATCATTCGTCGCTTATTATTTTAAGACACTAACCTAATCTAATCTTTTTGGGGCTTATATAACAGTGTACAAACTTGCGGGATCTTGTTGCGAATCCTCCAATCAGCATGGGCTGGGTCATTGAATCATCCATATAGAAAACAGTAGGCCGAATGAAGATGGTGTCTCTAGTGTCAGTGTAGCATACTGTTACTATGCTACACTGACACTAGAGACACCATGTTCACTTTATTATCAAGGTTCACCGATGAAAGTGGTTGTAGCCCTACAGAAAATATTCAGAACAAAATGACAGCACTGAGAAAAACCCAAGAATACTTAAAAACGCGGCTACCTTTTAAAATAATACCACAACACACCAAGCATGATCATAATTTTGTTAACATACTCCCCGATCAAATAAAAGAGGAAGACAGCGAAGGGGAGAAGAAGAATGATGATGATAATAATAAATCAGTTGAGGGAAGTGAACAAAGCTATGATACCGGTGACGGTGATGATAATGATACAGGTTCAAAATATACGGAGCCAAATATACTCGTGAATGAATTGCGATTCTTATTAGCATGTAGAAAGACTGCAAAGAGAGTTTTTGAAATCATACAGTAGTTAAAGAATCAGGGTGTAGTTCAAAACTAAACAACACATACATATAAAACAAGCATAGCACAAAAGCTGAGAAATAGATATCTCATACAAGAAAATGTAAGGAGATAATTTAAAAAAATTAATTAAATTCTTCATTTGGATAATTACTTTTATTTCCAGCAACTCATATCGGTCAACGTCCATTTTCAGCGTGGTGCTCCTTTTTAGGGGACATTGATGGTGATGGGACTTCTGAACAAAATGTATGGTGTGAGGCGGACACGAAGAGTAGTCTAATATCCCGTCTTTCTTAATGCTTTTGCACTATATGTAGTTTAATAAAAAATTATATGTTTTAAAAAGTTTTTTAATCATTTTGTAAAGAACATAATGTTACCAGATTCTTATAAGATTTTCTTCTGCTTATTAGATTTTGTATAGAATATACTCTTACCAAATTCTTATACTAGATTTTTCTGCCTGTTGGATTTTGTGCAGATCATGCCGTTACCAAATTCTTATAACTTATACATGATAAGTCTATAAAAATCAAATTATATGGAAACTAAATTTTCCCCGCTTTACTCTTTCAATTTTAACATATTCAATGATAAATTCAATGCCTTAGTGTTTGCTGACTAAAGAGATAATTGCTGGTTTTCTAATTCCAGCAAAGTACTGATTTTGCATGTAGCTAGAAGAGATACTCAATTTCTTTGTTTGTCTAATACCATACGAAAATCTTTCAGTTGATATCACTTTAATTATAATATTATCGAGGATTAGTATACCCATCAATTTTCAGTTTCATCGTTGCTGGTGTCGATTATAGAGCAATTCTACTTTGAGTGATGCAATCTGTAAAATTAATTAATGCTTAAATGAATACTTAATCTTTTAAATAACACAGCAGCTTAGTCATGCCGTTAGGAATACATCTGACTACCAAAAATTTACTTTTACTACTTACTCACAGCTAAGTCGAATCTCCCATACAACTTCCACTATTCATCTAAGACATCGTCAAGTGAATTCTTAGTTAACATATCCTACTAGTTTAATATCATATCAAACCAAAGCTTGAATTTAACGCAGCTTTCACGGCAAGAAAATACTGTGCCCATCTCAATATTACCATGCTCTTAGCAGTTTCGCATGATCTATTTTTAGATATGTATTCGCCCAATTCACCTCAACACATGATAGCCCCTGACGGCCAGAGCATATAAAGCAAACAACTGATAACACCAAGTTCCAAGCTAGCAAGTAAACGATAGCATATTGTCGCTAAAGCTCTCATCCACCAAGTATACATACCAGCCCAACACAAGCATGATAATTCTAGACAGCCATAGGATATCAATCAAGCAACTGATAACACAAAGCTCCAAGGCAGATGTTGTGTGTTAGAGCGAGATGGTTGAAAAGTATGGTATTCACTAAAGTTTCCTACTAGATTATGAGCACCCTCCGCACATAAAAGAAACTTCATGCACCACCAAACTTAAACTCTCCTCAAAATATTTGTTAATCCCAGACCGAAAAATATAGCGAATTGTAAACAAAACCTATAGGCATCCTCATTGATCAATATCCATAAGATAATTTCAAGCTATCATGCCCATTACCATTACTTAATATCATAGCACTATCTTCTATCATCAATGCTTTTAATTTAACCCACTCTCAACCTAACTTAAGATATAAAGGTAAACACATAACACTATCCTCTTCCACGCTCTTCACTAAAGCTTTCATATCCTACTAGATTAATATACAACACAATTAATATATACACAACTTACAGTACCCACGCTCAACCTCCACCACGGTCTTCACTATAGGCTTGCAGAATTATCAGTTTTTTATTCATTCATACAACACCATTCGGATGATGCTTTAGAGAGATAAATATGAAGCGATATTGCTGATAACTTCCACAACTCATCTAAGACAGCATATCATACTACATTAATATCATAATACCGCGTTCTTTCATCAAAACTTTTAATTAAACCCACGCTCAACGTAATGGTTAGAAAATATGTGCTCAATCTGATAGTATGAAGATAAAATTATCATATTCTTATCAGCTTCATATGAACTATGATATCATGGTTAATAACTCTGCCAGCTTCCTATGGTCACCAGCCCTAGACACAAAAAAAAAAACATAAATCAATTTGTTTATTTTATTCGAATGTATTTGTTTAACTACGCAAGAAGTTATATTATATTTCAAGCTCATTACACCTGGTCACCGAAAATTTTACTAATTTATATTACTCATCTAAGTCGGCATATCATCCTACATTAATATGATAGCTCGTTAATGCTTTTAATTAACCCACTCTCAAGCTAATGATAATATGCAATTTTTTCAGATCACTTTCAGGCTAGGCTAACAAGGTACTCTAGAAAGATTTCGTGTTGCAACACTGGTCATGCCATTACACCTTATCACCAAAAATTTGATGAAAAGTCTTTTACTATACCCATACAATTTTCACTACTCATCTAAGTCAACCTACATACTATATTAGTATCACCTCACATTGATATCATAGGTAATCAAAACTTTAAATTTAACCTGCCCAAAAAAGAAATTTTATTGAAATTAAAAAACAGTTTTTCATATAACCTAAGAATTTTCAATACATACACATACAAACACCTACATCGAAAATTTTCTGATAGGCTTTAATTTCTATTACATCATGTTTCTTAACATCCGAAGCAGCCGTGATCTATTTTTAGATATCAAATATCATAGCATATTCCCTCTTGTTTATAAAAGATTTTTAATCCACAACTTACGTTATAGTTGTTGTTGTTTTTTTTTTAGCAAAAGAAATATTCAATTATAACTTCCACTACTCATCTAAGACATGATATCCTACAGATTAATATCAGTTGTTGTTTTCAACTAAAGAAATTAGGAATCTGTCATAAATCACTCAATTTGTTTACTTTACTCGGCCGCTGTCCGAATCTGTTTACATTATTCGATTGCGAATTTGTTTACTTTACTGTACCTACTGTACGAATTTGTTTATGCAAGGAATCAAATTAGAAGCATTACACCAAAATTAAGCATTTACTAATTTCCATTACATATCTAAGTCAACATATCTACCTACATTCACCCCAACCAGCTTCGCCTGATCTATTTTTAGATATATGGCTACATGGTGCAATCATGTTTATAAAAGGCATCTACAGATTAATATCATCAAATCTTTAATCCACAACTTATGTTATAGTTGTTCTTGTTTTTTGTTTGTTTTTCAGCTACTAATATTAATTACACCTGAGAAGGTAAGATCGATGATATCTTGAACCATAGCCCGTAGAGGATTTCTGATGAAAATTTTGTCAACCTCCAGGACTAAGACCTCCACTGACACCTTCTAGCATCTATTGTCATGAACAAAAATACTCTAGAGTTAACTTGAATTATTAATAATACTAATTACACTAATTCACTTAGGGAATTTCACAACATTTCTTATCCACATAAATACACAGCTGCACACATCCACCCTCGGCTTGGGTAATGTTTCCTCAGCGCAGCCCAACATACCACAGGCACTCATACTAAAGTAAACAACACCAAACTCAAGCTGACAAGTATATAGCCCCGATATAAATTCGCTTAGGGTATTTCATATCATTACTCAATACAAATAAGTCGCACACATTTTACCCAAGCCTTGGTACAGGTAACGTAGCCCAGTCCAACATACCCCAGACAATCCTAGTCATAGTATCAGATATTGTCACTAAAGCTCTCAGCCAACCTCCAGCATCCAGACACAGTAAAGGTCAAAGGTCAAATTGTAGCCTCCAAGACCAGATCAAACATAAAGTTGGCGTCATCTCCTGGTCAGCCATACGATAGGAAAGGAATTCTCCAGGCATACCCTGTGACGTATACCACTAGACGGAATCCCCCTCAGTGGCCCAGAACCCAGTCCAGAGCCAGCAAAATAGTTGGAATCTACCTTGCACTTTTTGTATGGAAAAAGTGATCTGGTACTCACACAGTATAATGTTAATTTTCAGTACAAAAGTGGCCTCAGAACCACCTCAAAATTGCTCACTGTACCTCCAGACGAAGAAGAAGACGCAAATGAGTTTGAAATTTCCGGACACTTTTTCTATGGAAAAAGTGGGCCAGAACTCCCATAGCGTAACTACTCAGGGCTGTGTTCAACTTTTGGCTAGAGCTGGCTAGAGCTGGATATAGCCAGAATGAGGTCGTTCAGTTGTTGGCTATAGCCAATTTTGAGCCAAAAATAAGAGCTATAAATGATGAAAAATCATATATGTACTTATATGTGAACTCAATTGTCAGAATTTATTGTTCAACTCTTGGCTGTCGCCGGCTATAGCCAAATTAGTTAGTGCTCTGGAGGAGAAGCCAAAGTAGCTTGACGTTTGTTTGTTTAGTTGTTGATGGCAAGTAAACAAAAAAAATGTCTCAATTTTATTACTGTGTGGATACCAAAGGTGAAATTTTATACGAAAATAACCTTCCATTATTAACAGACAAGGACGGTAATGTTTAACATTTGCGATGTGATTAAATTATTTATTAATATAGGTTTCACTTATTTTATAGGAAATCAATCCAATCTTTTATTATATTTGCTATTGCAACTAATTTAGTTTTATTACTCGACATAATTCTTACAATGAAATTGAAACAATTTATGGAAGTTTGGCATTTACTCACACAAATACGAGCTCTAGTACAGCCATTCTGGCTATAGCCAGCTCTAGCCGTCTCTAGCCAAAAGTTGAACACAGCCCTGATAATTTAATAAACTTCAATGAGAACTTCAGAGAAGAAAACTTCAAAATTTGAATAAACCACTTAGATTATCAACAACAGGCAGTGATTGATGACTTAATATTGAAAAAGTTGTTTGTTTACTTATTACAAATTTGATTTTTGGGGAGGTTTTTTACTGGATTCCTCGTTGAAGATCAGTCTCTAGGCAGATTGAATAGCACCCCAAAGTCAGACTCAACTCCGGGTATAAGGATTAGGGTTTCTTGTCCACACTATTCAATCCTACCGGCTGCGCCAAGTAATGTTGAGATTTCCTGTACAGATTCCAATGGTACTAGGCTGAGTTAAGCAGGTCACAAAAACACATCACTTAATCTTTTTAATTTTATTCACATATATATGTTATGTATTTATATCTTTACAGCAAGTCACAAGAACGCATCACGTAATCTTTTTAGTTCTACTCATATATATATATATATCATTTATAACTTTATAGCTCGTGTATTTAATTTGTCGCGTATAACAAACCGTAACATGATACTTCTCTTCGAATCCAAAAAAGACTGCCCTTCTTGAGAATTTTCAGCGACCATGTCACCGCGCATTCTTTGTTTTTCTTGATTTTTTATTTGATAAACCAGGTCACCGCTGCTGTGACTAGCCGATAGTCACCTGCATATTTCGTAGTGCCGCGTTTTCACAACAAACCCAATAATTCTGAGTTTGTTGTGAAATGCGATACACTGCAAGTTTTAACAGTGCCACCGTTTAAGCAAGACCTGATTGCATTTATTGTGTAAGGTCTTGCTTTTCGCCGCACAACAATGACCTAGTCAAGAAGCGATGTCAACAAATTCTTGTTACACATAGATGAATTGATTATTTATATTCATAACAAGAATTGATTGATCTCTATTCACGACATTCCTCCCCCTTTCTGAAGTCGGAATCGAGGAATTAGCGAGATGACGTAGAAGTATGAAGCCGCTATTACTGAAGGCAGTTGTTTGTTTACTTATTACAAATTTGATTTTTGGGGGGTTTGTTATTTTTGTTTACAATTTTTCAGAAATGAACGAAAGACTTAAAGCTAAGTACATAAGTTTTATAAAAAGGGGATTACTTTAGTTGGAACCCTGTACGTTATTACGTAACACAATTAAAATCCTAATAATTGACATTGTTTTTTCTTTCACATTTTCCCTTTAAGTACAAAATTAGAACATGCATATTTCCTGTTGCTAAGAAAAACAGTATAGCTCTAAGATAATATGTATATATATATATATGTTATGATTATTATTATTTTTTTATTACAGATAAAACGGACATGTATAGGTACACATTTTTTCATCTTTGTATTTTTTATTCTTTTTCTTTTTAACAACTATATAAATAAAATAAACATAAACATACTATATAGTTATATATTAACTAAAATGTATACTTAATTATTTTTCTTTTTTTTTATTCAGAGGACAGAAAACGTTTTTTTTGTTTCGTTTTTCACTTTTGCCGTAATATCGTGGCGACTAACACAGTATATATACATATATAAAAAATATAAGAAAATACATATACCTTTTTACCTTTCTTTGTTGTTTCAGTTTTATGTCATATATGTACATACTTCAATTATCTATTTTTAGTTTTTGTAGGAAACGTGAGAAGTAATGTATCTAGAGAAACGTGTTATTGCTAAGGTTTATACATATATATATATATATATATATATATATATACTCATCACATGTAGTTATCCCCTTTTTTTAACCTCATATACGATTGGCTTTAGTTGGTTTGTATTCTCAGGGCATTTGGACGATTTTTCGGTTAGAAGTTCTTTGGGTGTTGGGATTGGATCTATCTTTGTGCGTACATCTGCCGTTTTTATTTCAGGCAATTTAGTTGATTTTATTGTTTCGCTCGGGGTTTTACCTTTGAGTTGAGGGGTAGGGTGCAAGATAACGAGATTGGATCGCGCTAAGGTGGGTTCTTCCCTCTTCGATCTTCGTAAGAATTTTAGGATTATGCATCCGAGAATGATAGTGACAAGAATTGCGATTATTCCAGTATTGGCATGTGTTTGGATTTGCACTCTCTGTCTTTCCCTTCGTGTCTTCACCAGATCTATTTCCATTTCCAAGTCTTGTAAATCTTGATTTTCGTTAAAAAGTGCTAAATTATGGTTTTCGTGGGTGTTTACTTTTAAACTCACATTACTTTTAGCATCTTGTTTTTGATAGAGCTCGGGGTCTACCAATATTTTAGGTACGTTAAACGGATCGGGTTGGTGTATCGCCGAGTAGTGGCTGAAACTAGTTTCGAATGGTATTTCGTGTTCCGCTAGAGTGTACGTACAGGGTTCTTTGAGGGAAAGAATTCCAGTTCCGTTCAGCGTTATATGGCCAAAGTGATTGCTGCAATTCGTAAGCAATATGCTTGTATGAGGGAATGCAAATAACCAAGTGTTCTGCCTTACCATTTTTGTAAGCACATTAGGGGTGTTCCTTATGATTCTGTGTCCACAAAGGGCCGGATCAGATAAGGGATTATTGAACAGGTTCGCAATACAGTTTGATCTGTTCACTGTTAATCTTTCGGGTTGTGACTGGAAGCAGATGTGTAGGGCACCCTTTGTAGAGGTGGATTTTTTACAGTGTTCTTTGAAGGCTCTATCTGACATTTCTAAATATTGATGAGCTTGGGTGTTATTTAGGAAGTAATCCGATTCAATTTCAAGAATTGACGACTTTTCTGTTGTAATGGAAGTGGGAAGTATGTAGATCTTATTAAGGGTATACATAATGTTTTCGGGGAGTGGTAGAAGTATCCTAATAAATTGCTTATCTTTCACATGTATGGAGTCAGTTTGGACTATATCATTCATAATTTTAAAGTCTACAAGGATATTGGTCAGCCCTTTTTGACTTATCTCTGTATATGTTTCCGCTATATCTCTTGCCGGTAATATGTATGAGGGGATGCAGTGTGTGTTGGTGTAAAGCATTTATTATTGTTAATTCATTTGTTATTCTCTGATATATTTGTTGAAGTTGGTGTAATATGTAGATTAGCATTGCATTGATGTCTGTCTTAATGTGCACATTTCTAATTTCAGTTTTCGTTATTTTGGTATAGTTTATAAAACTATCCACAAGTTTATTAAATCGTTGCCATAAATTTTCTTGTTCTATGGTTAGATTCGTGAAAGCATGATGGACTTCATTGAAATTAGATTTTACAATACTTATTTGCTTTTCCATTAAATGAACATTTTCAGAGCTTTGTTTGTCTAAATTACCTAACTTGGTATATATCTTCTGAGAGTCCCTATCGTCCATAGTTCCAAACAGAAATTTACTGGCCCTACCTACTATGTCAGCTAAAGCTCGCTTTTCCCTGGTTTGCATATACAAGTTTATGTCAATTAATCTATTTTTAATCTTTCTTACTTGCTTGGTTCATCCCATACATGACACAATTCTACTTCTACAACGGTTTCTAGCTGTTTGCAAAGATCTTTCATTGTTATCTCGCACTTTTCGATAAATCCCAAGGCTTCGGCTTCCTGAATCATCCGAATTTGCGTGTAAATGGTCCGCGTTTGGGAATATAGGTATGTTGGTGTCAGAGGTTCGAATACCACGGCAGTGGGCTGGAGTGAGGTCACGTCCACTTGTGCGGTTATTCCAGATATCCGTATGATTATGAACAACCACAGCAGCATCATCTGTAGATAATAATAATTTTAGTTAACGGTCCTCAGTATCAATATTTGTTGTTTGTTTGTTTGTTTAGACTAAAATAATTTTAGTCTGTTATTGTGGACTTTTTCCAATTTGTTGAGTACAGTTTACTTCGCTATCTATTCTTTTAATTTCATACAGTCCTGTCCAGTTTGGTGATAGTTTGTGTTTTTTACTGGGATTTCTTAGCAAAACTTCGTCACCTACATGAAATTTAACTATTTTTGCATTCCTGTCGTAATATTGTTTGGACTTTACTTTGCTCTTGAGTAGTTCTTCCCTAACCTTTTGGTGGAGCACTTGCATTCTCCTTTTCCTCTGGCACACGTAATCATCGTAATTGTATATAGGTTCGGGGTTCCTTTTGAGATTATTAGGGGGTGGGTCAGAGAAACCCCACAGCGCTTCCATTGGAGTATGCTTACCCCCAACATGTGGTGCATGGTTACGTACATGGACTGCTTCTTCAAGCCATTGGCCCCACTCTGTAATGTTTTCATCCACTATGTTTTTTAAGTATTCAATCAAAGGCCCGTCTACTCTTTCCAGTGCTCCGTTTGCCTGAGGATGATATGCAGTTGTCTGAAGTTTCTTAACTCTAAATAACCTGCATAGCTGCTGGAATAGATCGCTAGTAAAGTTTGCACCCTGATCGGTAACTACTGCTTTTGGGATCTTATATTTCAACATCAGCTTGTAGAATCCGTTGGCTACAGTAGATGTTTCTCCATTTAGCAGTGGCACACAGTCAAATATTCGAGTTGTGTCATCCGAAAGTGTGAGAATGTATTTATGGTCATTCAGAGTTTCTGGCAAAGGGCCTACAATATCGATATATACTTTGCAAAGGGTTTTTCGGCGACAGAACTAATTACCATAGGCATTTTTGTATTTTTACTATGTTTATTCCTACTACATTTAACACATTGCTTAATAAACTTATGAATATCCCTTAACATACCTTTCCATTTGTAGCTTTTTCTTATACGCTTATACGTTTTATAAATTCCAAGATGTCCTCCTAGTGGTGCATTATGGTAATCACGAAGAATGGTATCGATATCATTCCGGTTACCTAAAATTTGCACATTTTCTTCTTCTATCGACTCTGTTGAACTAATGGAATTAGTTTCGGAGTCTCGTTCATTTACAGTTTCTTTATTAGGGGTTGTGGGAAGTATATCTTCAATTTGGCTTACATTATTATTAGCTTTAGACCTATATCTAGTTACTGCGAGACATAATTTCTTGTCTTTTTCACTAGTCTCCGAGTTTATTCCACGATGGACTTGCGCTCTTGTAATTATTGTGTTATTAAGTTCTTCTTCTCTATCATTTGTTTCTTTAATAACGTTATTGTTCACAGGCTGCTCACTATTATCGCTGGGTATTCTGCTTAATGCATCTGCGTTCTTATTGTATCTCCCCGGTTTATAAGCGATATTATACTCATACTCTGAGATCTTATGATGGAATCGGATTAGTCGGGAGGTTGGATCTTTAGTATTAAAGATTCCTTTAAGCGGCTTGTGATCTGTATAGATTGTAAATTTTCGTCCATATGAATAGCATCGAAAGTTCCTTGTTGCCCAGAATATTGCTAATAGCTCTTTTTCCGTGGTAGAATAATTCCGTTCCGCTTTATTCAATGTCCTACTTACGTATGCAATAGGTTGGTCCTGGCCAATCTCACCCTGAGATAAAACAGCACCAAGTGCCTCTCCACTAGCATCTGTGGTTAACATAAATGGTTTGTCAAACTCTGGGTATATGTATTAATAAAGGTGGAGTAATTAATGCCTTTTTTAGTTCTGTAAAGGCGTTTTCGCACTCCTCCGACCATTTGAAGGGACTATTTTTACGCAAGAGTTTATTAAGTGTCTCTGGAATTTTTGAGAAGTTGGGTATAAACTTTCGGTAATAATTTGCTAATCCCAGGAACGACTGAACTTGTCTCACTGTTTTCGGCTTTGGAAAGTCTTTTACGCAACTTACTTTAGAGGGATCTGGTAGAGCCCTTTTACTCGAGCATTTATGTCCTAAGTAGATCACTTCTTTTCTAAGGAAATTACATTTTTCTATTTTCAGTTTTAGATTGTTCAATTTCAATCTTTCTAATACCTGTCTGAGCTTCTTGTTGTGGTCTAAAGGATTTCTTCCGTATATGACAATGTCGTCCAGGTACACGAAACACTTAAAACTTTGGAGCCCAGTTAAGACATGGTTCATCAAGCGTTGAAATGTTGCTGGCGCACTTTTAAGTCCAAACGGCATTCGTTTGAATTCAAAATGTCCATATGGAGTACTAAAGGCTGTTTTAAATTGATCCTTTTCCTCTACTAAGACTTGATGATATCCACTAGCCAGATCTAAGGTAGTAAAAATATTGGTCGAATATATCTTCGATCCTAGGAAGTTTGGAATGCATCTCCTATTGTAATAGAATTCAACTTCCGGAAATCGACAACAACACGCCATTGCTTTTCTCCATTTACTCCTTCTTTCTTGGGAACAACAAGGAGGGGTGAATTCCATGGACTAGTGCTCGGAGTTATAATGTCATTTCTTAACATTTCCTCCACTTGGTCTCGTATTATGTTTTTTTGTACCTCTGGTAGTCTGTACATCTTCTGATTAATAGGCGAATGATCTTGTAGAATAGGGATTTCATGTTTAATAGAATTAGTACTGGTTAATTTATCTCCTGGTAATAAGAATATATCGTAGTACTCATGGTATATCAAGCACCGGTTTTCTTTCTTCCTTGTTCAGGGTATCATCCCATAAAATCTTTTCCTCCAAAATTTTAATTCGCTCCTTCACCGTGTGTTCATTCGTAGTGTTTATGCAGAACGCACCAGCTTTAATTCTTGCATTAACTTTATTTTGTTGACTTGCTTTTATGCGCTTATTACCTTCTTGTTGTGGCGGCGTTGCAAGCTTACGCGTTATAGTTTTCGTGCTAAAATCTTTTAAAGCAATAACATCGTAATCTAAGATTGGTTTTATTTCCATATCTGTAACATATAAACTTTGTTCACTTTCATTAACATTAAGTAGAGCAACTGTTATTTCATTATCTACAGACTTAGTCAGACAGTTTCCTATAAAGATACCTGGTTGCAATTCTTTTGAGAAACACACAAATTCACCATTAATTTTTGCGGGGATTTTTACCAGTTTTTCTGAACGTGCAGGTATATGGATTGCTTTCTGAGTCTCAAACCTTACGAGTTGCTTTCGACTGGCTTGTATGTTTTCGCTCGGTTTGGAAAAACATCCCTTAGTTACCTGATTCAGTAACTTCATCTCTTTCAGTGGCCCTGTGTTTTGTGTAAGCGATTTTTTGCCAGGTTCTTTTTCCTGACTTATGATCGGCCTAACGCAGTCAGAACCCCTATGGAAAATACTATTTCGCTCCAATTCCTCTAAGTGAGCGTGAGAATTGAGTGGTATCGAGAATGGTGCCCTGTTCGTGTCTGTTATTGGAAACTCTAGTTTTCCTTTGGGACACTTAACATTGCAAGTCTTTGACAGGAAGTTATAGCCCAGTATCCCATCATATGGAACGTTATCCTCATCGCTATCTTTGACCACATGGAATTCGCATGTTTGTGGATTCTTTAGTAAGAATTTTCCCTCACATGTTCCTGTTGTCTCGCCTTCCCCGAAGGAACAATTGAGGCTTGTTTTATTCCGTTCGTTGATAGGAGTGTTCGATCGCAACGTGGATTTTTTTAAAAGGCTATCGTCAGCGCCCGTGTCGACCAAGAGTTCGACCGTGGATCTAGCTGCTATATCCAACGGCAATTTTACTGAACACTTAGGATTTTGGGCGGGCTGACACCATTTTTCTTCATCGTCTTTTAGGCTTCCGCGGTGTCGACGCAAACCTATTTTTAGTTTTCCGACTGGTTATTTATTTGTTTCCGTATTTTACTCTCGCACTCTTGTTTCGCTCGGCAATTATTTAACGTGTGCCCTTTTCTCTGACAAAACTCACATCTATCTAGAGTGTTTGCCATTTTTACTACCTGTGAATTCGCTCTTTCATTGAATTGCACCGAATTTACTTGAGGTCTTTGGTTAAAGGGTTTTCTCCTGCAATTCTGAACAACGTGTCCATAGTTTTGGCAATTTGTGCAGAACCCTGACTTTTACCTTTCAAAGCATTCGGCGAATGTGTGATTGGTTCTATTACAGAAGCTGCACCTTACATTCGGATATCGTCTGTTATTCTCAAACCGGCTGGTGGCTGGGTTTCCCTGCCTCCCTTGATATCGGTTTCTTGGTCGTGGTTCAATGAAAGAACTCGGCGTTTTGTGGGATGGATTAGGGAACATTGAATAGCCACTTGCAGCTATTGGATTCATTGAACCCATGCCTAAGGGGTTATGAACTATTGACATTGCCTGCCTTTCGGCCTCCTCTAATTTCTGAGCCTTTTCAAGTACAGAGGTCAACTCAGTACTTGTGTCTTGTAACAGAAATATTTTATGGGTGGGATTTATTATCCCTGTTTTGAATACATAGATCCCAGTCTCTGTTAACTCGGCTTTTACTGCTGTAGCAGCTTCACCATTATAACGTTGAGAAATTTGGGACAGACAGCTTTTATATAACACATGGACTTTATTTGCGAAATCTGTCAATGTTTCGCCGGGTATCTGATATAGTACTCGGAGTACATTTACCAAGGCTACATTGCTTTTTGTGTTTACCAGTTTGCTATGAATCTTGGTTTCTAACGCACTGAAATTCCCGAATTATGTTCCCTCTAAGGAAGTAGCTGCTCTACCTCTAAAACGTGCGGGCAGTAGAGTTAAAAAGATAGGAATTTCTTCGGCAGTTAAGCAATTCATTACATATTTGCAGCAATTGGTGAACACTGTTACCTGTGGTGCGAGGCTTGAGCCTCTTTCCCCAGTTAAAATAAGTATACTATTGAAGATTAACTGGTTCACTTCTGAAATATCAACGTTAGCCATGTTAGCGTCTTGTGGCCTTGCCTCCGGTTGTTCCCGTAATTCTTCAGAACTGCAAAGGTGTGTTTTACCGTCTTTTCCTAATTCTAATAGAGATTTAGTTCGTCTCTGATACACTAGACCTGATCCTAATGGCATAGGAATTTCGTTATAATTTTGAGAGATTCCACTGGCACCTTCTTCGGTCGGTATTGTGTCTGTATCATCTGAACTATCTGAACTATGGTTTGGACTGAGGTTGTCAAAAGAGAAGGAGTTTATCTTTTTCCAATATCGCTTTTGAGCTGAACTTAAGACGAAAAACGGGAATTCTCGTTTTGGCTTGATATCAAGGGGAGTCGAACTAGCTTCTGGTTCTTTTGATATATTGTTTAACATCCCAGATTGAGATGTAGGTTTACCATTGCATATTAGCGTATTTAAGTAAAAATTTGAAAGATGTATACGACCACAATCACAATTCTGCGCAAATTTCAAAATATTAAGAATAAATACCAGAAGATAGTTATCACTTAGAATTTGTACAGCTTTAAGAGTATCTATAACTGACATCTGCTTTAATCGTGATAAATTGAAATTGAATTGGAAATCACAAACTATATGATAACTGAACCAGCATAATAACCTCACAGCAGTTAATTTAAAGGGAATATATATATATACATATTTTTACCACTGTGCGTGATTGATAATGGAAAAGAAAAAATAATAACTTTGTTCTATATATGTACATATATGCCAGATAAAACAAAATATCCACTGTAATTTAATACGTTTCTTGTCCAATGCTATACACTTATCAAATATAAAACCAAACCAAAGCACACGAATAAAAAAAAAAATCTCTGAAATGCGACTTACAAAAGTAAATTTCTCAAAATTGTCTGCCCATTTCTTTTATAGTTAAAATTTTTACGTTTTTTCCTTCTTTTTGTATGAAAATGTATAGAAATATATAATTGCTACAATGCCTTATTTTAGTAAATAAAAATTTAAAAGATTAAATATTATTCGTATTTGTGGGTTCTATAATCTTGTAATAACATTTTTCTTTTTCAAACCTCCTGCTTGAATCCAATTTCACATAACCCCCGCTTCGAGTATCCACTGACTTTTTTTTTTATGTTTTCCTCTGTTAGAACTCTTTCTGCATACGCTTTACTCCAGTAAGATGTACGGGAAGAATAAAATTTGGAACGTGAATTTCTTTTTGTTGTTTTTTACTGCTCTCTAGTCGCCACTGGATTCCTCGTTGAAGATCAGTCTCTAGGCAGATTGAATAGCACCCCAAAGTCAGACTCAACTCCGGGTTTAAGGATTAGGATTTCTTGCCAACACTATTCAATCCTACCGGCTGCGCCAAATAATGTTGAGATCTCCTGTTCAGATTCCAATGCTATTGGGCTGAGTTAAGCTGGTCACAAAAATACATCACTTAATCTTTTTAATTTTATTCACATATATATATTATGTAATTATATCTTTACAGCAAGTCACAAGAACGCATCACTTAATCTTTTTAGTTCTACTCATACTCATACTCATATATATCATTTATACTCATACTCATATATATCATTTATTACTTTATAGCTTGTGTATTTAATTTGTCGCGTATAACAAACTGTAACTTGATACTTCTCTTCGAATCCAAAAAAGACTGCCCTTTTTGAGAATTTTCAGCGACCATGTCACCGCGCATTCTTTGTATTTCTTTATTTTTTATTTGATAAACCAGGTCACCGCTGCTGTGACTAGCCGATAGTCACCTGCATATTTCGTAGTGCCGCGTTTTCACAACAAACCCAATAATTCTGAGTTTGTTATGAAATGCGATACACTGCAAGTTTTAACAGTGCCACCATTTAAGCAAGACCTGATTGCATTTATTGAGTAAGGTCTTGCTTTTCGCCACACAACAATGACCTAGTCAAGAAGCGATGTCAACCAATTCTTCTTTCAAATAGGTTAATTGATTATTTATATTCAGAACAAGAATTGATTGATCTCTATTCACAACAGTTGTATTCTAATCGCAACTCAAATCAATTTTCACTTCACATCACAACAAGCGTGTTAACGTCAAATTTAATACTTTTGACACTCAGCTGATTGCATATCGAAGTTACACATCTTCTTAATCATGAGTAAAAATGTGCAACTTTGTGCAAGAGGGGAAACGTTTAATTTACTCGATTTTTACTAGTTAAAAGTAAACAGACGGTTTGTGATTAAAAATGCGTAAAAGTTTTTACACCGAGTAAAAAAGTAAACAGACAGACCTCAAGTGTTACTATGCCGTTCACCTTTCTAACTCCATTAGTTGTTTTTAAATTAGTATTGCTAGGTAACTCCATTCTTTATTGTTTAGCTTTAATAACTGTAACAATCACTCAATCTTAATTTAAGTGTTTTCTAAGCGTCCGTAAGTAACTTGGGAATAGAAACAACTTCAATTTTGATTGTATTTTATTGTGCTAATACAAGAACTTATATACAATTTTTACGCTTACATGATTAATTTTGCTAATATCGTAAGTTCACTTCATCATGTTTACCTTGCAATCATTGACACAGATTGGGGCAATGCATGCGGAAATATTTTCGTGAAATATTTTTATGAATGATGCAAGAACAGGAGTAAGTGAACTTACGTTTGATTAAACTTTGACCTGATTGGAAGAAATGTTCTACAAAATAAGCAAAGTGACAATTTCTTTTGCATTTGAGAAATCGGAAGGCAATTAGGAAATAAACGTGAACATGAACGTGAAATTGGAACGTAATTGAGAAATTATTTTTTGTTTAGGTATGAACATGCTGGGGGCCGCCAGATGCTGATAAACGATTGAATCGCTGCTCTATTGAAGTTTGTGGTGATGGTTGTCTTCCTTCGCTGGGTTTTGCTCGTCCCTTGGAACATCCAGTATAAAAAAATTGAAAGGTCGTTTTGAGGGTGAACCAGTACTTCCAGATGAGGATGACCAGGAAAAAAATGAACACAGATGATATTGATGTGGTTGAGTAGAATATCAGAGTGTTGTGTAGGATAGCTGGATCTATCTTGGGCTCCTCCATATACTGCAAGATTTGCTCATCTGGGTGGATCAAAACTCCTGGTTGCAACAATGCTGGTGATTTATTAATGTTGGAAATATTTAATCGTGGGGAACTTCCTTTATATGACTTGAGATGACCTCTATTGTTTGATCCAATTTAGTTTTTAAAGTTATCTCTCTTATTTTCAGATAACAGTAGTCAGCAGTGTGTATAATTCCTGTGGTATTTAGAAGTAATTCCTTTCTAGCTCCTTTGCAGAATATGGAGGCGACCTTGGTTTCATTAGTCATGTACAACCAATAGTTTTTCGTCACCAAGACCTTCCAGCCTGTACCTGTCAGCTTGAACTGATGCATCTCACATATGGTCCTTGGATAACGATCGTAAATTTCATCAATTACACAAGATGGACTATTCTCGATGCTGTGCACTATGGTTGGGGTACATAGGAGCACGTGATTGGCTATAGTAGTGCAACTCTTAAATTCCCTTTCTTATAAATTGAAATATGTTTGATGGGTATAATCAACAGCCAAGGTGGAAGATTTTATGTCGGCCACTGCGAATTCGTTCCCTTTGATTAAGTGTGGAGTTGATGTTATATGTATCAGATCGTACATATTTGGTTCAACAATATTTAAGTATCCATAAAATATTATTGTGCCATTCTGATTTACCACGTCTAGTCGTTCCTATGGTGTTGGTAAAATAATGAAGTTGGAACCAATTTTCTGAGTTACTTTTTGAATAACAGTTTGGATTTCGTGTAAGGAAATAAAATTCAAGAGATATCCGTGATTGTGTATGGCATTTAACCAGTAAGCATACTTCTCCTGCAGCTCGTCGTAATAATCTTCTGCACATAGGTATGCGGCTATCACTTCAATGCTGAGCCTATTGTGATCTACTGCTGAGTACCATGTAGCCATTTCGTTAATTGAAGAAATGGCTTGAGCCAATCTGACATCAAAATGCTTCAATGTATCTAGTATGAAAAAATTGGACTGATTAATCTTCGCGTTGAGGAGCAGCATTTGTTGATTTGTTGAAAGTAGGAGATTTGTTGATTTTGTTCTAATGCGTCAATATTTGCATAAACTTCCTCATTGACGCCAAATGTACTGGTGAGTATCCTACCAAGAAGACCTCTTTTACTTCTGTTCCTTATTTCTATAAATCGGACTTAATCTATTGATCTTAAAAGGTTCTTCCTCCTTGTGGATACGTGCCTGAATAGTTGCGAGCAGCGTGTGATTTCAGTGAGTTTCTCAGTCTTGTCACACATTTCCTGTATCTGTTCCCAAGTGGAGTTGATATTTTCTCGTCATCAAAAATGTCAACCATTGGAAGTGACACCTGCAATCGAAGATTTGCTCGTTTTATTTTGGCTCTGCCTAGGTTCTCTATGTAGAGGCCGGATTTGGGCTGTATGATCTCATAGTCTTGTACAAATGCTATAGTCAGCCAATAAAGTATCAGAAAGGTGGAATGTAACAGTCTTGAGGCCCAGGTACATGGTGCGATTTTCATTATTTTGCTATGCCGAGTTGTTCTCGGTTCAGGCCCCTTTCCATCTTTACTGGTGGAAAGCGTATCAAAGTAGTGGATTTCTTGAGAGTTGCAGTGCTGTAAATGTTTCGAGGCAGGCATTTTCATGGTCAGATTTATGTATGCTCATATGCAATTGGCACAGTTTGATAAGTGGCCGTTTCATGACAGTGTTTCTATATTGCACAGAAACTACTCGAACTATTCTATCCTCGCCAGGATGAAGCTGTACGATTCGTTCTAACGGCCACTTTTGTGGAGGCAAGATATCTTCCTTTACTAGAACCAACTCGCCGAAAACTGGGTTCTTTTTGTCTGTTCTCCATTTGCTTCTTTATTGTAGTAGTGCCAGATATTCTTGTGACCATCTCTTCCAAATATCCTGGTATAAATTTGTAATAAGCTTCCAACTTTGGTGGATTTCTGTGCACTGAATATCTGGTTCAGGCGGTGCTAGCAGAGGCCTTCTGATCAAGAACTGACCTGGAGTTAATGGCTCTAAATCTGTGGGATCGCTTGAATTTTGTCCGATTGGCCTGGAATCCAAGCAAGCCTCCACTTGATGTAGTACTGCGGTAAATTCCTCATATGTTAGCAAGGTGTCTCCCAGCACTCGTTTGAGGTGTGTCCTAACGGACTTAACGCCAGCCTCCCACAGACCTCCAAAATGTGGGCTGGCTGAGGGTATAAGCTTCCACTCTGTCCCATCATTGGCTCTTATCTCTGCTGCTCGTTGGGAGGAGCTGAAAATTAAAAGTTGCAGGGTTTTATCTAGCCGGTTTTTGGCACCAACAAAATTCATCCCATTGTCGCTAAATATATGCTTGCAATTTCCCCGGAACGCAATAAATCTTCTGTAGGAAGCGTGGAATGCGTCTGTGGTCTCTGAAGTACTGAAGAATACGAAAAAGCTAAAAGGGTCAAAAGTAATTATTCAGAAAGACCATCCGATTCACTTACGGAAGAAACTACAAGTACTTTTTAAAATTAGATATGAGCTTTCAAAGCTAGACGGAAGCAAAAAGATTTATGTACGAGATGATAAACTGGTAATAGATGGAGGGGTCTTTAGTCATATGGATGGTAATGGTACGTTAGGCTTGGGTAGGTTAAGTGAACTCTTTGTAAATAAGGATGCTGTTAGAGATATTCTATTAAAATGTGAAAAGGACAATCATATAGCTCCTACAACATCTCAAGCTGCGCAATAGGAATTGAACGTCTGTCGAGATATCACTGAATTATTAAATGATGGTAAATTTGTTAATATAGTCTCTATTTGCAGTTTGAATGAAAACAAAAAATCTGAATTCATACCTCAGGAGGAACGATATCAAATTAAAATTTTATCGTATAATACTGCTGGTTTACGAAATAAGACGCTGTTTCCAGGTTTCTTTGATTACATAAAAAGTTTCAGCATATTTTGTTTATTTGAAACTCATGTCTTGAGTGAAAGTTTCGATGGGTATCATAAATTTTTCGGGGGCTACGAGCTTTGTTGGTATAGTGCTTCAAAATCTGCTAATTATGGGAGAGCTAGTGGGGGTTGGCTCATTGGGATAGATAGTAAACTGTTCGGGAAAGTAGTCAAACTTTTCTGGGTAAATGACTGGCCAGTTTTAGAATTAAAGAAACGTGAAGGATGCTTAAATATAATACCAGCTTATGTTAATTGTAGTAATTGGGATTCTGACTTTAACAGATTTGTAGATGTTGTTAAATCTATTGATGATGCTGATTGTATAATTTTAGGTGATTTTAATGTCAGAATTGGACAACAACAAATACTTTCGGAAGAGATAAATCTTGGTTCAAAGATTAGTTTTTCAAGGAACTCCAAAGATGAAATTGTCAATTCTAGAGGTAAAAAGTTCCTTGAATTCTGTGACGACTTTGGTCTAGCAATACTAAACGGTCGTACTGAGGGGGACTGCAGTGGTGAATATACGTATATTGGAAGAAACGGATCTTCTGTGAATGATTTAATAGCAATGTCGTATAATTTATGTCCGTGTGTTAGAAGTTTTCATGTAGTTCCACAAGTGTACTCGGATCATTTACCTGTTGTACTAGAGATTACTCTCCCTGATATGTGCTGTCCAAATGTAGATACCCCAAAGCCATTAACTCTGCTCCCTAAATTAAATTGGGGACTACAAAATTTGGATACTTACAAAAACAATGTAATCGAAATGCGTAATAATATGGACAGGAATATCAATGCTGATACAATCAATGACTTAGTTACTATTGATAGAAACGCAGCTGTTGTAAATGATACAACCAAAACTACAATCAAACAAAAATGGTTTGACAACGATTGTTTACGAGCGAGAAAAGTCTCGTTTAGATGGCTCAATGTGTACCGGAAAACTAATACTGCATTAGCAAAACAGTATTACGTAGAAGCCAATATGCAGTTCAAAGAGTTATGTAAAATCAAAAAGATGTCGTATTACGAAAACCTTAAGGTGAAATTGATTCATGTTAAAGATTCCAAGACTTGGTGGGGTTTAGCAAAAGAAATATGTGGTAAGAAATTTATAATCGGCCCTAACATTCAAATCAGTACTTTAAAAAACCACTCTGAAACATTACTGAATCCAAGACTCGAGTACAAGCCTATTCTTTATGCTTCTCCATTAATTAATGACTTTGTTTTAGATAGCGAATTTAACTTAAATGAACTTGATTTTGTCCTAAATAAAGCCAAAGACAATAAAGCGCCAGGTATAGATGGAATACCTTATGAATTTTATAGGAATGCCCCAGTAAGCTTTTTAAAAGAATTGCTAAATTATTTTAATTATATTTACAATAGATGTGAAGTCCCTGAATCTTTCACGAGGTCGATTATCTTCCCTCTTTATAAAAAAGGTGATGTAAATAGAGTAGAAAACTACCGTGGTCTTTCCTTTATGAACACATGTCTCAAGCTTTTTGTCGGTATGTTACACAATAGAGCGGTATGTTGGGAGGAGGCCCACAATATTTTGAATGAAAGTCAGGCAGGCTTTCGCAGCGTTTACTCCACGATAGATAACATTTTCAATCTAATAAATGCTATCAAACTCTCCCATTCATTCAATATAAAAAAGGTGTATGCCTTCTTTGTAGATTTTAAAGCAGCATTTGATACAATTGAAAGGGGAGCACTTTTTTATAAATTGTACAATATCGGAATGTCTAGTAAGCTTGTGGGTATGCTGATAAAAATTTACGAGGTTACTAGCGCTCAAGTTTGGAATGGTGAACATCTCTCAGATAGTTTTGTGACAACTTCTGGGGTAAAGCAAGGATGCAATTTGAGCCCGCTGTTGTTTGCAATTTTTATTAACGACTTAGAGGATTCTATGGAGGTAGGCCTGACACTTTAGGACATTAATTTAAAAGTCTTAAAATATGCTGATGACATCGTTATTTTATCTGACGATCCACACAAACTCCAGCGTATGATCAATAATCTTCAGGAATACTGCCACTTGTGGAACCTGGTTGTCAACTTGGAGAAATCCAAAATTATGATTTTCCAGCGTGGGTCAGGACCCAAGAAGAATAATGAAAATTGGCAATATAATAATGTGCAAGTAGAAGTTGTAAAGGAATACACCTACCTCGGTGTTACCTTAACACCGAAGCTATCATTTAACGCCCACCTTAGAAACCGTCTACAGTCTGCAAAAACGGCTATTAATGTAACTTGGAAAAGTTTTCTGGGAAAAGAAGGAATTAAACATTCTGACAAATTTGTTCTGTACAACGCTGTCTCAAGGTCAGTTCTTTGTTACGGAGCACAGGTGTGGGGTTTTCAGCAATATGACTCTGTGGAAAGGCTACAACGATACTTCGTTAAAAGAATGCTTCGTTTGCCGACAACTACCCCCAACTATATGATAAATTTAGAGTTTGGTCTCTCTAATATATACATTTATACATTGAAGTGCCATTTTGACTACATGTTGAAAATTCTGTTTCGTCTTTCTCCCAATAGGCTCCCTCATCAGCAAGCTTTAAAAGTGGTTAGTAGGAACGTATTCTGGTATAGGGAGTGGCAGGAATTAGCCAGCTGCCATAGTTTAGATGTGAATATATCAGGTCAGTCCTATAACCATTTAAAAGCAATTCTAAATAATCTCGTCAGCAGAGAGGAAGCACTACTTATTCAAAGAACTACTGACAAAGCTAGGAGTTCAGTAAGGCATGAGCTTTATGATAAACTGCAATACTGTAATATGAGCAGCTACCTTCGTGACGAATTCTCAGCGAAAAAAATTAATTTGATTACCAGGTATAGGGGAGGGCTTATAAATTTGAACGCCAGTCCGTTTAAAAATTCCGGTGGAACACTTTGCTCGCTTTGTAACTTAGAGGAGGACGAGAACTTGTTACATTTTCTCGGAGTTTGTCCTGTTCTTTCAGAATTCCGCATTAGAGCCTTTGGAAAAAACAAACTTGCTGAAGCTGAAATTATAGACATTTTAAATGGAAAGGACAACTTTAATGGTTTGTTTTTATATGCAACAACAGCTTGGAGATATCGTTCCTTTTGGTGAATGAATTTAATGGTTAACCAACTAATACCTTTTTTTTTAACAGATAATGAGTAAAAAGCTATTAATAATAAAAATATACTTAGTTAGGTTGCTAATCCCGACAGACGGCCTTAATTGCCATTGTCGCAGTTTATATATTTATTATTTAAATTTCCTATATATTCTATTATTACTTCTAGTTTTATTTTTTATTTTTTTTTGTTTTTATATTCTTTTTTTTTTTTAAATTTCTCTTAAGCATAGTGTATATATATATATTGTTATTTTTATCCTTTATAGTTTTATTTTCTCCATGAACTATATTTAATAGAATTGAAGGGAATATAGGGAATTATGTTAGTTATAATTTGGAAATGAATAAACATTACTTACTTACTTACTTACTTACTTACTTACTTACTTACTGTGGTTAAATCGGTTACTAGTTCGAAGTGAATGGCCTTTGTTACCATACAAAGGAAAAGTTCTGTGTATCCCTTGTTTGTTTTGGTGACTCCTCCTTTGGACATTTTGGTTATGAATGGCCCGGCGTAATCTATTTTGCAGTGAAAAAACGGTGATGATGGGGTTATGCGAACAGCTGGTAGATTACCCATTATTTGATGTGTGCTTTGTTGGCGGTGTCTGACACACTTGATGCATTTGTGGATTCTTCCTTGCACTACTCTTTTGGCATCGATTATCCAGAATCGTGACCTTATGAAATTTAATGTAAGTTGCGTTCCTCCGTGTAGCGTTTGATGGTACGAATGATCAACAATGAGACTGGTGGTATGGTATTTTGGTGGAAGTAGCATCTGATGTTTTGCACACATAGAGAGTTCAGAGTTTTCCGATCTACCTAGAAATGGTCGTAGCGAAAGTAATCTACTTGTTTTCTTTAACGGAATTTTCTTTTCGAAAGATTTTATTTCCTCAAAGAATGCTTCCAACTGTGTCATCTTTACTATATACTTCTCTGATTCCTTCTGTTCGTTGTGTGACAGATGGTGCAACACTCTCTGTGTGCGTGGAGCTCTACAGTGCATGATAAATCATCGGCAGTATGCAGTAATTTTTACCTGTTTGGTATAGGATGAAAAAATATTCTCTGTTGAGAAAGTTGTGTTGAAGACCTTGGCTGTTTCTTTTCATCTTCATTTGTCTCTATATTTAGTTTGTTTGATGGCCAAGCTTCAGCAGGTTGGCCTAGCCAAAGTGGACCTCTCCACCATATCGTCTGTGAACGCGATTCTCTTCGGACTTATTCCTCTGGAGGCTATATCGGCGGGATTTTCTGGAGAGGCTATGTGTCTCCATATTTTTTTCTCAGTTGGCTCTGTATTTCGCTCACTCGGTTCGTCACAAATGAAAGCCACTTGTTTAGGTTTTTAGCGATCCAAGCCAGTGCTATCTCAGAATCGTGTCAAGCAAAAATCTGAGGTGACTTTATTGCTAGATTCTCAATGGTTGATTTGAGCAGCTGAGCAAGGAGTAATGCACTACAGAGCTCTAATCGTGGTAAAGTGATCTTCTGTTTTGGTTTTGCAGTAAGCAATGTATTATGTATTTTACCAAAAACATCAACTGTGCGTGTATACACTACTGCGACATATGCTTTCTCGGAGGCGTCGCAGGATCCGTGAAGTTGAATTTGTTGGTTCGTTCGATGTTCAACCCATCGTGGGATTCTAATTGATTTTAAGCCCAGCAGATCTGTCTCGAATCTTGTCCAGAGTTTCATTATCTCTTCAGGTGGAGGCGGGTCCCAATCTGTTCCTGCCTTCCACAGTGACTGCATGATGATCTTGTTTGTAACGGTTACTGGTGCTAACTAACCTAGCGGATCAAATATGGTAGCAGCCCTTGATAGTATTTTTCGTTTTGTAAATTTTGCGTCATTGTTATGGAAGCGTATTCTAAACTGAAACTCGTCTTGTTTGGGATTTCAATGTATTCCCAGAGCTTTGATTGTTTCATCTTCTCCAATTTTTAATATTCCCTTCTATATCATGTTTTCGGGAAGGTACTCTAATAGTGCTTCGTTGTTTGAAGTCCATTTACGCAGATTATATCCCTAATGTTTAATAAAGAGGTTATTTGTTTTTTGCCAAAGTTCGCTGGTCACCTTCGTCTTTGGCTAATTGTTTTAGTGTTTGGACTGCAAGAAATGTGGTTGGGGCTGTGCAATAAGTGACCGTGTTTAGGATGAATTCTTGAATGGGTTATGTTGGTATTTTCCTCCATAGTATTCGTTGATAGTTTTTGTCGTCTTCTGCGATCTTGATATGTAGAAATATATTCTCTATATGCGCAGTGAAAACTTAACGATATTTTCTCCATCTTAGGAGAATTTGATTTAGATCTTGTTGAAATTTTTGTCCTTTATACAGCAAGTCATTAAGGCTCAATCCAGAATCCGTGTTGGATGAAGCATCGAATACTACACGCAATTTTGTTGTCGTGCTATCTCTTTTAAATACCGCAAGATGAGGTAGATAATATATTTTGGACTTCTCACCTGTGTAAGATCCAGCGGGGCTCATGTGGCTTAAGACGAGATACTCCTTCAGGAAGGCATTCTAAGCCGCCATGTCCTCTGGAGCTTTCTGAAGTTTCTTTTCTATTTGCAAGAGACTAGCAACGGCCTTGTGTCTTGACTGTCCTAATTTTCCCACATTTTCTCTAAATGGCAGGCGGACAATATATCTGCCTTCTTCATCCCTTTGGTGTGTCGTCTTAAAATGCTCTGTGTAATAATCAGTTGCTTTATTGGATATGACGCTGTTTTCTAACTCCCAAAACTGTTCGATTTTTTTATCAATTTCTGGTAGAGAGAGAAAGCTTGAAACTTTGTTGGTTCTCTGGTAAGCTCGGGGGATAGTTCCAAATAGGATCCAACCTAACTTTGTGTTTTGAGCTGTCGGATGCTCTTGTTTGAGCCCATTTAACAATATATTGGCATAAACATCTGCACCTAGTAGTAGGTCTATTTTTCCTGGGTTGTTGAATGTGGGATCTACCAAAGTTATATTTCCATATTTTTCTATATCAACTGATAATATAGGTGAGTTAGGAAGGAATGAATTGAGTTTAGGCAAGACAAGTGCTTCTACACAAAGATATGTGTGTAGTTTGTCCTGAAGCTGGATGCGTATCTTCACCTTACTGCATGCCTTTCCAGATTTAGGCTCGCCAACCCCTAATATGGTGGCTGATATGCGCTCCTTTTGCAATCTTAAATTCTGGACTGCTTCTTCGGTAATAAGCGATACTCGTGAGCCTGCGTCAATTAATGCTCTAAAAAGCTCTGGTTGATTGAATATGTTTGTAACTCTTACCATGGCAATTGGTAATAACACATTTGGCATCTTGATTTTGTTCTGGAGAGCAATAACCCCTTTATTTAACATGGCATCTGGAATGCTTTCTACAATTGCATTAGTAGTCATGAAAGAACTGGATTGATTTCTTCTTTTTTGTATGCTTGACGATCATGCACGCTCATCCTTTTGAATTCTATACATTGGTAAATAGCTCTTTGTTGCAGAAGATACATGATCGTTGTAGCGTGGTATTGAAAGATTTTGCTTCTGGTTTTGTTTGTTTGCTACTCTTGATGCAGTCTAGGATTTGATAGTGCTTATCTAAAAAAATTAACAATTCAGGCGTAGATGGCATCTCCCTTGGGTTCGCAAGGCTCGCCTCAAACAGTCTTATACTTTCTGCATCAAGTTTTCTAATTGCAATGCAGACAATCATAGGACCCCATTCGTCTGTGTAACAGTTTAGATTTTTTAATGCATCTAGGCATTCTCTTATTATGTCATAGAGGGCTATAATATCTTCTTCGGATCTGTATTCAACCTGCTTTGCATCCATGATGTTGTTAATATATTCTGTTATGATCTTCCTGTTATTGTTAAACCTTGATTGGATTAACTTGATGGCAGTTTCATAGTTGTTATTATTCAATTGTAGATGACTTATTACTTTTTTGTGTCGCCTCCTTCTAGATGGTATAGAAGGTATGGCATCTTTTCAACTTCGCTTAGATAGGGGTTGTGGTTGAAAGATTTCCATTCCTTGTAGTTTCCACTGAATCTTGGAATTTTGATTGGTGTCAGTTTTGGAAAGTTATTTTGCCTGTTGTCTTGTATTTATCTGGTGTCGTGTGGGATCCCACAAGTCGCTCTGAGCAAATATATTAGAGCCAGTGCTTTCCTGAGTATCAGGACTAAGAAGTGTGGAAGATGGTGCAGAGGATATAGGTTGTGTGGTATCCTGCCCTGGCGCAGAATGCGTTAAAGTTGCTGTGCTTGTTTGTTTAGTAGATGTAGTGGTTATTGGAGTTGAATTTATTCCATAGCTTTCTAACAAGTTAAGAATTTCATTGACTTTCCCTTTAATTATTCCATATAGATCTTCAGTGAAGTAAAGATGATCTTTAGGAAATAACTCTTTTATTTGCCCATGCCGTTTGGTAAAGCTGTCCCAAAGAGTGTTCAGCTCTGCTCTCTTTTTAACTATGTATTCCTCAGTTCTTCGAGAAGATCCGTCTTTTCCGATATTCCTTAGCAAGTCATCAATCAATTTAGCTAATTGCTTTTCCTCTATCAAAAGTTCTTGAGACATCTTTGAGCTTGTGGCTTCAAATAGTGTTTCCAGATAGCGATGGTTTAAACTTGTTTTTAGCCGGCTGATGTGTTAATGACAATTACTCAAACCATGTAACAAACACTCAAACTTAATTTAAGAACTTGTTAAGCTGAACAGGTAATTGATTAAATTGTTTTATGGTCACTGTGGCGACTGTAACGAACACTGAAACTTAATTTAAGTGCCGCCGGTTTTCCTGGTGATTGCGGATGATGCTTTGTATAACAACACTCAAATTTAATTTGAGAACTGTTATCTGAAGAATATTTCAGAAGATGATTATACAGCAATACTGAAATTTAATTTGAGAACTGCTGTTTGTAGGTAGTGGATGTATGTTTGCTTGTGAACTTGCGCTTACCACTGGTGAGGGCGCAGATATTCACTTTATACGGGCATTAGTTTCACTGCTTGAGGCTCGAAGGACCATGTAACAAACACTCAAACTTAATTTAAGTCCTTGCTAAGCGGGCGTAAGTAACTTTGGAATAGAAAGAACTTCGATTTTGATTGTAAACTTTCACTGGAATTTATTGTGCTAATACAAGAACTTAAATACAATTTTTACGCTTACATGATAAATTTTGCTATTATCGTAAGTTCACTTCACCATGTTTACCTTGCAATCATTGGCCCAGATTGGGGCAATGCATGCGTAAATAGTTTTATGAATGATGCAAGAACAGGAGTAAGTGAACTTACGTTTGATTAAATTTTGACCTGATTGGAAGAAATGGACTACAAAATAAGCAAAGTGACAATTTCTTTTGCATTTGAGAAATCGGAAGGCAATTAGGACATATTATAGTAAACGTGAACATGGTCGTGAAATTGGAACGTGATTGAGAAATTATGTTTTGTTCAGGTATGAACAATAACTTCGAATTTATCAATGGCACATTCGAGGCAGGGTCTTAGATTCCGAGTACTTCGATCTTTTTATTCAATACTAATTTCACTTAAACGGCGGCACTATTAGTTTTTTTGGTTTTCACACTGTAGTTTACAATCCAATTCTGAATTGTTAATGTGCTTTATTTGTTTATTATTCCTTTCTTTTCCGCTATTCATTTTTTTTTACAATAAATGTCGTTTTTTAAGATATTTCCTTTTTTTAAGAAAAGGTTTATTGTGTTAGATTATGAGTAAGTCTCTTATAAACAAACAGTAAAATTGAACAATTACGAAACCAAACTTTACCTATAAGAAAAGAAACGACAATTAATGTTATTAATTACAATGTCGGTTCCAAAATCAGAATTGGTTTTTTATTATAATAACTTTCTATTAACAAAATTAATTTTACTCGATTGTTTTCACATGGCAGTACTTATAAGTTATGCTTCATCATGGATCATAACCTATAAAATCCATCCGTGTATGCCGCGGTCTACCAGTTTACTCGATGCGCGGGAATATTTAAATTAAAGAAAATTATATTTTTTCTTACATATATAACATTTCTCGATTATCCTTGTACTGCCCATAGTCAGAGCGTACATACAAAAATGTATGATGTGACAAAATTGATGCCACTGGTATAAAGTTAGTGGTTGTATTCGTTTATCTACAAATAATACACTTCAATTTTAAACTAGAGCTTTAATACGCAATAAATCTTAGATACAAATAGTTTAATTTATCAATATTCAATAAATGAGAAATATAAAATATATAATAAATGTAGTAATTTTGTTGCAAATAACTTGTACTCACCTGATCTATGTTTGGCAGTTGATTAACTTGATTTTAATAATTTTTACTGAGGTTGGGATTGGGATATTCTTTATTCTGGTCGATACCCAGAATAAAGTGAGGTGAGTAATTCTTACTGCAGTCGAAACCCACAGAGAATCTTTATTGCAGTCGTTCCCCACAATAAAGTGTTGGTTAGTAATTTTCTTGTTACAGTCGTTACCCGTAACAAGAATCTTTATTGTAGTCGTTACCCACAATAAAGTCTTTATTGTAGTCGTTACCCACAATAAAGTGTTTTATGAGTAATTTTCTTGTTACAGTCGTTACCCGTAACAAGAATCTTTATTGTAGTCGTTACCCACAATAAAGTGTTTAGTGTAAGTAAATTTCTTATTACAGTCCTTACCCGTAATAAGAATCTTTATTGTAGTCGTTACCCACAATAAAGTGTTTAGTGTTAGTAAATTTCTTATTACAGTCGTTACCCGTAATAAGAATCCTTATTGTAGTCGCTACCCACAATAAAGTCTTTATTGTAGTCGTTACCCACAATAAAGTGTTTTATTACTAATTTTCTTGATACAGTCGTTACCCGTAACAAGAATCTTTATTGTAGTCGTTACTCACAATAAAGTGTTTTATTAGTAATTTTCTTGATACAGTCGTTACCCGTAACAAGAATCTTTATTGTAGTCGTTACCCACAATAAAGTGTTTTATTAGTAAAATTTCTTATTACAGTCGTTACCCGTAATAAGAATCTTTGCTTTAGTCGCTATTCAAATAAATCTCCTAATCTAGTCGCAACCCAGAATAAGAAAAATTTATTTCAATTGTCAACCAAACAAAGTGTTAAACTGTTAATAAAAATTCACAACACTAGGAAATACCACTAAAAAATTATCAAGTTACTCACTGCACTGCCAAACTGAAAAAGAGGTCGAGTCAAGTTAAATTGCTGTTTTTATAGCCCTTGCTTGCACACGACACCAATGATGGAGTAGCAGAGGCGCATGATCACAAGATTTGGCCGTGCGTCTGTAATTTTACGGTACTAGAGATAAAATATGCATAGCAACGAACAAAAATGCATAGTAACAAGAAATTTAAAGCAACCCATGCTGCTGTGTTAAATTGAATTCTGTACATTTGCAAAAAATATTATCTCTATCATGTAGAGAAAAAATTCCCGTTCGATAGTACATATAATGATGATAGTGTTGAAAATTGATCTGCTTGATCTGATTGTATTTGTGCCATGCATTGTATGCTACATGACAACACATGCTTTGGTTAGATATTTTTGGGAAAATTTGTAATTAGATTGAATTTATTTTGCTTTAAGAACTCAATTTTAGCATGGCATTTTTGCATATGTTCTTTTTTCAGCAATTGTTTTTAGCACGAATCTGATTGCTTCAATCATATGAAAAGAATTTTAATTTGATCTGCTTAATGAGGCTATATTGTTGTATTGTATTTGTGCAAAGTGTTATGTAGATGACAAATACATGGCTTTGTTAGGTTCTGTACCTGGTTTTTGATTAAAAGTGATCAAATTAGATTTAATTTTCCTAAAATTTTATGCTTTGTTTCAGGATGTTTTCCTTTTAAAAGTAATCGATAAAAACAAAAATATATTCGAACCGATTTGGTTCGAACATACTGCCCCCGTTGAAAGGCTGTAATGTCTTTCAAATAGTCTCATGTAAATTATGTTAATATATGTACAGGTGATAAAAATGGAGGGATTTGTATGCACTGAAGTTTTAATACGAAAAAGTTATTCACGCAAACAACAAAAAAAGGGGAAAGACATTAGCGAATTGCAACTGGTTAACCTAAAAGGTTCGGTTTGTGTAATAAATGATACTTTGCTTTCACAGCGTCATTTATTTTAAAAATTCAATATCTTTATGTGACCATTTTTTAACAAACGTTGAGAATTTACTAAAAAGTTCATTAGTGTTTGACTGAATAGTAGATATACAACTTACTCGCTTTTGTTCAGATTCTAAGTTGCTTTCCATAACCGGTAATGATTGAGGCCAATCTTCTTCAGAATTCAACAGCCACTGAGTTCCGTGCCACCATAAATGGTGGGAGCTTAATGTTGCAGGTTCAATGCCCCTGGAGTTACAATCGACAGGATTATCATTAGATCGAACCTGATGCCATGACTGTTTATCAGTTAAATTTTGGATTTCTGCGATCCTATTTGCAACAAAAGTTTTGTACTTGTTCGGATGATTGCGGATCCACGATAGAACAATAGAGGAATCTGTCCAAGCGAATATGGGGATCTTAGTAAGATTTAGATCGGTTCTAACTCGATCACTGAGTCGAACTAAAAGTACTGCGCCACATAACTCGAGGCGAGCAAGCATTATAGCTTTCACAGGTGCTATTTTGGGTTTTGCAATAAGTAAATTAACGTGCAAGGTTCCTACTTGATATATAGCCCTGATATATACTGCCGCCGAATACGCGTGATTGGACGCGTCGGAAATTCCGTGTATCTGGCACATTGATAAGTCACTAGTGGTTAATATCCACCGTGGTATATGGATTGAGCTAATGTGAAATAGCTTTTCCTTAAATTGTCGCCAGTGCATGTCGATATGTGAAGGTATCGGCTCGTCCCATGAGCATCCCGAAAGCCATAAGGTTTGCATCAGAATTTTGGCTGTAACTATGATCGGAGATATCCAACCTAGTGGATCAAAAAGTGTAGCAATTTCTGACAACACAGAACGCTTTGTAGAAATGCGGTCTGCGAATTGTTTATATTGCAAAGTGAAATGGTCAGTTCCTGGGTGCCAATGTATTCCCAGGGTTTTTACAGATTCATCACTTGCTAACCGTAATGGAAGTTGTACTTCCCTATATTCTTCAGGAATGCTTGATAGGAGATCCGAAGAATTGCTTACCCATTTCCTTAGGTTAAAGCCTACTGAAGACAGAATGTTAATCATCTGCGCTTGTATTTCCAAGGCTTCATTGATGGAATCTGCTCCAGTGAGCAGATCATCAACATAAAAATCACGCGGTATAATTTTGGCAGCTATAGAATATTTTGCGGCTTCATCAATTGCTAATTGGTGAAGGGTCTTGATGGCTAAATATGGAGCTGGCGTTGTGCCAAATGTGACCGTGGTTAACTTATAGTCTCTGATGCTTTCGCTGGGACTATTTCTCCAGACTATTCGTTGAAAATTATGATCTGGGCGTAGAATGTTGATCATTCGGTACATTTTCTCTATGTCGGCTGACATAGCGTATTTATATTCTCGCCATCGAAGTAATGTTGAGAAAAGCTCAGATTGCAGTACTGGACCCGTATGCAGCTGTTCGTTTAAACTTTTCCCATTAGTGGATTTAGCCGAGGCATCAAAGACGACTCGAACCTTGGTCGTAGTGCTATCCTTGATGACGGCGTGGTGAGGAAGATAATAACATTTATCACGACTGGCTTCTTTATCAGCCAATATCATGTGCCCTAATGATTTATATTCGTTAATGCAAGCCTTGTATTCCGGACTAAGCTCAGGATTTTGTTGCAATTTGTGCTCTAGACAATAAAATTTTCGTAGAGCCATGCCACGAGAGTCACCTAAGCTGGGACTTTCATTAATAAAGGGCAAGCGGACTTCGTAACGGCCCGTTGCATTTCGATGGTGAGTTTTTTGATAAAGCTCTTCACAATCGCGGTCTGCCTTAGACAGTTGTCTTCCTGGGGCAACTTCTTCGGTTTCCCAGAACTGCCGCAGAAGTTTATCGAGAGAAGACTCTTCCTCGTAATGAGCTTGAAAAAGAGTGGATCTGCTAGTTGCAGGCTATGTACGTGGCTCCATTCCTTGGTGGGAATGGTGGACGGAGGCAGTATGTCCGTGATGGTGTTCACGATAAGGGCATTTATCGTGGTTATCTTATTCGAAGTTGAATAAGAGTGAATGTTTACTGATGCTTGTTTGCTAACACTCATAGTTTCTGACTTTCCTAAGCCAGTAATTTGCATCGATGTGTTCATAGTGGCCAATTGCAGCTTGCGTGCAGCAGCCTTTGTTATGAACGTGACTTGAGAGCCTGAGTCAATTAAAGCTCGTAAAGTGAACACGGTGCCCTTTTTTGATGGAACTTTAAGCAATGCTGTGGCAAGCAAGGCTTGTGTAGTTCGCATTGTTTGATTCGCGTGAAGCGTTTGAATTGATCCCTTGGATGTGGAAGGCGAATTACAAGGTTGTACTTGTAGTTGTGGGTTGTCTGATTGCTTAGGTGAACTCTTTGGATTTGTGATATTCCTATGTAGTAAGGAATGATGTTTCCTTCCACATCGCTGGCACGTAAACTTGCTAGCGCAATATTTTGTATTGTGGCTTTTTGAAAGGCAGTTAATGCACAATCGATTTGACGTGACAATTTTGAATTTTGAATCAACGTCCAATTTAATAAATTTGGGGCATTTGAATAATCGATGCTGCTCTTTACACATTATGCATCTGTCACCAGATGATGTAAAGTGACTTGATGCTCTTGGTATTTGAGCTGATTTATTGGTTGAATTTGGTTTTGCGTCTGAGATTGCTTCGAGAGTTCTAAATCTTGTTTCTAGAAACGTCTTCAAAGATTCAAGGGTAGGCAGTCCATCTGCACTGTTTACCTCTTGTTCCCATAAGGGATGAGTTTCTGCTGGCAAGCACTGCACTAGCATATAAATCAAGATTGTATCCCAATGTTTAGTGGGGACTTCTAATGCTTCGAGTTCGTATATACATTCGGAAGATTTGTCCAGCACTGTTTTTATAGCCCTGGCTGACTCTTGTGTTGCTTTAGGTAAATTGAATACCTGTTAAGCAATATCTTCCATGCGCTGCCATGACTCGAGTTGGTCATAGGAAGTTGACGCAGTAAGTGTTCTGCTTCTCCAGAAAGACTTGATTTCAAGTAATGAAGTTTCTGCACTGGTGATAGTGCAGAATTTGTATGAACCAAGGAATGAAATAGATCGTGAAACGACCTCCATGATTCATATGACCCTGAGAATTTTGGTATTGTGATGCTAGGCAATCTCAGAAACGAAGAAGATTCATTATCCGTGGTTGGCTTTGAGTCTACTTTTGTTTCGAATGCATCTAATGCATCTCTGAGAATACCTCGAAACGTGTAGTATGTATTTTCCGCACTTGAGAAGTGATCGTTTGTGAAATAATCGTATTTTTGAATCTCGCTGTCCTCTAAAGCCTGAGTGGCTTGGACAATTGCATAATGTGTATTCTTATAATCGGACCAAATTTCGCTTAGGGCGCTTAACCGCTCAGAAATGAGTCCTTTCGTTCGTTTTTCTACATCAGTCTTGTTGTAGTTATTGAACGACTTTTCGAATATTTTTGCAGAAGTGGTTTGGTTAGCGAAAAGTTTTTGAAGTGTAGTCATGTTTGAAAAACTTAGAATATATACCACTAGACTTTAAATTTGGCTGCGAAGGACCATTAAATGTACTGCCCGTAGTCAGAGCGTACATACAAAGAATGTATAATATGATAAAATTGATGCCACTGGTATAAAGTTAGTGGTTGTATTCGTTTATCTACAAATTCTACACTTCACTTATAAACTAGAGCTTTAATACGCAATAAATCTTAGATGCAAATAGTTTAATTTATCAATATTCAATAAATGAGAAATATAAAATATATAATAAATGTAGTAATTTTGTTGCAAATAACTTGTACTCACCTGATCTATGTTTGGCAGTTGATTAACTTGATTTTAATAATTTTTACTGAGGTTGGGATTGGGATATTCTTTATTCTGGTCGATACCCAGAATAAAGTGAGGTGAGTAATTCTTACTGCAGTCGAAACCCACAGAGAATCTTTATTGCAGTCGTTCCCCACAATAAAGTGTTGGTTAGTAATTTTCTTGTTACAGTCGTTACCCGTAACAAGAATCTTTATTGTAGTCGTTACCCACAATAAAGTCTTTATTGTAGTCGTTACCCACAATAAAGTGTTTTATGAGTAATTTTCTTGTTACAGTCGTCACCCGTAACAAGAATCTTTATTGTAGTCGTTACCCACAATAAAGTGTTTAGTGTTAGTAAATTTCTTATTACAGTCGTTACCCGTAATAAGAATCTTTATTGAAGTCGTTACCCACAATAAAGTGTTTAGTGTTAGTAAATTTCTTATTATAGTCGTTACCCGTAATAAGAATCCTTATTGTAGTCGCTACCCACAATAAAGTCTTTATTGTAGTCGTTACCCACAATAAAGTGTTTTATTAGTAATTTTCTTGATACAGTCGTTACCCGTAACAAGAATCTTTATTGTAGTCGTTACCCACAATAAAGTGTTTTATTAGTAATTTTCTTGATACAGTCGTTACCCGTAACAAGAATCTTTATTGTAGTCGTTACCCACAATAAAGTGTTTTATTAGTAAAATTTCTTATTACAGTCGTTACCCGTAATAAGAATCTTTGCTTTAGTCGCTATTCAAATAAATCTCCTAATCTAGTCGCAACCCAGAATAAGAAAAATTTATTTCAATTGTCAACCAAACAAAGTGTTAAACTGTTAATAAAAATTCACAACACTAGGAAATACCACTAAAAAATTATCAAGTTACTCACTGCACTGCCAAACTGAAAAAGAGATCGAGTGAAGTTAAATTGCTGTTTTTATAGCCCTTGCTTGCACACGACACCAATGATGGAGTAGCAGAGGCGCATGATCACAAGAATTGGCCGTGCGTCTGTAATTTTACGGTACTAGAGATAAAATAGGCATAGCAACGAACAAAAATGCATAGTAACAAGAAATTTAAAGCAACCCATGCTGCTGTGTTAAATTGAATTCTGTATATTTGCAAAAAATATTATCTCTATCACGTAGAGAAGAAATTCCCGTTCGATAGTACATATAATGATGATAGTGTTGAAAATTGATCTGCTTGATCTGATTGTATTTGTGTCATGCATTGTATGCTACATGACAACACATGCTTTGGTTAGATATTTTTGGGAAAATTTGTAATTAGATTGAATTTGTTTTGCTTTAAGAACTCAATTTTAGCATGGCATTTTTGCATATGTTCTTTTTTCAGCAATTGTTTTTAGCACGAATCTGATTGCTTCAATCATATGAAAAGAATTTTAATTTGATCTGCTTAATGAGGCTATATTGTTGTATTGTATTTGTGCAAAGTGTTATGTAGATGACAAATACATGGCTTTGTTAGGTTCTGTACCTGGTTTTTGATTAAGAGTAATCAAATTAGATTTAATTTTCCTAAAATTTTATGCTTTGTTTCAGGATGTTTTCCTTTTAAAAGTAATCGATAAAAACAAAAATATATTCGAACCGATTTGGTTCGAAAAATCCTATTATTTACAAATAAGTGACTGTGAGTTATAACGTGGTACGATTCGTTCGTTATAATTTAAATTAATATTTTTTTAAGATGTTATGTGATTAAAAAAAAGTACGTCGTTCTTTTTTTTCTTTATAGAGATATGGAATAATTATTCGGCATAAAATTCGATTAACATAAACGTAGGTTGTAGGTTTTATAACAATCTTATGTCGTAGACACACAGCGTTCTTAATGAAGAAATAGCTAACAACTCATTAGTCTATAATGATTCATAATAAATTTTTTTTTTAATGTTAATAGGCTCTTTATTTTGTGGCTCTTTGGTTTTTTTTTCAAAATTGCTTAAAAATAGGTGGCAAAAGGCTCGGCAAAGTGTAAAGAAAGACGCTTACTAAACTAAACGTTATAAAAGTCAATAGGGACAATTAAGAAAATTTAAATAATTCAAAAAAACTAATATACAACAAAAATGACACAAAAATGTAAAAACAAATAACAAAAAATTCTCAAAAAAGACAAAAAATATATACAAGAATTTTGAAAAGCATCTGAAAGATAGACAAAAAATTTAAAATTCCCAATTTTGACAATTGTGTAAGTGGCAGTTCCAAGAAGTTCCAAATTTTCAAAATAATCTAATAAAAATAATTACCTAAACGAACCAATTTTCAGCAAAGAAGATTTTGCAATTTAGATCCGAGACCGAAACCGTATTTAAAATGACAAATCGAGCGAACGAAAAATTTACGCGATACCGTTCTAGAGTCCCGCGAAAGCAGCCTGTAATGTCATAGACCACTACAAACTGCCCACATCGTTTCTCCAGCTTAGCATCTTTAACAGAGTGCTTTATGGGCTACGTGCAAAAGTTTTACAATCTTTGGTTTGTACTATAAGATTACTCGGAGCTAGAAATGTAACACTCAAAAGTATATATCAAGAATTCAATAATTAAAGATAAATCATAAGTAGACAATATAGAAAAATTTTAATGAAGCTAATAATAAATAAAATAAGATAAAACTAATAACTAAAGATATAAAAGAATAAAAAGAATAAGAATATGAAATTACTGATAAACAGAAGATAGATGAAATTCCTTAACTCATAAATGTATTTTAATAAGCTGCTTAAATGCATTGACATTACCAGCACTCTGAACGTTTGATGGAGACTATTCCAAAGTCGGGCAGCCTGAACAAGGAAAGAACTCTCCATGACCTTTTTGTTGAATCGAGGAATTATGATGTTAAGATTACGTGGTGAATTCTTTAATTTGAAAAATTCCGTGAGATATTCAGGTGTATCTCGATTCAATATAGTAAAAAGAACAGTTTATGCTCTTTGATTAAGGTAAGAATCCAGGGAGCGACCATGCAGTTGGGTTCTATATGGTGAGACATGGTCAAATCTACGGATACCAAAAATGAAGCGGATGCAATCATTGAAGGCAACCTGAATCTTACGGGCACATACACTATCTAATTTTGGGAAAACTGCACTACCAAAAGTAAAGTACGATAAGATAAAAACTCTCTAACCAACGCAGTGGCAGAAGAACTGACCCCAAACCGGATGGAGACTTTCTGTAGAAGTAAACTATGATCTACGCTGTCGAAGACCTTTGAAAAATCGAGAAGAACTAAGGCGCTAAACTCATTCTTGCTTAACGCAGACCTCATATCTGTGGAGACTTTTAATATTACTGTTTCACTGCTGAAAAAAGAGCGAAAACCTGATTGCCAGCGCGTAAGTAAATTATTGCTTGCCACATGCTCTAAAATTTGTTTATAAATTAGTTCCTCCAGAGCCTTCAGCCAGCAACAGCTTAATAAAGCGTGGTGGTAGGCTGTTCAGGCCAATTGTTTCCGGCCTGATAGAAAATATTACGGAAATCAGTCCATCAAGGCAAATCCGACGAAAGGAGAAAGAGTTGTTATTGCTCGCTTTTGAGAGTGTTCAAGTCCACAAGCAGCCCTATTCTTACCAAAAACTCTAGCGTTCCGTAGATCGCGCCACACAATTTTTGGTTGAAGATCGGTATTATATTTAGAGCTTTAGAATTGGCGTTTAGCATGTTGAATTACTGTCGTGGAGGTATCACACGAGCAACTAGATACTTTAGTCAAGTAGCATTCGTTTTAAGGTGCTTACATCGCTTGACCAGGAATTCTCGCTCAGCAATAAGCAAACAGACTTCGGGTAAAAACTACGGGCACCCCACTCTGTGGATTGGTCTCACTCTCAAAGGGACGTATTTTTGAAATAAGTACGCGGAAAGAGTAGAGGAAACATTGACCTGATCATCAGTGGAAGCAAGATTGAGTACCTCGCACTAGGGAAACAGTCGGCATTCTTCAAATAAGGCATCCAGATTAATATTATTGTAATCCTTGTATGGAAAGCTATGAGGAGACCCTAGATTCATTGAAAAGTCATAGCTGAGAAAGAGTAAGACAGTGGATTAATCTGGTTAAACAACAATATTTTACTTAAGAAGAAGAAACTGGTTTGCTAACAGGTCAGGTCGTAGAAGATTTACATTAAGATCTCCACCCACAATCACATTTGAATAGCGTTTTGTTATGTTAAATAAACAATTTTCCAGTTGCCTAGCATTATCAGTGTTAAACTGGTTGGGAGGGCAGTAAACAACACACATTTTTCAATTCCAGAGGAAACTTCAACACATATCAATTCTATTTCATCATCCACCGAAAAAGAAATTGATTTGGCTTTTAAAGAATCTCTAACAAAGATCGCCACACCTCCTCCAATACGAGATGTACGGTCATTGTAGCCGGGAATTTTAAGTAACGAAGAGGGTATATTTTTATTTCCACATCTCACTTATCGAATGAAAATCAGAGCCAGAAAAAATTTCGCGAAATTCGTCGATTTTGTTTTTAATGCTTCTGGCATTTGCGAACATATGTTTAATCCATTTGTACGACTACAAAAAATTTTAAGCAGAACTCTCACCCTGTCCAGGCCCGAAAAGCTATGTGTATTCATACTTGTTCATACTTAGGTAGCTGTCAATGCATTTATCCATAGACATGGAATTCATATAATTTTGCTTATTACAAAAGAAAAGTAATAATCAAATAATTCATAACAAACTACACCGCGAAAGAAATCAAATAAAATTAAAGACATATTTAATTGTAAATTTAAAGAAAAGAGAAGAGATCGAAAAAAAATAATAAAAAAATAAACAATTTCAGAATAACGCAAATAGAAATTCAAATATCTCAAAACATTATACACACCGGCTCCAACGTTGCTGAGCGGGAAAACGACTAACTACAATTGGCATGGAATTGCTCTAAACGTGTAAACTGCAGACGCACAGCCATTTCTTTAATTAAGTTGTACTGTCAAACTGGTTTTGATATACTCATGACATTAAAGAAGCGATGTGGATCGAATTAACGCGATAAACTTTGTTTTTATTTATTTTATTTTCAATTTAACAATTCACAAATGAGAAAACATAATATTAAAAAGAATACTGACAACATAATTTGTGATTTGCATATCTTTGCATTCCTTCTTCTTATTTTTCAAATCGGCAAATGCACAGCTGAGCTCCAGATCTATATTATAATGAAGAAAAAAATCGCTTCGTTAGTGTACTTCATTATGATAGGATTTTCCAGCCATAATGACGTATACTATATGACACACAGCATACTAATGAATAATTAGTAATAATGATTCATTAGATCGTGCTGTATGTAGGTTATTATTTCTGTTGCTTAATAGAGCAGCTTGGAATATAAAATTAAACGCTCAACTTGACTGTCCAGTTTGAACTGCGTTTTTCTTGTATATTCGATTTTAATCTATACAAAATTTTCCCATGAATTCCCAAACACAAATTGCCCAGTCTCAATATCAGAAAAAGTTTACCAAACGATAAAGAAAGAAAGCATCTTGCATAATAAATTAAAAGTTTTTACTACGGTCACTTCAAATGGGTCAATCAGCCTAACGCGTGCACTCATTTGTTGTGACACTTAAGTGCAGTCACAGAAGATGTTGAAATGTATTTGTTCGCAATTGCATTTCACTATGTTTGTACTTATGTCTATTAGATGCAAACGTCGGTCTTTTTCAGAAAATAGAAAAAATTAATTTAGTGTGTCACCGATTGGCTCAATGGAGAGATTTTCGGAGGTGAAAATATTTTCCGACAGTAACAGTTTTTTCCCTCGATAAAGTTATAATTAAAATTGAAATAAGTAGCAAACTGTCGCCTGTTCCAAAAGCTGTTGGTTTCAAAACTCGCCATTTATTGTAAGTAACAAAGCTGGTCTTTTTCCTTGTAGTCGGGTACGTTTCAACAAAGTTAAATCCAAACTTGTTTTTTTACAAAAGCTCGGGAAAACTTACAATATGGTTGCATATTTGGCACAATTTTATCAGTTTTGCTGTGGTTTCTGTACTGAGCAGACGTGTGTTACTCTTACTGGTGCTTGCATAAACTTGTTGCTTTTTAGTTGAAAACTATCGAGCGAGACAAAGGCTAAGGAGATCAAACTTTTCAATGCGCGAAATTGCTAAAAAGAAAAGGTAAGACTGAGTATAATAACATTTTAATAGCTTATGGATGCTTTTATAGATATTCTGCCATAAAATTTTGTCAGAATGAGAAACCGAAATCTATTAAGTGTTTTCCAAAAAGCGTTAACATTGGGAAAGATTATTAATATAAAATATTGGGAAAGAGTTCAACGCGTCTGTAAACATCATTTGCTAATGGGACAAGAACCGTCGGGGGTGACAGACTATCTTCAAACTACGAAGGAAAGAAAGAATCCGTTATCCGATTTATAAAAAAGTTTAAAGTCTTGGAAGTTCCGCAATAGTGTGTCAATATTTACTTGGGGAGTTAACAGTAAATAAATTATATCGAATGTACTGCAATGAAATTTTGATTCGGCTTTGAATGTTATCAGGAGTTATTTTAGATTTGTATTTGTTTGTTAAGCATGCTTAAAACTTGAGAAAAGAATAAAACTAGAAAGAAATAAGAAAAAGAAACATTCCTTTATGACGGAAAGTATTGCTCACCAACGTTGTGCTAAGGATAGAAGGCCTTTTGAATTTTGAAGGAGCAAAACCCGACATACGAGGAGTATATGGACATCAATAGGATTCATGGGACCATAGTGCATCTCAGCTCAGGGGAGTGTCCAGTAATGGACTGGAAAAATGAGTGCTCAAACTTTTTAATGCAACTGGAAAATGGTATTTCAAGTCTAAAGCTAAGAAAAGATTTATTCTGACCAAACGAAAATCCACAGTCACTATTCGGGGAGAAGTGTTATACAAGACAAACATTGGGATGGGAAAATCAGTAATTAAACCAGGAAAAAATATGCCTGACGCGAACCCTCAAACAATATCGACCAGCGTTACTATTAATAAAATCTGCCAAAATATAGAATGTTGATAATTTGCTCAAAAAACACTTTGGAGATGACTGGAATAGGTATTATAAAAATATAATCAAGAAACACACGCATTCAGACGAAACTGTGAATAATAATAGTGCAGATGGGGAAGACTGCTGTGAATTCACGGAAGAAATAGATATAAGGGTTTAAGTCGTCTTTTATTTTAAATGTTTATCTTGTAATGATTGAACCGCTTAATGTAATGATTAGATCACTTATCAATCACTTTATCAGCCCTCTTCAACAAGATCTAGTGTTTGGCGAGCAAGCTCAGCCTATATCTCTCACTATGAGAACTTGGCGTCTTACGACAGCCTAAAATGTACTAGAAGTAGTTGTAAATGAAACTCCGATGTTCCCCCTTCACAGGCCAAAATTAAAATCTGTTTATTCAATTCAAAGTCATTCCATTTATACAAAATCTTACCCTTCTTCAACATAATTTTGATCACTTAACAAAACTAATTTTACAAACAAAAAAACGCGAAGCAATATGTCACAAAAATAACTTACGAAAATGTTCTTTGTTAACAAGTTTATTGTGTACAACAGTGACCCATATCAGCAGGTGGATTTGTTGAGGGTCAGTACATAGTAAAAAAAGTAAAAATGCAAGAATCAGCTGGCTGGCTCTTGAGTGCATTTAATTGCTCAACGCATTGTTTACGTTTTATTTTTAGGTCTTCGTGCTTCATGCATGAAAATCAATTACTCAATTCTTAATCCATATATGCTGATATGAGGAAGTGAAAGTGTTGAAATTATTCGAACAGAATTTCTTCATAGTTCTTTGGTCTAATTGTACTTCCCGCTCTATGCGAATTCTGCCAGCATGATATGCGTGTTTTTTAATATGCTATGTTGGAATTATCTTTTTTATATATGTTCTCTTGTAATACATCTTTTTGTTAGATCGTTTTACTATATCTAGTTATTTTATCATAGATGCATTACAAACTTTTCTCTTTTAACTCTTTTCTTTTATAAATAAACTTCGTTAAAATTGTTTTATTTCTTAATAAATAACTTACCTACTTAATTTCCAAAACTCGCCATTTCGACCAAAGTTAAATTCAAAATCCGCTATTTCTAGAGGCAACATTCAAAACGCCGCATTTCTAATTTTGTTTTTTTAATTATACTAGTAGTAAAATAATTAACTTTGTATTCCTTTGCAAAGTAGGCGCACACACAAAACTAAACAATGCAGAACTAAAATTTTATCGAACTGCACATTTAGTATTCCAAAATGGTTTTTGGCCATTTATACAAAATGCACTGTAATGGAAAAGGCCGACCTTTGCTTCTAATAGACACCTTATGAAATCTTGATTTGTCTTTCTTTATTTTTGGGGCAATATATTACAGCTAAATTTCTTTCTTACTTTTTTTTTTCATGTAGTCACAGAAATATTTCTGTAAAGAGTGTTAAAATTGTTTTAATTGTTCTGATTAAATTTTGCTTGAATATATGTATGTATCTATATATATCTGTATGTATGTTACATCCTAACCTTTTTTTAAAAAAAGAAAAAAATATGAATCTTATGACTATCTTATTGTTTATTTCAATATCTGACTAACATATTAAAATGTACTATCTTATGCTTTCCTTTTATTATAACGTACAGTTTACACCTTCTATAATTCTATATGGTGCTTGAAATGGACTTTCATCTTTATGGCTTGTTTCCGTACGTAGGTATAAGCAGTTACGCTTTGGCGTTTTTGGCCCACTTTTTCCATAGAAAAAGTGCAAGGTAGATTCCAACTATTTTGATGGATCACTGGGGGTTCTGGGGAGGGGAAGGGGAGGGGAAGGGGGCAGAGATCGCTTTTGTACTGAAATTTTGACATTATCTAGAAGTTTTCTTTTAGGAGGATACTTATGCCAACAACAACAAACAATGTAGGTAGGTATGTTGACTTGGATATGTCCGATAATCAAATTCCGAATAATGTAAACAAAATCTCAGAAGAGTAAAGTAAACAAATTGAGCGATATTTACACACACAGACACACAAACAAAAACACACATACTACGTCATACTAAAGTATTTTCTACCAGGCGATATTCAGTACCATGTTATTAAATTAATAACAGCAACAACTAACGTAGGTAGATATGTTCACTTAGATAAGTAATGGAAATTAGTAAATGTGTAATTTTGCTCTTCAGGTGGAATGCTTCCAATTTTATTCCTTGCATAAATAAATTCACACAGTCCAGTAAAGTAAACAAATTCGCAGTTGAATAGTGTAAACAAATTCGCACAGCAGCCGAGTAAAGTAAACGAATTGAGTGATTTATGTTTTTTAATGTGAGAGTCCCAATTTCTTTAGCTGAAAACAACAACAATTCATATTGATCTGTAGGATATGACGTCATAGATGAGTAGTGGAAGTAATAATTGAAAATTTCTTTTGCTGAAAAAACAACAGCAACAACTATAACGTCAGTTGTGGTCTGCAGGTGTCTTTTATTAACAACAGTGATCTTGTTGTGATGGTAAGACACATGAAATCATTAGAAGTAATGGAAATTAAAGCATTAGAAAAGGTGGCCAGGTGGCTGATAATTTGATATCTTGTGTAAACACATATAGCCGTGTAAAGCACACAATTTGAGCGATTAATGTTTTTTTGTATCTAGGAGTTTGTATTGAAAAGTCTTACATTTTATGAAAAACTGTTTTTTATTTTCAATAAAATTTCTCAATCAGTCACACTCTTATGAGATTTGATTGACCCCGAAATCATAGCTCACATGTAGCTTATAAGAATATGATAATTTTATCTTCATACTATTGGCGCAGGTACATTGTTTACTTACCATTAAGTTGAGAGTGGGTTAAATCAAAAGCTTTGATAGAAGAACGCTGTGTTATGATATTAATGTGGTATGATATGTTGTCTGAGGTGAGTAGTGGAAGTTGTATGGGGGTTATGAATAAGCAGTAAAATCCTACTCAGCAATCTCGCTGGATATATATCTCCTCTAAAGTGTCACCTGAATGGTGGAGTATGAAGGAAGAAATAGTTGATAATTCTCCACAAGTCCACAGTGAAGATAGTGGTGAGGGGTAGCGAGTAGGTACTGTAAGATATGTATTAAGTTAAAAGTTTTGACGGATGGTATTTGGTATTTATCTCCTTGAAATGGTGTTGTATGAGTATCAGGAAGGTCGAAAAAATCTTAAAAAGTTGATAATGCTTCAAGTTCAATAGTGAAGACCGCGATGCTGAGAGTGGGTATTTGGAATGATATAAGTCTAGTAGGATATGGAAGTATTATTTATTCATCTTTAAATCTTGCCATGAAAGTATTAGGTTAGAAGTGGATTAAATTAAAAGTTTTGGTGAAAGAAGGTGTATACTATGTTGTCTTAGATGAGTACTTGAGAGCTGTGAGTAATATGTGGAATATGTTGTAGACGAGTAGTGAAAGTTAAAAATGTAAGATTGCCAATTCCTTTACTGAAAAACAACAACAACTGTAAATAATACATAGCAAATCAATTTTTTCACACAATATTTATTCACATCAAATTCATTATCTATTTTTATATCTTAAGTTTTAAGCTTTTTTTCTGTGTTTCACATCCAAAAAGTGATCCAGAGCAAATGTCTCCCATGATCCTTTTCTGTGTTAGGCTATGAAAGTTCGGCAGCTAATTCCGATGTTATTTCTTATCATCCGTCTTGCTCTAAAACATTAGGAAGGTTTAGTGAACACCATAGTTTGAAACCATCTCACTCGGGATTTCGTCATATACTTGCCAGTGTGGACATGTAGGTATGCAACACTGAGATGAATTAATGTAATGTTGTGTAGTGTAAAAGAAAAACTTTCATGGGTGATATGGGGATTGAATCGATGTATGCTATGCACTAGTATGCACTGGTATATGTGCTTATTTGATTAAAGCAAAATAATTTCACGGCTTTCTTACCAAGCCTTAAATATATTCATAAAAATGTTGAATCGATGTCAAGAACATGATAATACTTGTTTTGAGTATGAGCAGTGGAAATCGTGATCATTGCAGCATGTTATGAAATTCGATATCTAAAATTAGACCACATGAAAGTTAGTGGGGTGGTAAAAAAACAAGAAAGCATTAGGTTGACAATGGCTTCAATTTAAAGTTTTGGTAAAAGAAGGCAGTAGTAGATACCGCGCTAATAAATGAAGGTTTTTGTAGTGAAAAGTGTGGTACAAAACGGCATATGGGGAGATGTATTGGACAGACTAAATCGCCGAGAGTGTTATTGAAAGCCACCAGTCGAGGTGGAGAAATAAATCAGCGTGTAAGCAAAAGTGATTTTGTAAAGTGGGAGGAAATAAAATCAGTATTCCCAGACAGAATTAGAGCTGGAATTATTGTAAATATAAACCATACAGATCCTAAGCTATTTATACAGGACGCTGGTGATTTATTTACGCGTCGTGTTAAGAATACCTTAAAACGCCATTTCAATATTAAAGTTAATGCAAAGTTTTGTGTTGATTTTGTTAAGGATATCGGTGATAATGAGGTTATAAAAGATATTAAATATTTACAAGCAAGAACTGCCCCAATCAATGTGGACAACAATTTAAATGAGTGGTATAAAGTTAATATTTTGGATTCAATACTCACTCAGCTGGATGAGTTTCAGAAAAAAGATAGTGGCTGGACATTGGACTCCATTATACATTTAGCAGTACATATCAACAATTTTGAACAGCACCGAGAATATTCGTATATACCTCTACCGAAGGAGATTGCATCAAAGAAAACTTGCATTAATGTGAAAAACAATGATGAAGCATGCTTCGCGTGGGCTGTAATCTCAGCGCTATATCCTGCAAATGTTCACTCCGATAGGACATCATCATATCCCCATTATTCTACTGTGCTAAGTTTAACTGGAATAACATTTCCCATGACGCTTAAGCAAATTAAACAATTTGAAGACCAGAGCGATATATCAATAAACGTATTCATCCTAAAGAAAGAGCGTTCCTTCACAACTGTTCTAGTTAGACCAACGAAACACAATATGAAGCGACATGTGAATCTATTAATGATACAAAATAACTATGAGCAGGATGATGATGATGATAACGCTGCTAATGGTGACGATGATGATGATAATGATGATAAAAGTACCAGGTTTCATTTCTACTGGATTAAATATCTTTTACGGCTGGCATGGAAACATGGAAAGCATAAAGCTAGATTGTATATATGCGATAGATGTTTGTTCTATTTTTATTCTGCTAAAGCATTAACATCACATATTCCTGAATGTGAGAAAGAAAAAAAAATGATATTGAATTAAGGAAGCCCAACCGTAGAATTAAATGTTAGTAGCACAATGGATACTCTACCATTGGGATACATTACTGAATTCCATTAAAGCAACAAGGAGCAGCCGCAGAATACATATGACCTAAGTCTAGTGTATTGTAAATAAAAAAAAATGTATTACATATAGTTATAGTTCCATTTATTGATGTAATTTGTTTTAATTGTATTATAGTCTAAAATATGCATTACTGGAAAATAAAGAATATATTATAGTTACAGATATATTCAAATAAGGAAGCCCAATAATAGAATACACTAAGAATTAAGTGTTAATATTTTTTAATTTATAATAAATCAATAATGATATTTTGTACTGCCACCTTCAATCAAAAAATCCGGCAATTCTTGCGCTAAGTGAAACCAAGGTCGTTTCTGATGCTGATTCTAATCAATATCACGTCCCTGGTTATAGCTTAGTGCCTCTTGTTTCTCCACATAGGGGGATAGCAATATATATTCGGAATGATGTGGCCTTTACCATTCTAAAAGATTTTCCACCTTCTGCCAATCCTGAGTTTAATTCCATCTGGATTAGGTTCAAACTTCACAGGCACATCATCTACTTTTGCTTCCTTTATCGCAGCCCAAATATGTCTGATGTCGACACGGTATCCGCATTTGACAATATGTCCAACAATATTGATCATCTGCTTTCTGTCTCCCCCTCTTCTGAAATCATCCTAGCAGGCGATTTTAATGTCCATAACATGCCATGGCTCAGACATTCTTCTACCACAAGTCCTTCGGGCCGATTCGTTGAACTATTTTGTGAATCTTTCAATTTGCATCATCTAGTGGATGCACCGACGAGAATCCCTGATGCAGCTGGAGATAGGGCCAATTTACTAGATTTGTTTCTGTCATCTCACCCTGACAAATATTCCATCTCAGTCGGCTCCCCTCTTGGTAATTCAGACCACTTCTAATCACGGCTCAATTTATCACCTCAACTCTGCGCCGCCCTAATTCTCCACCTTCAAGTAGGCTCCTCTGGCACTATAAGAACGCTGATTGGGAAAGTCTCAATCAGTATCTTAGAGATATAGATTGGTCGGTCTGTTTTGCTTCGACGGATGCTGATGAATGCACATTAGAACTTAGTAACATACTAAGTCTAGGCATGCGTGAATATATTCCGTATTCTTACAGCAGATCTCAACAACAGCAACATCGCTCTTGGTTTAACGATAAGTGCAACCAAGCTATAAAAGCGAAAGAGTCTGCCTTTCGCGCCTATCAAGTGCATCCTTGTCCAGAACTGAAAGGAATCTACAAGACTGCACGGAACATCTGCAAGTCCATTATCCAGAGAGATAAACTTCTTTTTGACCAGAATGTTAGACAAAGAACCTTGGCACGCCGCAAAGGTAGTAAAGGTTTCTGGTCCCTGGTCAAAACCATCAGGAACAACTTCAGCAGTTCTTCTATACCTTCACTACTTAATAATGGTGAAGTGGTTGTTGACTCCCTGGATAAAGCTGATATTTTGGCTGCTAGATTCGCATCAAATTCTTTTCTTCCACCCACTTCACAGGCACCTGTCGTGCATCCCCCGTGCGGATGTTTACAAGAGCCAATACACATCCGTACGAGGGATGTGTTCAAGGTCCTTAAAGGAATCAACGTCTCTAAAGCCGCAGGCCCTGATGGTTTCTCACCCATATTAATTAAAAGCTGTGCCTCATCCTTGGCTAAACCTCTGCGCAAACTATTCTACCTGTCCTACTCGACAGGAAAATTTCCAAGTGCTTGGAAACTAGCTCACGTTCAGCCTATTCCCAAGAAAGGAGAGGGTAGCGATCCCTCAAATTATCGACCAATTGCAATCACTTCGATTCTTTCACAGGTTTTTGAATCTATCATTAACTCCAAATTAATGAAGTATCTGGAAACCAATCAGCTCATCAACGATCGCCAATACGGCTTCCGGCACGGACGCTCATCTGGAGACTTGCTGACTTTTCTTACGGAACGTTGGAATCGTAGTCTTCACAATTTTGGTGAGTCCAAAATCGTTGCTCTGGATATTTCAAAGGCCTTTGATAGAGTCTGGCATTCAGCCATTTTAGCCAAACTCAAAGCACTTGGTCGTTCCCCTCCTCTTCTATTATGGATTGAACGTTTTTTATCTAGTCGCCAAATACGAGTTGTATTAGATGGCGTTATATCTGATCTTCATCCTATTAATGCCGGTGTACCCCAGGGCTCTGTTATTTCTCCGACTCTATTTCTAATCTTCATTAATGATCTGCTTTCCCTTACTTTCAATCCTATCCATAGCTTTGCTGATGACAGTACCCTTGATTTCGCATACTCCTTTGACACCCTTGCGGATTCCAGAGGGAACGCCGCATGTGTTAAACGAGACTGCATGATTAGATCATTGAATAACGATCTTGACAATATTCTCGCTTGGGGCAAAGTGAATCGCGTCGAATTCAATGCATCTAAGACCCAAAGCTGTCTCATCTCATTAAAACAAGACCATCACTTAACCACTCCCGTTTCGTTTGATGGTGCATTAATTTCTGAATCACCGTCACTAAGAATTCTTGGCATTAATATTTCCAGTAAGTTAAGCTGGACAGATCACATCTTCTCGGTTGCAAAGAAGCATCCAAATGTCTTGGTTTTTTGAAAAGGTGTAAGAAATATTTCAGCCTATCAAATATAGCGCTCCTCTACAAGTCCTACATCAGACCCAGAATGGAATACAATTCCCATATCTGAGCCGGGGCTGGTCGCACAGCCTTAGCTTCATTGGATATTGTCCAAAAGAGAGCCTGCAAGCTCATTGGCGATGTGGCAATTACTCGTCATATCGACTCGCTCGAGCACCGTCGCAATGTTGGATGCCTTTCGCTCCTTTATCGCTATATGCATGGTCAATGTTCTGATGAAATATCTAGTCTGATCCCTTGTAGAATAGTTCCTGCACGCAATACCCGCGCTGCATCCCGCGCTCATCCTTTTACCCTTAAAATGACCTTCGGCCGTACACTTAAATTTCGTGATGATTTCTTATCCCGAACTGTGCGAATGTGGAACAGTCTACCATCTTCTGTCTTTCCTCCGGCATACAACATGCAAAAGTTTAAGGGCGACATACATCGGCACCTCCGCCGCTCTCCTCATATCCCTTAATCCTTTCCCTATCTCCTTCCTGCCACGCTGTGCTTTGCATCATAGGGTATCGCCTGAGCTTGGCTTAATAATATAAAAAAAAAAATAAATATGTTATTCCTTTTATTCAATTTCCCTAATCCACATGTTCTATATAAATAATCGGGATGTAAATATCTGTTAAAAAATTAGTTAGGGTATATACTGATTAAAAAAAAAAATCTTAACTCCAAAACGAAGCCGAGAACCATTTTCTAAAATCTGTTCTATGAGAAAGCTTATCTTAAAGCATCTAAAAATAAATAGTGATAAACAAAGTTTTATAAGAATTTGGTAACAGTATATTCTCTACAAAATCTACTAGGTAGTAGGCAAATTTATAAGAATCCGATATTTTCTAAAAGGGGAAAGTAAATTGCTTGAGAAATTGATAAGTGGTTAGTGTATTCCTGAATGTTGAACTGTTAAGATGGATATTGACGAGTTTTTAAGGGAATATAATAACGTCTTACATGATGAGCATAAGAAACAAATTCAAGAATGCTATAGCATTTTGAGATTATATGAAAATATTGAAAAAGTCGGGTTAAAATTTGGTGAGCACTATATAAGATGCCCTTGCTCAAGTGATGATTCAACGGATGGACCAGATATATGTGAATGTTGTGGAGTTGCTAGATGCCTAAAATAAGTTGTGAAGCTATATGAAATCTACCAAACATTGACACAAAGTAATTGAGAGGCATGCCTTCAGAAGTGCGATTTAACTTAGCACTAGAAATTCTCACTTTGTATACTTGGAGAGCTCATAAAGTATCATGGAAACTTACACTGTAGGCAGATGTTGGTCTCAACGACAGATTTATCAAACAGAGGAACTTTTGATTTCATAAAGCTCAGTACCATAAGATTATAAGAACTAATACTTTTTAAGTTTTTTAATAAATGATATTTTACATATGGCCTTCTTTTTATTCAATTTCCCATACTAAGTCCGGAACTTCCGACTAATATTTGATGGCGGCGGTAGTGGTGGTGGGTGGTGGTGGGGGGTGGTGGCGGTGGTGGTGGGAGCTTGGTCTTGGATGGCGCTTTGAAACTTAATATTTGGCGCGAGAAGGTGTTAAGCTGTTATCAGACCTGTTATAAAAGCTGTTATCAGAGCTGTAATCAGAGCTGTTATCAGAGTTGTTAAGCTGTTATCAGACCTGTTAGAAAAGCTGTTAAGCTGTTATCAGAGCTGTTAAGCTGTCAACAGAGGTGTTTGGAAAGCTGTTAAGCTGTTATCAGAGCTGTTGTAATAGCAAATAAACTGTTTTCAGAGCTGTTTAAAGCTGTTAAGCGGTAACCAGAGCTGTTTGGAAAGCTATTAAGCTGTTATCAGAGCTGTTTTAATAGCTGTTAAGCTGTTATCAGAGCTGTTTAAAAGCTGTTAAGCTGTTATCGTAGCTGTCTTGAAAGCTGTAAAGCTGTTATCAGAGCTGTTTAAAAGCTGTTAATCTGTTTAAAAGCTGTTAAGCTGTTATCAGAACTGTTTGAAAAGCTGTTAAGCTGTTATCAGAGCTGTTTAAATGCTGTTATCAGACCTGCTTGAAAAGCTGTTAACCTGTTATCAGAGCTGTTTGAAAAGCTGTTAAGCTGTTATCTGAACTCACTTCCGGTTGGTCTCAAAGGTCAAGTTGACGTCAGAGGTCAGGGTCAAATTTAAACCTCCGAGGCCACGCGCCAAATATCCGTTTCAAAGCGCCATCCAGGACCAAGTTCCCACTACTACCACCGCAAACGCACCACCACCACCACTACCACCCACCACCGCCATCAAATATTATTCGGAAGTTCCGGACTTAGTATGGGAAATTGAATAAAAAGAAAGCCATATGTAAAATATCATTTATTAGAAAAATTAAAAAGTATTAATTCTTATAATCTTATGGTACAGAGCTTTATGTAATCAAAAGTACCTCTGTTTGATGAATCTGTCGTTGAGACCAACATCTGCCTACAGTGTAAGTTTCCATGATCCTTTATGAGCTCTCCAAGTATACAAAGTGAGAATTTCTAGTGCTAAGTTAAATCGCACTTCTTAAGGCATGCCTCGCAATTACTTTGTGTCAATGTTTGGTAAAATTTATATAGCTTCACAACTTGTTTTAGGCATCTAGCAACTCCACAACATTATGTATCTGGTCCATCCGTTGAATCATCACTTGACCAAGGGCAGCTTATATAGTGCTCACCAAACTTTGACTCACTTTTTCAATATTTTCATATAATTTTAAAAAGTTATAGTATTTTTGAATTTGTTTCTTATGCTCATCGAGGAAGATGCTATTATATTCTCTTAAAATCTCCTCAATATCCAATTTAACAGTTCAACATTCGGGAATACACCAACCATTAATCAATTTCTCTTGCAATTTACTTTCCCCTTTTAGATTTTGTATAGAAAATATCAGATTCTTATAAAATTGCCTACTACCTAGTAGATTTTGTAGAGAATATACTGTTACCATATACTTATAAAACTTTGTTTATCACTATTTATGTTTAGATGCTTTAAGATAAGCTTTCTCATAGAACAGATTTTAGAAAATGGTTCTCGGCTCCGTTTTGGAGTTATGAATTTTTTTATAATCAGTATATACCCTAACTAATTTTTTAACAGATATTTGCTTCCCGATTTTTTATATAGAACATGCGGATTAGGGACATTGAATAAAAAGAATAACATATATAAAATACCATTACCGATTTTATTATAAATTAAAAAAAATATATTAACATTTAATTCTTGGTGTATCATTCTATTGTTGGGCTTACTTATTTGAATATATATATTCTTTATTTTCCAATAATGCATATCTTAGACTATAATAAAATTAAAACAAATTACATCAATAAATGGAACTATAACTATATGTAATACATTTTTTTTATTTACAATACACTAGACTTAGGTCATATGTATTCTGCGGCTGCTCCTTGTTTCTTTAATGGAATTCTGTAATGTTTCCTAATGGTAGAGTATCCGTTGTGGTACTAACATTTAATTCTACGGTTGGGCTTCCTTAATTCAATATAATTTTTTTGTTTCTCACAGTCAGGAATATGTGATGCTAATGCTTTAGCAGAGTAAAAATAGAACAAACATCTATCGCATATATACAATCTAGCTTTATGCTTTGAAGTTTGTTTCCATGCCAGCCGTGAAAGATATTTAATCCAGTAGAAATGAAACCTGGTACTTTTATCATCATTATCATCATCATCATCACCATTAGCAGCGTTATCATCATCATCATCCTGCTCATAGTTATTTTGTATCATTAATAGATTCACATGTCGCTTCATATTGTGTTTCGTTGGTCTAACTAGAACAGTTGTGAAGGAACGCTCTTTCTTTAGGATGAATACGTTTATTGATATATCGTTCTGGTCTTCAAATTGTTTAATTTGCTTAAGCGTTATGGGAAATGTTATTCCAGTTAAATTTAGCACAGTAGAATAATGTGGATATGATGATGTCCTATCGGAGTGAACATTTGCAGGATATAGCGCTGAGATTACAGTCCACCCGAAGCATGCTTCATCATTGTTTTTCACATTAATGCAAGCTTTCTTTGATGCAATCTCCTTCGGTAGAGGTATATACGAATATCCTCGGTGCTGTTCAAATTTGTTGATATGTACTGCTAAATGTATAACGGAGTCCAATGTCCAGCCACTATCTTTTTTTCTGAAACTCATCCAGCTGAGTGAGTATTGAATCCAAAATGTTAACTTTATACCACTCATTTAAATTGTTGTCCACATTGATTGGGGCAGTTCTTGCTTGTAAATATTTAATATCTTTTATAACCTCATTATCACCGATATCCTTAACAAAATCAACACAAAACTTTGTATTAACTTTAATATTGAGATGGCGTTTTAAGGTATTCTTAACACGACGCGTAAATAAATCACCAGCATCCTGTATAAATAGCTTAGGATCTGTATGGTTTATATTTACAATAATTCCAGCTCTAATTCTGTCTGGGAATACTGATTTTATTTCCTCCCACTTTACAAAATCACTTTTTCTTACACGCTGATTTATTTCTCCACCTCGACTGGTGGCTTTCAATAACACTCTCGGCGATTTAGTCTGTCCAATATAGCTCCCCATATGCCGTTTTGTACCACTCTTTTCACTAGAAAAACTTTCATTTATTAGCGCGGTTGACATTTTTTATTTGACCTATTGCTGAGGCTCACCAAAACTGAGTGATGCTTCCTATCATCTTATATTAATATCTACTACCGCATTCTTTCACCAAAACCTTAAATTGAAGCCATTCTCAACCAAATGCCTTCTTGTTTTTTACCACCCCATTAAATTTCATGTGGTCTAGTTTTAAATATCGAATTTCATAACATGCTGCAGTGATCACGATTTCCACTGCTCATACTCAAAACAAGTATTAACATGCTCTTGACATCGATTCAACATTTTTATGAATATATTTAAGGCTTGGTAAGAAAGCCGTGAAATTATTTTGCTTTAATCAAATAAGCACATATACCAGTGCATACTAGTGCATAGCATACATCGATTCAATCCCCATATCACCCATGAAAGTTTTTCTTTTACACTACACAACATTACAATAATTCATCTCAGTGTTGCATACCTACATGTCCACAGCTGGCAAGTATATGACGAAATCCCGAGTGAGATGGTTTCAAACGATGATGTTAACTAAACCTTCCTAATGTTTTAGAGGAAGACAGATGATAAGAAATATCATCGGAATTAGCTGCCGAACTTTCATAGCCTAACACAGAAAAGGATCATGGGAGACATTTGCTCTGGTTCGTTCTTTGGATACTCTACCATTGGGAAACATTACTGAATTCCATTAAAGCAACAAGGAGCAGCCGCAGAATACATATGACCTAAGTCTAGTGTATTGTAAATAAAAAAAATGTATTACATATAGTTATAGTTCCATTTATTGATGTAATTTGTTTTAATTGTATTATAGTCAAAAATATGCATTACTGGAAAATAAAGAATATATATATATATATATATATATAATATAGTTATAGATATATTCAAATAAGGAAGCCCAATAATAGAATACACTAAGAATTAAGTGTTAATATTTTTTAATTTATAATAAATCAATAATGATATTTTGTACTGCCACCTTCAATCAAAAAATCCGGCAATTCTTGCGCTAAGTGAAACCAAGGTCGTTTCTGATGCTGATTCTAATCAATATCACGTCCCTGGTTATAGCTTAGTGCCTCTTTTTTCTCCACATAGGGGGATCGCAATATATATTCGGAATGATGTGGCCTTTACCATTCTAAAAGATTTTCCACCTTCTGCCTATCCTGAGTTTAATTCCATCTGGATTAGGTTCAAACTTCACAGGCACATCATCTACTTTTGCTTCCTTTATCGCAGCCCAAATATGTCTGATGTCGACACGGTATCCGCATTTGACAATATCTCCAACAATATTGATCATCTGCTTTCTGCCTCCCCCTCTTCCGAAATCATCCTGGCAGGCGATTTTAGTAGTTACGCTATGCGGATTCTGGAACACTTTTTCCATACAAAAAGTGTCCGGAAATTTCAAACTATTTTGATGGCTCTGGACTGGGTTCTGGGCCACTGAGGGGGATTCCGTCTAGTGGTATACGTCACAGGGCATGCCTGGAGAATTCCTTTCCTACCGTCTGGCTGACCAGGAGCTGACATTAACTTTTTAGTAATAATTCAAGTTTTATTGTTTTTGCCCATGGTGTGCTGTGCCTAAATGTAGGCTTTTTATTATGATTTTGGTGTTTTCAATGTTGCACCTTAATGTAGGATTTTGGTTTTGAACTAATATTAGTAATAATTAAAGTTAATAGTAGGACATTTTTGTTCATGCCAATGGATTCTAGAGCGTTGGGGCGGGGATATTCAGGGGGATAAAATTTTCATCAGAAATCCTCTACGAGCTCTGGTTTTCGAGATATTAGCGATTTGACCTTTCAGATATAGTTAATATTATTAATAATTCAAGCTACCTAGGATAGTTTTGTTGATGCCAATAGATTCTAGAAGGTGTTAGAGGGGTAGGAGGTTAGAGGGGGAATAAAATTTTTGTTAGAAATCCTCTATGGGCTATGGTTTTCGAGATGTTAGTGATTTTACCTTTTTAGATATAGTTAATGTTAGTAATAATTCAAGTTTATTTTGCTCATGGGGCGCTGCACCTAAATATAGGCTTTTTATTATGATTTTTTCTTGAGCGTCTAA